>CP092883.1:28387640-28462052 GCA_030710605.1 Cordylochernes scorpioides | reverse complement strand
AAATAGGAAAGTTATTTTATTTTAGAGCAATGTGTGTGTCAAGGCACATAGACTTTAGTTGAAAAATCACAAATTTCTTTATTTCCAACCAATACTACAAGTAAGGGCCAGCCAGGGGGGGTCGGTGGAAGGATGATCTAAACCAAGCCTGTCAAACTCGCGGCCCTCGGGCCTCATGCGGCCCACAACGAATAAATTTGCAGCCCACCAGACAATATATTTTAATAAAAAAAATTTTATAAATAAAAAAAAAATTAATAAAAATTTGTAGCCTAATTTTTAAAAATTGTAATTATACATAATTTATTTATTAATAACGAACCACTGGTCGCCATACATAAGTCGTAAGTTTTGATAATATTATACCTACATACATAACTAATGTACATCGCCATAAGTATTGTGTGCCTTAAAGTTTAAAGAAAATATTTTTTCGGAGTACTAGAAAAATTTTTTTTTTTTAAGTTACGTTCAATAATTTGTGCAGTTATTCTGTGTCTGGTAAGTTAAAAAATATTAATTTTAAATTTTTTTGTAAATATTAATTAAAACGTTTTATTATTTTGTGTTAGCGATTACTAATTTTTTTCAGACCTTTGTATTCAATATGTCTTCATCAAAACCAAGTGGCAGTAAAACTAAACGAAAAATTGCTGACGAACATAAGAATTTTCAAGAAAAGTGGGAATTAGAGTATTTTTGCTCTGAAGTAAAAGATAAAATCATCTGCTTGATATGTAATAATGCTATTAGTGTACCAAAATTATATAACATTAAACGTCATTATGAACAACATAAATCAAAATATGATACCTACGAAGGTTTAATGAGACAAGAAAAGTTAAAAGAGTTCAAGTTGGGAATGAAAAAACAACAGTTTATGTTTACTAAAGTATCACAAGAGAGTGAAGCGGCGGTGCATGCAAGCTACGTTTTATCGGAGATGATAGCTAAACACTCAAAACCTTTTACTGAAGGTGATTTCATCAAGGAATGTTTAATTAAAGCTGCAGAAATTGTTTGTCCTGGAAGTGTGAAGACTTTTCATGCAATATCTTTGTCTCGAAATACCGTTGTGGAAAGAGTTACTGATATGGCCAGAAATTTAAATGATCAGATAAAAGAAAAATCATCTTGTTTCGAAGCATTTTCCATTGCCTGTGATGAGAGTATGGACTTTGGGGGCGTAGCTCAGTTAGCTGTTTTTTTTTTCGAGCTTGCGACACGGATTTCAACATTTTTGAGGAATTATTGGAACTAGTACCGATGCATGGCACTACTACAGGAGAAGATATATTTAATTGCGTTTATGATCTTCTGCAAAAATACAATTCACCTCAATCAAAATTGACTTCTGTAGCAACAGATGGAGCTCCTTCAATGACTGGAAAAACCAACGGTTTCGTAGCATTACTGCGAAAAAAACTAAGTGAAATTTCTGATGGTTCCAATATTCATCATACGCATTGCATTATACATCAGGAAGTATTATGTATGAAGGTAATAAAAATGGAAAATGTGTTGACACCTATCAAAAAATTCATCAATTTCATAAGATCTAGAGGTTTAAATCAGCGACAGTTCTCTCTGTTCTTAATTGAATTAGAAAGCGAATATTCAGGTTTATCATACTATACCGAGGTACGTTGGCTATCATGCTCCAAGGTTCTCAAACAATTTTGGGACTTGAAAGAAGAAATATGTCAGTTTTTAATAACCTAGAATCAAGACATCACTTTGTTTTCTGATCAAGTATGGTTGCAAGATTTTTCCTTCATGGTTGACATAACAAAACACTTGTCGGATTTAAATTTGAAACTGCAAGGAAAGGATCAGATCATTACCAACATGTGTGACCAAGTTAATGCATTCAAATGTAAGCTAGTTCTTTGGGAAAAGCAGTTGAAAAACGAAGATTTAATGCACTTTCCGACATGCAACATGTACAAATCAAGTTTAGGTGAAACTGCATCGTATCAAAAATATGCGGAAAAAATTTTAAGTCTTAGAAATGAATTTGAAACAAGGTTTTTTGATTTCAAATCTTTGGAAGGCAAGTTTACTTTGTTTTCTTCGATTTTCTCGATAAATATAGAATCAGTACCTAATCATATGCAAATGGAGGTAATAGATATCCAGTGCGATTCAGATTTAAAGGCAAAATTCATTGAAGTTGGCGTTTCTGAATTTTACAAATATTTGCCAGCCAGATTTGAAAACACTCGAAAATTAGCATATGAAATTATGTCCATGTTTGGAAGTACTTATCGGTGCGAGCAGTTATTTTCACTTATGAAAGGAAATAAGTCTCCAATCAGATCGAGAATTACTGACGTTCACCTTGGGTCAGTTTTAAAATTAATCACTGCGAACAAGATTTCCCCCGAAGTAGGAAAGATGGTAGCAGAAAAGTGATGCCAAATATCAGGGAGAAAATATTAACTTTACTTTCTTTTTTCTTATTACTATTTTTAAAATAAACATACATAAAAATGTTACTATAAAAATTTAATTACTTGTTTTCTTTTTTTGCGGCCCACATAATCTTATTACTTTTTTATTTGGCCCGTGTTAGGATTTGAGTTTGACATGCTTGGTCTAAACCATTGGTTTTCGACTGCTACGACCCGGGTTCGATTCCTGCATTGGGCACTTTTTTCTGATTTGAAAAAAAATTAAAATAAAAATAAAAAAATGCTCCATTGGCCCCTGATTCTTGCAAAAGTCCAACCCCACCAGCGAGTGCAAGTAACCAAATGGGGCTCTGGCACAGTGCAAAGTCGAACTGCTTTTCACATGTGTAGACATGAGGTGCACTTACAGTAAAAGCAGTCGCCTTCTTCTACCTACCATGATTATCATGACCTGTACCATGGACTACTACTAGGGATAAGCAAAAAAAAAAAGGGGGCCAGCTATTTGATCAAGACATCCTTCAAAATTTCAAGTTAAAGTAGATGCAGAATATAGATTCTTTAGTTGCTCAAAACAAAACTTGATTTTTTAAGAGCTTATGTAAAGGTGAATAGAATTTATTGTAATACGTATAACTAATAGATTGTGTATATCATTTTTACAAAACCAATATTTTTAATAATATAGAATGTTTGAGTTGAAAGGACTCTCATGTATTGCTCATAATATGTGAAGTCATTCAATCTTTTTATTTGTGAAACTAATTGAAAGACAACTTTATCAGACACTTTATAATACCCTAGATTTTCTAATAGACCAACAAGGAGTAATAGTTCTTTGAGTTGAGTTTGAGTTCACTTTTTTCAATACTTTATTCCAACATTTCAGCAACCCCCTGTTATCCATATTTAGAAATTCTATTTTGGTAAAGCTTATTTGATGCCAAGTGTTGAATGGTGTGATATTTAAAACATGTAGAGCATACAGATAATTAAATTTTAAATAAAGTATTAAAAAAAGGTAGAAGTAAATCATTTTTAACTATATTATAGAGCCAACTTGCAAAATGGTGTTTTTCCATAGAATGTTTTCCTATTAAGCCTATGTAAGTTACACACATGATAAAGTATAACACCTAGTAATTTTATGTTGGAAAAAAATCTATCATAACTTTATCACACGACCAAGTCTATGATGAGAGACCGTTTCCTCTACTCACCATGATTATCATGCTTTTCACATGTGTAGACAAAAAATAAACAAGAACTGGAGGATCCCACCTAAGCACAGTTGGTACAGTGGAGTGAACCTAGGAGGAGCTCTGAACATCAGAAATAGACAGCATCAAACAACACTAACAAGATTTAGAACAGGCCATCTCAAGCCATTGAAGATAGAAAATAATAACAAAATTTATCCCACTTGCCCAAAATGTAGTTTGGTACCTGCAGCTCCAGAGCACATTTTGGCTTGCATTAGATGCACTAAACAGGACCTTTGGGAGAGGCCGCTGCTCATCATAAAATAGCTCGAGGAGCATGAACTCATGGAATTCGTGTAATCTTTACACAAGGGGATAAGAAACAACAATAACACATGTGTAGACATGTGGTGCACTTACAGTACAAGCAGTCACCTACTTCTACCACCATGATTATCATGGCCTATACCACGTGTACTAGGGATAAGCAAAAGAAAAAAAGAATATTATCATGGCCTGTACCACATGTACTAGGATTAATTAAAAAGAAACAAATTGTACCGTACCATTTATATGTAACTGTTCCATGTGTGTCATTGCTGCTGGGTTTCAGGTTTATCTGGACTCTCACCATGATCTGATAGTGGGAGGCTGCGGTGGACCCAACAAGGTAGGACTCCACCAACTGGAGAAGTTTTACAATGATGCTACTAGCTTGGCCTTCTTTATTGTTGTTTCTAATGCCTTCACCTTGTTTCAATAGAGAAAAAATATATTTTTTGAAATGTATACTTTTTTTGGATAGATTGTTGGCAGTTGTGTACCTTATCTCATCCATAGTAGAGAATCTTGTGACCTTCAGCACTTTGTTTCAATCTTCTGAACAAGAATAAATCTTGTTTTCATATTTTTACCACAACCATAATGTCTTAAAATATGCAGGAGTGCTAGTGTATACACACACACACACAAAGCCTTTATTAAGACATTAGTCTTATACAGATTCTCCGTACAAGGTGCAATAACAGGAAAAGAGCAGCACAGGAAACCAGTAGTTCCGCAACTATATACAATTATTAGTAATAACACGATGGCCCCTCGATGTTTCGTCATCATTCTGAGGTGTAAGAACAATCGCTTCCAAGTTCTCTTTTCTCCCTCTTTACACCTACTGCCTTGTAAAAATTATATAGGGCCTGAGCAACTAGTCTGCTTGTTTGGGCACTGGTTAACATCATTTGGATTGACCTAAGTTGGCTGGTGTCTACCATTGAAAAGAATGTCCTTCTCTCCTCACTAATATCTTGGCATTCATAGATGTAATGAGATAGTTCAGTTTCCATATTTTCTTTGCAGAGATCACAAATCTTATCACCCTCTTTGAAAATGTGCTAGTGTATGCTTTTACTTGTTTATGTGAGCATATAAGCAACAAGTAATCTTCTATACCTGTAATATAATACAGTAGTCTGTGAAGTACACCTAGTTGCCGAGCTAAAGTGTCCTTTTATTGGACAGCAGCTCTCTTTAGTAAAAATGTTCATTTTGGTGATTACAACAGTCATTGGTAGATAGGTTTCCTCTCTTGGAGGTTCTGCTGATCTCAGAGAACACCCTCTTTAAAGGGCACTTAGGTTCTACAACTAGGTGTTGTTCTTTTTAGAGACGGTTCTAGTGAGATTGTGTAGTGTTGTAGTGGCTATACTAACTGTACCACCAGATATAACAGTTTGTAGTTCTCCACATGGGGACAGTCACTAGACTCGCTGTGTCTCCAGCTCTTCAATGACCTCTGGCTACTGACCATGACAGACGACCCCCAGGAACCCTGGACCTGGCACCCAGTGACCCTCCTGGACACAGACTACGGGGCTCCCCACCTCTCCTTCCACCCTGCAGTCAAGGTGAGATCCCAATTGGTGTAACTCTCTCAAATGGTGACAGGACTATTAAGCACTACCTAAGCACAGTTGGTACAGTGGAGTGAACCCAGGAGGAGCTCTGAACATCAGAAATAGACAGCATCAAACAACACTAACAAGATTTAGAACACGCCATCTCAAGCCATTGAAGATAGAAAATAATAACAAAATCTACCCCATTTGCCCAAAATGTAGCTTGGCACCTGCAGCTCCAGAACACATTTTGGCTTGCATTAGATGCACTAAACAGGACCTTTGGGAGAAGCCGCTGCTCATCATAAAACAGCTCGAGGAGCATGAACTCATGGAATTCGTGTAATCTTTAGACAAGGGGATAAGAAACAACAACAACTATTAAGAAATGTGTGACAGAGTATACCATTGGGGATAGTGAAGGAACTTATTTTAAATATACACCTCTCACTGAATATTGTTGTTTCTTATCCCCTCGTGCAAAAATTACACAAATTCCATGAGTCCTCAAACTGATCTCATGAAATTGGTGTGTAGCTTTCATTGATCATGGCACCATGAACACTTTGATGAAAGTCTGACTTTGCCTTGACTGAATATTTAACTGGTAAGATTGAAATCTCTTTATAACAGCAACGGGGTTAGAACAATATAGAATATTGGTTGCTATAGTGAGGGTTGACTTCAGTAGGGCTTTTATATGGTATAGAAAATTTGTCTATTGTCTGTATTTTTTTTTTTACTTATAAACCAAGATGTATTTCTGTTTCCTCTAAAATCTTAAATAGACTTATGTACTTATGGAAAGTAAAAAGTGGCATCAAGAATATAACACATGTAATGAGGAAACTTTCATGGCATGTGGCATAAATGTCTAGTAGCTTACAAGAAAATAAGACCTAATCCAAATAATTTAATAGTGTGTGACATTTTGGCAACAGCATTGTTACCATCATCAGACAAAAGAATAAATGAGAAAAAACATCACAGCAAGTTCTTAAATAGTACTGTTATCAAATGTGTAAGAACTTGCTGTGATATATTTTTTCATTTATTCTTTTGTCTGATGATGGTAAAAATGCCTTTACCGAAACATCACACACTATTAAATTATTTGGATTAGGTCTTATTTTCTTGTATCTATAATCCAAATTTTGCTTTATCATGTCTAGTAGCTTGTTAATGAGGTAGCATTGCTGTCACTAAAGCATAAGGTATAGTTTAAATTTTTTTAGATTTACTGTAATATAAAGAAAGGTTGTATAAGTAGATAACTCAGAAATGGTGCAGGTGGCAGATAGGCTTCTTGTGCTGAGCATTGCCCAGAGCACATTCCGGCCCCAGAGCTCAATGCCATACAACCTGCGAGTGCAGCCACACGTGTGGATGCCGCCCCGGCCTGCTGCCCCAGCTCAGAGGTAGGCAGCCAGATCCCTCCAGCTCACAGCTCACTCGGGGGTTGTCCAGCCCAGCTGAGCCCAGTCCCAGCAGCAATAAGGCTCAGCTCAAGAGACAATGGGCCGCAGAGGAGCAGGAGGCCGCCAAGAAGGCCGGTGGGAGCAGTAGCAGCAGCAGCAATGGCTCCAGCAGCCGGGCCATGGTATCTGTCCGGCCTAATGCCCGGCACAACAGACAGCGGCAGCTAGATGGCCTCAACCGCATGGAGCAGAGGCTGAGGACCCTCCGTACAGGAGCCATGCCACCCCCGCCTCCCCCCACCCCGTAAGTTGTATACAATTGACTCTTGTTACACAAAAATATGATAAAGGGGTGAATAAAGAGAGAGAGTATAAGGAAATATATACAGTTGTATATGAAAAAATAAAAGATAAGTGGGTCAGGTGTTGATATTTAAAATAAAGAAGGCATCTCCTGACCACGAGCACATGTGCTTTTTAGATGGCAGAGCGTCATCTAGTGGAGCAAAAATAAACTAAACATTTATTTAGCTTGCTCCGTGATATTTGGCCAACCCAATTTCTTGATAAATGGCGCTATAGCGATATAGATGGCGCTCTGCCATCTAAAAAGCACATGTGCTCGTGGTCAGGAGATGCCTTCTTTATTTTTAATATCAACACCTGACCCACTTATCTTTTATTTTTTTCTATTGTTTTTTCATGTGTTAAGCGTCTTTATGCAAATTTGGCCTTAAATACCCATTTCTTGATTTCTCAAGAAGCCTCTGGGACCAAAAAATATTTTTGGTCGCAGTGGTTACAGCCTACTCCATGCTGACGAGCGCCAACAGCGCGAAACACGTTCGTGGATGGCTTTTCTTGATTTATCAAGAAATTGGGTTGGCCAAATATCACGGAGCAAGCAAAATAAACGCTTAGTTTATTTTTGCTCCACTAGATGGCGCTCTGCCATCTAAAAAGCACATGTGCTCGTGGTCAGGAGATGCCTTCTTTATTTTTACAGTTGTATATGTACAAATTTTTCTTCAGCAAGGGGAGGCTTCGCCACCTTGAGAGAGTTTTCCTCCAAACAGCAAGGAAGTGATCAATCTAGAGCCCTAGTCAGGTGGTTTATAGTTGGTCCATCCATTGAGGATTTTTGCGGGAGACATGTGGGGGGAAGTCAGTGTCCAGACTTGGGGGAGGTGGTCAACCACAGGTCTGTTATATAGGCTCTTGCAATGGCTGGGAAAGAGGCTCAGGCCTATTATTTAGGACTGCCTCAACTAAAGTTTGTGGTTTTACCCTACTATGTGAAAAAATACAGAGTATATTCACCAAATAAGGACTTAATACCTCTGCAGCTTCTGATACTTGGGACTTTCAATTTGAACTTTCAGCAATTCCTGCTTGAGAGCCTAAGGAAAACGGACCAAATCACCAAATTGTACCTCATCATTTCCCATTTAAAAGGTTATTTTAGTATCTCTTCCCCAAGAATAATATATTGATGAGACAAAGGCGGGGATGTGATGCTCAGATGGTTTATTTGGTGCAGTGCTGGACTCGTGGTCCGGTCCAGGAAGGTCATGATGTTTGGGGTCTCGCCGGGCAGGTTGTAGGAGGGGATGGAGCTATAACTGTACATTCTAATCGCCGGGTTAAAAATCCAAAAAATAGACGAAGGGTAAAACAATAACTGGCACGTTGTGTTTAATGCATTGCTGCGAAACGGTGATCAATGGTCAAATACAATTTATATACCCATCATCTCTGTGGTGCTGTTTCTTGGATTAAATATTTAATTAAAATAAACAAAAATTAAATAATTTTTGATGTTCCCGTGTACCATCGGTTGACTACTTGTGACACACACCAATATGCCTTTTTTGAAATTATGAAATTTTGTACACTTTTTAGAACCTGATGACAATGCAAATTGACACATAACAATTCTTATTTAAAAATGTGTTTTTTTAAACCAATTTCCCGGGTTCAATTGATCCCTTCTATAAAGAATTGTGTGTGTAGAACTTGAAACTCTTCCGGTGTGCAACTTAAGAATAAACGTATCATTAAACGGAAGATAAGGATCTTTTATTTGGAAACGTTACGAGCTTTCGGGCAAACGCCCTTCTACAGGTTTGAGGGTCAAACCTGTAGAAGGGCGTTTGCCCGAAAGCTCGTAACGTTTCCAAATAAAAGATCCTTATCTTCCGTTTAATGATACGTTTATTCTTAAATTGTGTGTGTGTTGTAAAAAGATATATTATCTCCCTAACTATGGATGTTCTGTGCTCAGGTCAGTTTGCCGTAATCCCATGTGCCTCTATGTGATGGACCTGAGCCGGGTGATATCAGATCATGAGGTCCGTTGGCTCCCCAGCAGCCAGGTTCCAGGACCTGAGGAGATCATCCTGTACTCCCTAGTGGCTGGGCGGGGCGAAGTCATTATGTTCGGAGGCATCCAGAAGGACCTGAATGCCAGCCGACATCTCGGAGAGGCCATCCCAGAGATTGTCTCCAATGATCTCCATTTCATCACTGCCAAAAAGTTTGTCATCTAATCCCAACATCCTGTTTTTTTTTTAATTTTTGTTGTTGGTTTAGTTTTAATCTCTTTCACCCTAGTACCCCCAACACTCTGCCCATTTGTGTTTTTTGTTGCTCTTTCATTGACATTTTCTTCAGTTTTTTATTGCAGCATTTTTCCCCTTCTTCTGCCCCATGTCTCTCTTGTATTTTGAAATGTCTGAAAGTGATTTTTTTAGATGTATTTATTTGTAAAATAAATTTCATTTGTTATTTGAATTTGTTTGTTTTTTTATTTACATTTTTGGTGGGTTTTGACTTTTGGTAAAAGGATGTCGAAGCTTCTGATACCAACTTGTAAGTAGAGTAAGACCTTTCCAAGAAGTCTACCTTATAATTCAAACCAAAATTGTCACACTTTAAGTAAGTTGGTAGGTTTAAAGAAGGGCTACACTTTGGACTAATCTTTTTAAATAAGATCTTTGCATTTGTGTGTGAAAATCAATATTGTTACAATGCTTTTCAGCACTTGTTGTTTACGTATAAGGTTCAATGTAGGTTCATTGTGGATACAGCTTAATGGAATTGAGAATTAGGTAAACTTAGATGGACTTGCCTCCAATGTCCGCCACTAGAAGGATCCTCCTCATCTATGGACGGCAGCCGTCCACGTTGGGCAAGCTTCTCTGACACCGTCTTGCAGGATTATCCACACGCCAGGAGGCAACTTTACCATTCGCCGCAGATGTGGCCAGACTGTCCTACACTGGAATGCCATTTTTGGCGCCTGTTCCTCTCACACTGGAGTCCACCCATCTTTACTCTGGAATCTTGGATAACTTGTCATCCATTTTATAATACACTAGCCGAATGACCCGGGCAACGCCCGTGTTTTACCCGATTGAATGTTTTGATTCAAATACTATTTGTTACAATTATAAATTTGGCACCTTTAATAAATGCATATGTTAGTTAATAACTATAGCCTATGTGCTTTATCTGTCTATGTACTGTTGGCTTCCGTAGGCGTCTCTTACTGGGAAAAAAAAAGAGAGGATTCCATTTAGTTATTAACTAATATATGCATTTATTTAAGGAGCGACCCGCTCCAACACAATAGTTACAAAAACGAAAAAGCGAGTGGGGGGGGGGCAAAGGTGGCGTGATCGTAGCCAACCAATAGGAGGGCGCCGTTCCAAAAAAAAAAAGCAAACGGTGACAGAAACGAAAACTGAGGAGATGAAGAATGACGCTCGTAACTGTATATAGAATATCTTCAGGCTTTTATACACAGATAGTTTTTGTGGGCATAGTAGCAAATTTCAGGTATTAGCAGTTCCAGTACCTTGGACTTTCAAAGCTATATCCACGTTGGTAACTGTCAAGGGCAATATTTTTCAATTATTAAATATTTGAAGCCCTTGTGGCTCAATTTACCTTGCGACATATATTCTTCATGCACTTTGATCATATAAATCCATTCATATTAGAGATTTTAAAAATCTCGGGTTCTTTGCTTGATATCGTTTCTATAATCTGACCAATACATATCTACAGCCCTTGGCAGAGCTGATTGCTATAGGGTATGTCCCCAGGTGGCGGATAGGGGAACGACCTTCAGATATGAAGGCTAGCTGCGAAACAAGCAGAATAACTCTGACCAATAAGCAGTCGTGGACCAACAGCAGCATTGTTAAAAGAGGAGAAAGACCTCTTTAAAAATCCTGAGTTCAACTGACCCAGTTGATGGTCCTCAGCAAGGGTCTCACTCCAGGGATACGGAGGAGCTGCGTCTGTACTCATGTTAGAGTCAGCAGCAAAGGCGTCTGCTTCCATGTTAGGAACGGCCTCAAACTACAGGCAAAGTCAGACTTTCACCAAAGAGTGCCTGGATCATAGTGCCATGATCAATGAAAGCTGCACCCCTACACCCCATTCCATGAGATCAGATGTTGATTTGCATGCTGCATCGCCTTTCGCGCAGAATAAACAGGGGCGCGTTCAGGACTTAGGTAGAGGGTTCTGTCCGAAAAGTATAATACAGTCTCCACAAACTTCAAACTTTGCAGCTTCCAAGCAATTGAGCATTTTGCAGTGCAACATAAATGGATTGTGCTCAACAAAAATAAAATTAGAAAAAATAATGGAAATAGCTGAAAAACAAAAGATAGAAATAATAGCCCTACAGGAAACCAAATTAAATGAAAAGTACAAACTCAAATATAAAAATTACAATATCCTCAGAAAAGACAGAAATAAAGAAGGGGTGGCCTTGCATTTTTAATCAAGAATTTGTACTATGATGACATAGCCATTAATATTTCAAATACATCAGACCTCGAAGCCCAAGGTATCAAAGTCTACCTCAATCAAAACAAAACCATCAACATATACAATATGTATCACCCTCCAAACAATAAACTTATCGACGATGGAACATACAACACAATTATTGTAGGTGACCTTAATGCCAAACATCAACTATGGGGATGTTCCACGCTAAACCCAAGAGGCAAAATACTATAAAACATATTTGACGACAATGCCTTCTCGTGTGCTTAAATGATGGGAATCCTACCCATCATTCCTACAGCTATAATACTACACAAGCCCTTGATATAAGTTTTTACTATCCTGACATTTTCCACAAATACAAATGGCAAATATTAAAAAGTATTGGAAGTGATCATTTGCCTATTTTGATAGAAATTAGCACCAAGACCAAAACCAGCTCAATTAAAGAAAAATTCTGGAACTTCAAAAAGGCTAATTGGGATCTTTACCAGCAAAACACTAATGAAGACTTTGGAATAGCACCCACTAGAATAAAAGATCTGGAAAAAATTGGATATCTTTCAAAAACACCATTATTAAAGCAACCCAAGTTTAAATACCAAGAGGTAATATTAATAAATGGATTCCAAATTATACACACCAGGTAAAAGATATTCAAACACTTATAACTAAAAGAACTACAAAAAAAGTGCACCCAAAACCAAACAAATTGTAAAACTGAACATTGTGAATGCAAAAATGAAAATATTATACGTAAATATGAAAAGGGAAAAATGGAAACAAACTTGTGAAAACCTGAACCCAAGAAACCCAAATACAAAACTTTGGCATTTGGCAAAACAAATTGACAGAGCCCAGTCACAAACTGAAAACACAAATATGATTAAGAATACAGATGGTACCCCAGCAACTAATGACAAAAATGCTGCTAATCTTTTAGGTAATTCATATCCAATAAGTAGTAAAATCAAATTTGAAATAAAAGATAAGAAAGTTGAAAAAAAGGCCCGAAAGATTATTCATGACTGTAAAAATGTCACCAGCACTCATAATATTTTCCATGAAAAAAAATCAATATGAAAGAGCTAGATTATGCATTAGAAAACACTGATCTAAACAAAACTCCTGGGCCAGATGGAATCCATGGCCAAATGATATCAAACTTGGGCAAAAATGGCAAAGAAAGACTTCTTGATATTTTCAATAACTCCTGGAAAACTGGAAAATTGCCTCAAGACTGGAAAACTGCAACAATAATTCCTATTAAAAAACTTGACAAATCTGCTGATGACCCATAAAACTACCGACCTATCTCTCTCACAAGTATTTGCTGCCAATTAATGGAAAAAATTATACTCAGACGACTCACCTACCACCTCGACACAAGAAATCTCTTACCAGAAGAACAATATGGATTTAGGAAAGGACATGGGACAATAGACCAACTCTTATTTTTCACACAAAAGGTAAAAGATGCACAAAACAGAAAACCAACTAACCACACCATAGCTGCTTTTTTAGACCTTACACAAGCTTTTGATAAAGTATGGAAAAACAAGTTAATTACAAAATTATACAAACATTTCAAAATTGATGGAAAAGCTATCACTTGGATAAATGATTTCCTTAAAATAGATACATCAGGGTCAAATATAATGACACTCTCTCTAAGACCTTCAAATTGTACCAAGGATTACCACAAGAATCAGTCCTTAGCCCAACTCTCTTCACCCTATTTATTGCAGGCATAAAAGAAAAAAATTCACATAAAACCAATATTGGACTTTTCGCTGATGACATTATTATATGGAGCAGCAACACTAGCTGGAATGGCACATTCAGAAATATTTATTTTATTCTTGGGGGATGATCATCGTTTATGCGTTAAATAGGCAAAAATTTAATGAAAGGCGCAATCTTGCTAAACATTTGCTTCATATAAAATTACAAAAATCTCAAATCCATGGCTATTATCCCTCACAGCGTTTTATTTCTAAGTCTAATATTTTATTTGTTAAATGGTACCTTCAGAAAAAAAAAAGCAATACTTCAGAAATATTTATTTTGCTAATTTTAATGCATTTTAAATAAAAGCTTTTTTTAAAAATTGTTTTTCTAATTAATTATTTTACAATGTAAAAGCAGGAAAGAATCTATATTATAAATAGCTGTACTATATGAATGGCCTGTTCGTTGAACGGGTTTGAACGACCGCCAATTCTGACGACTATTCAAATTTTAACTCAATAAAAATAAAGCCTACTAATAAATTATGTGGGTAATCGCGCCATCTGTTATGAAAATTCGAAACTATTATAGAAGCGTATGATTATTTTGAAAATTAAACAATTTTCGTTTATTAGTTTTTCCATTGCAATAAGGGCAGTAGAAATTTTGTAATTTTTAAAATGGTTATATGCATTTCTTTTAGATTTTGAGCTTTTCTCCCAATATAAACGCATATAAAGAAATTGTGATTAGAAAATTAAAACGATTTACTAAATTCCTTATCTATTTTCTCAAAACTTTTATATGCAGAGCGTAGAAATTCCCTTTTTTTTTACTATTATAAAAGCACTTGTTTCACGCGTTTTTAAGTCTTTTCATCCATATCAGCTTACTCAGGATGACAATGCAATTATTTGAAAAACCTTTTCTGAGATAATTTCAAACAAGAACACGATAGGGTCCATTCAATTTTTAAAATAATATATATGTGCAATTATATATATTTGATCTAAGGATTAAAGCTTATTTTGAAACAAGAAAATTAAAATCATAAGTAAAATCTTAGTACAGTAGTACCTCGCTTTAGCATGACACCTCTCCATAAAGGATAGTTTTCATTTGCAAAATTACCATTTTTACTATTTAGCAACTCTCCAGTAAGAGGACACCTCTCCATAAAGGATAGTTTTCATTTGCAAAATTACCATTTTTACTATTTAGCAACTCTCCAGTAAGAGGACACCTCTCCATAAAGGATAGTTTTCATTTGCAAAATTACCATTTTTACTATTTAGCAACTCTCCAGTAAGAGGACACCTCTCCATAAAGGATAGTTTTCATTTGCAAAATTAATATTTTTACTATCTAGCAACTTTCCAGTAAGAGGACACCTCTCCATAAAGGATAGTTTTCATTTGCAAAATTACCATATTTACTATCTAGCAACTCTCCAGTAAGAGGACACCTCTCCATAAAGGATAGTTTTCATTTGCAAAATTACCATTTTTACTATTTAGCAACTCTCCAGTAAGAGGACACCTCTCCATAAAGGATAGTTTTCATTTGCAAAATTAATATTTTTACTATCTAGCAACTTTCCAGTAAGAGGACACCTCTCCATAAAGGATAGTTTTCATTTGCAAAATTACCATATTTACTATCTAGCAACTCTCCAGTAAGAGGACACCTCTCCATAAAGGATAGTTTTCATTTGCAAAATTACCATTTTTACTATTTAGCAATTCTCCAGTAAGAGGACACCTCTCCATAAAGGATAGTTTTCATTTGCAAAATTACCATTTTTACTATTTAGCAACTCTCCAGTAAGAGGACACCTCTCCATAAAGGATAGTTTTCATTTGCAAAATTACCATTTTTACTATTTAGCAACTCTCCAGTAAGAGGACATCTCTCTACAAAGGACAGTTTTCATTTGCAAAATTACCATTTTTACTATTTAGCAACTCTCCAGTAAGAGGACACCTCTCTCTAAAGGACACTTTAGCTCTGCATTTAGGTGTCCTTTACAGGGAGATTCTACTGTTTCATCTATTCCAATACTGCTGTAAAAAATGAAGATGAAAATATATAATTATGATGCTATATAAAATATTTTTTATTGATTCAAATAGGTTTTGACTAAAGTTTTCAAGAAAGCTTCACAAATAAATTATAAGAAAATTTATTATTTATTTTTCCTTCAAATTTCTAAACAAACTTTCGATAAAATTAGTCTCGACTTTAATCGGGATCTCAGTTGAAATTCTTTATCACAGACAGGCGCCCTTTATGTAAATATTTGACCCATGACCCGGATAATGGATGACACCCACTTGAAATTTGAGGGGAAGATTCATTTCGACACACACACACAGAGGCCTAATTATAAAAAAAAATATTTTTACATATTGTTACGTAGAAAAAATGGCGCATTCCAGAATAGAATGTTTTAGAACGTTCAAGAAAAATGTAGAAAAATCGGAGAACAACTGATTGGCCAATCAGTAGCGATTGTGCAAGGCTCAGCGCTGGCGGCTTTGTAATTGGCTAACCAACCATGACCTTTCTGGAAATATCTACTCCAGTATATATAGGAATGAGGAACTCACGCAAAGAGGGAGAAGAACAAAGCTATGTGGTGTACTCCAAGCAAGCTGCTGTCTCAAGCTGCTATGGTCTCTAGGTGGACGCTTTTCGGTTTGCCAAAACTGGTGATGTGGCTTTGTCACCGACCCGAGGCCGCTAGTTTGCGGTGACTGTCAATAGATGGCGTCTGGTTTGGACATCTATTTTGACGGGAGAGGCGATCCTTGTCTCTTTAGATCAATGTCCTCCTGGAAAAATTTCCATCTATATTTTAGCCATAGATTTGGCCCAGCCACTTTAGCAGCTAAACACCTCTTTGGCAGATTGTCAAGATTCCTTTGGATCCCGTGTGAATCTCATGGAATAAAGTCCGCCCTAGGCTAACGAGGGCCATTAGCCCGAAACCATGGTCTCTAGGTGGACGCTTCTCAATATACCAAAGCTGGTGTTGTGGGTTTGTCACCGACCCGAGGCCGCTTGTTTGCGGTGACGGTCAATAGATGACATCTGGTTTGGAAGTCTATTTTGACGGGAGAGGCGACTCTTGTCTCTTTATATATACATCTTTATAAAAATAAAATATAAATATTTTCAGTAAATATCCACTCTTTATTGAATCGATTTTATAAAGATATATGTCTTCATATAAAAGTCGATACAGTTGAGAGAAGATGTTTGCTATAAAAATATTTGTATCAAATATTCATGAGACAAACTTTCACTTAAGTAAAACCCCGGACGACGCCGGGTATATTCGCTAGTTCTATAAAATAATAATTAATTATTAAAAACATAACAGTTTTTCACATAAGAATATATAAGTTTAAATAGAGAGAGAGAAGCTGTGCTGTAAGATGCCTTTCTCTGGGAGGGATAAATGTTTAAAAAGATACGAATAGATGTTTTTTTGCAAATATTTTAAAAGGGACGTACTTAAATCTGTGAAATTAAAAACACGTCAAAAATTATTTCAAAGGATTTCTATCTCTCTCTTTCTTTATGTGTTAATTGCAAAATAAATAAATACAATTTCAAAACTTTTAAAAGTTTGTGGATTAAATTGATAAAGAGGGAGCAATCCCTTTAGATATTAAAAAAATATTTTTTCGACTGATCCAGGTAACCCTGTTTTAAGTCGTTGGACGATTGGGTAAAATCCTTGATTCCAGACAGCCATGAACCGGGACTGAATCCCGCATTGGACACGTTGTTTTAATATGTAAATAACCTACACATATATTATTCATTGTTGTAAATATCATAAACTATGTTGCTCTTTTTGAGCGGTACCTAATAAAGTTATTTTAGAACAAGAAAGCCTGTTTTATATAATTATATTCAATAGAATGCATTTTAAATTTGGAGCGCAATAACAGAAAAAAAAATGAGAATAAAAATATTTTATGTTAGTTTACTTTATTAACAAATTGAAGTTAAGAGTAATCAATTCTTGGTATTGCATTATCTTCGAGCTAGTGGGTTGATAGCATGTTTAGAATCCAGAATAAGGTTGATTCATTTCTGGGGAGGTTGCCAGTTCTTTATGGTTATATTCTTGGCCTCTTTATAGTCATTTTTTATTTCATTTAAAGCTAGGCAGATGCTAGAAAGCCCGGTGAGGACACAGATACATAGGCATGCTCCTCGCACACGCAGAGATCGAGGGGTGTTAGCATTTTTCATTTCGGCCCCGACAACAGCAATACCGCCAGTGAGAGTTGCCACACCTGCATTTGCACAAAAGGTAAGCATCTAAAAATTACTGAGGCAAATCTATATAATATTAGTAAAACATATTACAGTAAAACCTCCATCAGAGGACACCTCTCTACAAAGGACAGTTTTCATTATCAAAATTATTATGTTTCCTATTTAGAAACTCTCCGGTAAGAGGACACCTCTCTCTAAAGGACACTTTAACTCTGCAATTCATTGTCCTTTAGAGGGAAATTCTACTGTATTAGAATTGTGTTAAACAAAAAGATGTTCTCTTCAACTACAGGAGAACCTCTATGAGAGGATACATCTCTATGAAGAACAGTTTTCATTTGCAAAATCACCAATTTCACTATTTAGCAACTCTTCTGTAAAAGGACACCTCTCTCTAGAGAACATTTTAACTCTGCAATTCGATGTCCTTTACAGGGAGATTCTACTGTATTAGAATTGTGTTAAACAAAGAGATTTTGTTTCCAAATACAGTAGAACGTTCACGAAAGGACACTCACGCTAGAGGATACCTCTCTATAAAGGACAGTTTTCATTGTCAAAATTACCATGTTTACTATTAAAAAACTCTCCAGTAAGAGAACACCTCTCTCTAAAGGACACTTTGGCTATGAAACTAGGTATTCTTTACAGAGAGGTTCTACTGTATTAGGATTGTGTTTGAACAAAAAAGGTAAACCCAAACAATGAAAAAACAAAACAATTTTAAATGTGATAAAGAAGAAAGGTCTAACAGAGAAAATGAATGTTTTGAAATAACCTGACCACTCACAAGAACTTTCGAGATGACAAAGTGACATATTTCGGAATAAATATCAACTAAACTAAAGATCATAATATTTGTAACAGTAGAATCTACATGAGTACATTCTAGCTAGAGGACAACTCTCCACAAAGTAGAGTTTTAATTGTCAAATAACCATTTTTTACAAATCAGTAAATATCTGGTAAGAGGATACCTCTCCCTAAAGGATACTTTAGCTCTGCAACTAAGTATGTTGTCCTTTGAAGAGAATTTTTACTGTATCTAAATTATTTTTGTGTAATATCGAAGGACACATTCCTACAGCATGAAGATAAATAAATATCGGGAGGGATTAGCTTATCGGTGGTGAACCCTCCTCTTGGTTTCACCGAATTGAAGCTTCACCACTGATGAGCGAAACCTTCCCAGTAAATATTTTCATTCTATCGTTTAGTGCTTGTAGAAATTTGTCTTTAGAATCTGAACAAATATAATCAGGATTGGGGATTAGTGTGACTTGACATTTTGAAAGATAGATGGCGCAAAGTGTTATTTCTAAAAATTACACCTATCCCCCGATTTACACGGTAGATACGTTCCTGAGAAAAACGTGTAAATCGGGGGATAGGTGTACACAGAAATAAAATGCATTGACAGGTTAAAATATGTAGTCAGCACATAAGCTCGGGATTGCTCGTGAGATGTGTACACAGCGCATGTGTTCAATCACAGTAGCATTTAGTGTAATGCGATAAAAAAAAAAAAAAAACTTATTTGGAAAACCGTGTAAAAGCGAAAACGTGAAAAACAAGTACCGTGTAAATCAGGGGATAGGTGTACTTGATTCTATAAGCATTAATAATCTATAACGTTTATTTTATAGTAGTGATTGTAAATTTCAAAAGATAATTGAAAACTTAACATAAATACATGTCACCATGTATCAAAGAGTTATTGTATGAATCCCGATATACATGCTAAAAGGTACAAATTACTTAATAATATATTTGCCTTATTCAGTCTGTTTGTCTGTTTGAAGCTCACGAAAGGGATTTTTCATAACCATCGGTGGTTCAGTGGTAGAATGCTCGCCTGCCACGCGGGCGGCCCGGGTTCGATTCCCGGCCGATGCATTTTTTTTTTACAATTTTTAAAACTCATTTATATATTATACAAGAATGACATCCACGGCGCCAATTTATAATTGTAACAAATAGTATTTGAATAAATACGGGCAACGCCCGGGTCATTCGTATATAATAATTGTATAAACGAATGCAAGACAAAATCACCGCGAATGTTTCTTTTTTTTTTAAGGCAATTTCTTTTTAAGGCAATTATCGTTATTTATCGTTAATTTTTGTTTCGATTTTATTGAAAAAAAAAAAAACGATATGGTGCCTTTAAAAAATGATCTTTATTACTATGCAGTTTTCTATTTAGTCAATATACCTAAGTTCATGTTGCACATGTAATTATCTCTATCGATTTAGTAGGTGAAATGCAAAAAAAAAAAAAAAAAAATCGACATGATGAAATCTTTATGAAAATTCACATTTTTATTTTTATATTTTCAAGACACACACAGTTTGGGGCGGGACGTTTCACAAGAGAGACATCCACGGCGCCAATTTATAATTGTAACGAATAGTTTTTTAATTAAAACATTTTAAAAACACACAGTTTGGAACGGGACGTTTCACAAGAGTGACATCCATGGCGCCAATTTATAATTGTAACGAATAGTATTTGAATTAAAACGTTTTAAAATATATACGCACTCGGGTAAAACCCGGGCGTTGCCCGGGCCATTCGTCTAGTTACTTAATATTTGTTTATAAGTGTAACTTTATGAGTCATTGTCTGAATACCGATATACATGTTAGAAGGTACAAATTTCTACAAGTTTTGTCTATGAATGTTATATCTCGAATTAACTTAAACCAATCATTGTTATGTTGAACTTTTATACCGTATAACAAATAAATAAAATCAAATTTTCATACCTGCATGAGTTGAGGGAAACCTCCAAATGGACCAAGTTTCTTCTGAAGGTTGTTCAGCCATGATTTCTTTATTTGAATTACTGCTATTTTTGAACGAAAATTTATAAAATATTTGTCAAAAGATATTTAAAAATATTACTTAAAGCATTACGAATATCAATAGACCAAGTCAGTATTTTTTTTTAAACATTAAAATATAATAATCTGTTGTTTATATTTATTAAATATTTTTATTTTAAAGCGCAGAAATTTTTAAAAATAAATAAATAAAGACACAAAAGTCCTTATAAAGGGATGCAGTAAAACCTCCATGAGAGGACACCTACGCTAGAGGATACCTCTCTACAAAGGATAGCTTACATTTACAAAATTACCATTTTTACTATTTAATAGCTCTTCGGTAAGAAGACACCTCTCCCTAAAGGACACTTTTGCTCTGCAATTAGGTGTTGTCCTTTACAGGGAGGTTCTACTGTATATTTTTTTACATAGATTCGTTACGGAGTCTACAAATGGGAAATAATAAGAAAAGTAAATAAATTCTCAGTTAATAAAATTTACTCCTTAATGACTTATTCTAAAATACCCATTCCAAGAGTCTAACAACAGTATCACTATAAAAGGAAGATCGAAAAATGCAATATAACAGCGGTATGGTAGATTAAACTGGCGAAACCGCTGGGAGGGTTCACCACTGATGAGCCAGGCCTTCCCATTAAGTTTTCTATTGCAGTAAGGACAGAAGAAATTGTTTAATTTCAAAAATAATCTTTCGTGTCTATAATAGTGAAGCGGTGCAGCTAGGAAGAGGAAGGGAATAGGTGGGCAAAGCCAGAGAAGAAAGTATGCAGGGGCCCCTCCACGGTGAGGTGTTGATGGAGGGATTCCAGAGGAGGGGGCGGCAGACGGAGAGTCCAGCTGGTGACAATTTGACAATTAAAATAATTTTATTGACTGTCAGTCAATGTTACAACTCAACCAGGAGGGTGAAAAGAAATATTTACATTTAACAGTTGTCAGGAATCAAGGCAACGCCGCCTAAGTCTGGCCATATCGGTGCCAACATCGGGATGGTAGCCCCGAGCCAGTTCTATGGCCGCGCCGAGGAATTCAGCGAGGACCCCCTTCAGCGCAGGTGAAAGTTTCGTCATGAGGGACTCTCTGTCTTCGGTAAATAAAATGGCATCCCTGAGGTCATTAACATCGAACCCTGAATCATATAAGGGCTTTAGGCAGGTCATGTGCTTCAGTTTTCTGAAGATTTTAATAATCATGGTATCCTCTTGCTCTTGTGTTATCTGCTTCTCGTGGGGAACGGGCGGTGTCGGCCCAGCAGGGCGAGGCGCAGGCAGTGGGAGTGTTGAAATCACTGCGGCTGGTGAGGATGCAGAGGTCTCCTCAGTGGTGGTCATGTCGACATCTGGTGTATGGATTGCAGGCCCGAGGGTCCCCTGCGCAGGCAGAGGGCCACACGGGGTAGTGAAGTCCGGCCGGGCAGGAGGCGTCGGCTCAGGACGCGACACCGCCGAGCGAGGGCCCATGGGATCTTCAGGTGAAGGGGTCATTGGTGGAGGAGCTGGAGTCACCGCCTGCATGGGTGAGGCCGGCGGCGCTGGTGTGGATGGCCATGGCGCCGCAGATGGTAGAGATGCAGCGCAGGAATCAGATGGGGTGCGGGAAGCCTTGTTAGATGGACTGGGAGGCGCAGGAGGCGCGGCCGAAGACTGCCTAGGCAGCCCAGGCGCGGTCGATGGTGGGAGGTCGGTGGAAGGAGGCGGTGAAGCCCGTCTGGCGGTGGTAGAGCGCCCATGGAGTTGGGGGCAGTTAGCTCTTCTGTGCCCTTGGCCGTGACACTTCGAGCATTTTATTCCATGAGACAGGAAGGCTGACCAGGCCTCACCCTTGATCCTGATCTCAAATCGAGTAGGCAGTTTGTCGATGGTGATGCCGTCGTGGAGGAGGATGAAGGCCTCCCGTCGGTCGTCGGTGTATGTAAACTCTCCAGCCTTCAGCAGCTTGGGGGCGATGGAGGTTATGCGCCCATAGCGGGAGAGGGCGTCAACGATGGCGGCGTCCGCCACAAAGAAGGGCAGGTTTCCAACCGTTATTCTGGTTGAGCTCTTCCTGAAGGGGAAGGTCCTGATGAGGGTTCCCTCGATCTCGAGGCCTTCCCGGACTAGGTGTTCCGCCAGAGATTTGCTGGCGAGTCCCAACAAGTAGTGGCCGTTGATCTTTGAGAACTGGAAGATGTTTTTGGGTCCTCCGACCACTCTCTCGATAGCCCTAAGATATTGGTACGACTGGTAATCCGGGCAGTACTCGAGATATAGGCACTGCTCCTCGGTGCAGGATGCCTGGCGAGCCCTGGCCTCCATGACATGTGCTGTCGTGGTCCTGATCTCCTGGACCGGAGGTATCCATCCCGTCGACGATCGCCGTCGGCGAGAAGCTCCAGCGCTGTTGGACTGCGCGGCCATGGCAGGCAGAACCGGCGAGTCGCGGCGCCTTTTCTTGGTTCTTACGACGGTAAAAGCGTCGTTGTCGTCCATTTCCGCCAATTCGCTATCTCCCCAAATGAGCGGGGGCGGGTTGGCTGTTGAAGCGCTGCAAGAAGCAGCAATCAGCGGCGCCGTGACGTCATCACGCGCGGCGGCCAGGCTTGCATGCATCTCGCGCGCCGGCGGATCTGCACCCCTTTGATATTCCATAGAAAATTCTTTAGAAGAATTCTCTTCTATTGCTTCTTTCGGTGATATCTTCTCACCTGGTTGAGATTGAACGCTGAGCCTTTCAGGCACTTGTTCAGCGGATTGAGGGCTTTCAGCCAGTATCAATTTTGTAATTTTCCGCGACGTACTTCCGCTCGCCAGAGGCGAAAACGGCGGAGCTAAAACTAGCGTGGCCGCACGGTCGGCGTGTGTGTGTTGTGAAGAAAGGAGACGAGATAGCGGCCGGCCTGCCGGGGGTTTGTGCGCCGAGAAGACATGGCAGTCTGGGGGAAGAAGTCTGTCTGGTGATAACGGGACCTGCAGCAAGGAGAACAGCGGTGACGACAGACGCGGCAAGTTGGCGACGGGAAGTGGGCTCCAGGATCGTGTGGGTCAACAAGAGGAGGACGGCGCAAAGAAAGACGAGGAGGAACCTACCCGGGGCGGACATTGAAGGCAAGTTCATCTACTATGTCTAGTTATTATCGTCCTTTTTAAAGCTCTGGGAATAAATGTATAGTACTAAGCTGTATCCAAAACGAACCCACATTGTTTTCTCAGAAACCTTGCACATAAACATCGACGGGTGAGAAGAGCCGTAACAATAGTTTCTAATATTCATAACAGATGGCGCGCTAGTGCATCGTAAAATTGATTCTAGAGATAAAAAATGATTAGGAAATTCCGTACAATCTGAACATTATATAGATGTTGTACTAAATTAGAAAAATAGCGTGAGAACGCCCTTGCAACCTTAGAACAATTTTTAACGGCTTTCCAAATACTTTACTTTTATTTATTTCTCCTGACGGAAGCAAAATATTTTAGTTGAAACGTTGAGAAAATAAAAAAAATTACTGGCCGAAGTGTCTATTTTTAAAAGAAATATTAATGCTGGCCAGGCATCCTCTATCTTTGTGATTATTAATTCTATCAAGTATATTGCTTGTGAAATATAATCTTAAAGTAACCTTTTCTCTATAAGACATTGTTTTACTATACATAGCTTGCTATAGGAATAGCGACAAAAAGATTTGGATATATCTAACTCAAAATACATTATAATGTGGCTTATGATTGTAGAACAATATTTGAAAATTATCCCGCATGTGTTTCTTTTGAACGAAAAATCGAAATTTATTTTAAGGAGAAATAACGATTATTTCTAACATTAGAGATGAAGTATGAAAGGATGAATTGTGAAGAGTAATAATAAACGGAAAATATCTAATTCAATATGTATTTAAAATGAGTATATAATGCATGGCTGTTGCTAAACGTCAAGTCTTACACATTGGTGGTCGGTAGAAGGATGGTCTAAACCTTTGGTTTTCAACCGCTACAACCCGAGTTCGATTCCCCGCATTTGGCTTTTTTTCTGGTTTAAAAAAATGCTCCCGGTTGCAAAAGTTCAACCCCCACCAGCGTGTGCAAGTAATCAAACGGGGCTCTGACACATTTGTAAGTGCAAAGTCGAACTGATTATCACGTGTGTAGACATGTAGTGCACTTACAGTAAAAGTAGTCGCCAAACTCCACTTACCATGATTATCATGGCCTGTACCACGTGTACTAGGGATAACAAAAAAAAAAAAAAAAAGGCTTACACATAGAAAACAAAAAGTTGTATAAACATTAATAAATTATTTTTAAGAAAGCACTAAAATCGTTATTTTGAAAAGGGGACACCCTCTGTACAGGTGAAATGTGAATAGTTATACAAAGAAAAAAGGCCTTTGGATCGTGTCCTTTTCTATATTTACCAGAGTCTGCTAAACCCTAGCAAAAATTTCCACTACCCTCCATATGAGAAAAGCTAGATTGAATGGATAGGAATTTGGCCGAGTTGAAATTTATCTATATATATATTATTATTTTAAATTGCTTATTTTGGAACATAAATGTTCCTCGAAGAAGTTTGGCGAGTTGCCATACGAAATATTGGAAAATAAAACTTTATGATCCAAAATAAGCATTTTAAAATAATTTAATATATAGATTGCTCTTTTTTCAAACACATAATTATTATTATAATGCAGTAGAACTACTTCCCTGTAAAGAACACCTAATTTCAGAGCCAAAGTGTCCTTTAGGGAGAGGTGTCCTCTTATAGGAGAGTTATTAATTGTAAAATGGTAATTTTGCAAATGAAAACTGTCCTTTATAGAGAGGTATCCGCTGGCGGGGTGTCCGCTAAAGGGAAGTTCTACTGTATATATAATAATTATTATATATTTTTAATTAATTAATTACCAAGGCGCGATATTGAAATATTTGCGCCTATTACAGAGGAAACAAATAAAAACAACAAAAATAATTAATTTTAAGTCCTAATTGGTTTTATTTTGTTTGTTTCCTCTGTAAAAGGCGCAAATATTTCAATATCGCGTCTTGTTGATTAACTTTATTAACATCCTATAACGCGATATCCCAAACTAAAGGATATTTGCGCCAATACATTTTTTACATAGTATATAGTCACAAACACAATTTTTTATAATAACTGAGAAGGGTCCAACTAGATACCATGGTCATTATCCCGACCATTAGCCTGAAGCTATGATCTCTAGGTGAACGATTCTCAGTTTACCAAAGGTGGTGTAGTGGCATTGTCACTGACCCGAGGCCGCTAGTTTGTGACGACTTCTGTTGGAATAGCGATCAAAATTGGCGTGGAGCATTGGGGGATCGACCAATCAACGGCCGCGGCGGCGCTGCGGTCGACGTCAATATATATAGTCTTTGTCTCTCGCTTTCCTATATATACTTGCCTTTAAAATTTTGCTACTTTAACATCTTGTTTTAAGTTACTTTGTTTAATAAATAATCCTTTTATTCCTTGATTCAATCTCAAACTTCAACAGGTTATGGGCCCAGCACGCTTCCACTGCGCTAAAAGGATTAACAGCCAGCAGTGAGTAAGCCTTTGTTTTGCTCGAAGTTTAGGCGTCAACCGCCAACCATAACCCTAGTTTCTTTTTGTCGTTGGCCGATTCCAAGACAAAGAAGATGAGCGAAGATTGTCTTTCAAGGATTAAAGTTTTTAATGGTGAAAACTTTTCACTATGGAAATTCCAATTCAGGCTTCTTTTGGAACAACAAAAATTACTAGAATTATTGGAAGGCTTAGAAATAAAGCCGAATATTGTTTCCTCCGACAGTAACTCTGAAAGTTCACTACAGAATTGGAAATCAAAGGACGTTAAGGCAAGGATGTTATTATCACAGGCAATCGAATTAAGGTTTCTTCAGCCCCTGATGAACTGTACTTCCGCTTCTCAAATGTGGCAGAAATTACTTGCTATTCATGAACAAAAATCCGAATTTACTATTGGCCTACTTTGGCAACAATTCTTCGATGCACGATTGACATCGGAAACAATAAGTGATTACATAGCAAAAATTGAAAATATTTCTGCACAAATTTCACAAATGGGCGGAACCATAACGGAAGATCAAAAGGTAGCAAAAATTTTAAATACTTTGCCTTCGAGTATGCGCTACTTTGTTGCAGCGTGGGAATCGTTAGATCCGAAAGCTCAAACTCTTAACAATTTAACTGCAAGACTTTTGATTGAAGAAACAAGGAATCAACAAAGCGGTTCTTCTAAACAAGATGAGGCCTTATTACACAGGCAAGCACGAACGAAGCCTAAAGATTCACAACGTTCTTTTCAAGATGCCAAGAAGAACACTAAATGCCACTATTGTCACAAAATTGGACATTGGAGCCGCGAATGTAAAAAAAGATTAGCTAATGAGAAAAATAAATCCAAAAATCTTCATGATTCAAAAGGAAGTTCAAGTGATTATGGACTTATTTTGTGCGATAATCAAGTAGAGCCCAATGATATTTGGTATGCTGACAGCGGTGCAAGCTGCAGCATGACATTTCGACGAGAGTGGTTCAAGACCTTCACGCCGTTCACCAGTGATCATCCAATCTACTTGGGAGACAACTCGACACTACTTGCAGAAGGCATGGGAGACATCGAGATTCAAGCCTACGTCGACGGTGGATGGTACAATACGTACATAAGAAATGTGCTCTACTCGCCGCAACTAAAGAAAAATTTGTATAGCCTTTCTACGTCCACAAGAAGAGGATTCAACGTCATTATCAAACATGACAAGCTACAGATCTTCATGGATAATGACCTAGAAGCCGTAGGAGTGCGTCATGACGGCCTCTACAGGATGCTCTTCAAGGTTACGTCATCATCACAAGGAGACATCACCAGCGAGAACAAGCTTCAGTTGTGGCACGAGAGACTTGCGCATCTTCCAGTTGCTACACTTCGAGAGATGGCGACCAAAGGATTGGTGGATGGTCTGCAGCCTCAAGATTTAGAGGGAGAATTTTTCTTCTGTGAAGGATGCCAACTTGGAAAAGCCCATAGAAAGTCGTGCTATCCCTCAGATGGCAAAAACTACCAGCTAGGTGAGTTTATTTATGCTGATATTTGTGGCCCAATGCAGACTCAATCATTAAGTAAATATCTGTATTTCTGCTTATTTAAAGATTACTTTAGTGGTTATCGCCATATTTATTTTATTAAAAACAAATCAGATGTGCTAGATACAGGGTGTACCAGGTAAATTGGGAATTTCAACAATGGTATTTTAACTGAAATTTTTTGCAAGTAAAAATTAAAATATCCGAATGAAATTTGACACAGTAGTAGATAAAAGGATATAGTTTTTATTTATTCAATGAAGTTTCCATTATTAGCTACAAAAGTCTCGAGGCGAGTGCGGAATGAAGCACAGGCCTTGGCGACGATGACCTTGTCCATTTGGGTCATCACCGTGTGAACTGCTTTCTTGACAGACTGGATGGTGGTATGAGGAGCTTTGTTGACATCTCTCTCAACAACGCCCCATACATAGTAGTCGAGGGGATTGCAATCTGGAGAATTAGGGGGCCAAATATCAGGACCCCAGTGACTAGGGACGTTAAGTGTCAGCCACGATTGTGTCTTTTTTGCCTTATGGGCTGGAGCTGAGTCCTGTTGGAAGACATACTTCCTTCCTGCGGCCACCATGTCCATCCAAGGCTTCACAACGGTCTCCAGAACATTGATGTAGGTGTCAGCGTTCATCCTAAGGCCCTTCTCAAAGAAATGGGGAGGCATGACATCACCTTCACTGCTGATAACGACAAGGACCATTACGGAGGCAGGAAATTTCGTGTGCATCACGACAGGTATTTCTGAGGGGTCTTTACAGATCCAGCGATCATTCCTGGGATTTACCTTTTGGTCCACGTCAAAGTTCTTTTCGTCAGAGAAGAACCTTAGCATGCCAAAAGAGTCGTGTTTCAGGTTGTTGAGGAGGGCAGCAGCCTTTCCTTTTCTGTTATTCTTCATATTCTCAGTCAGCAACTGACCTTTCCGAAGGGCATAAGACTTGAGACCAAGGTCCTCATGGATAGTTCTGACAATTGTCATAGAGCCAACGTCCATTTCCTTGGCTATGGCCCTCATGCTCTTCCCAGGGTTTCCATCAATCTTCTCCTTGACATTTTTGACAAATTCTTCGCCTCTTACCCTGTCCGATCGACGCGAGTGCTTTTTCCTTGTAGCTATCCCCTCTTTGTTACTGTCGGCCTCATCAAACTGCTTCTTGACACGATAAATAGTGGTTTTGGGCAACTTAAAAAAAGCCACTATCTCTTTGGGGCTCCTTCCGGCGCGCAGAGCAACGATGATGGCAGCTCGATTTTCAAATTCTCGGTTACTGTTCATCACTACACTGCGCACACATGTACTGTTGCATTTTACATGAATATGGCTATGTAATGAAAAAAAAAAACAAGTTTTTAATCTCAAGTAGTTTTTGTTTTATGGACTGTCAAAGTTAGTCCCAATTTACCTGGTACACCCTGTATATTCAAAGAATATGCTACTCTAATCTATACTCAAACTGGAAATAAGATAAAAGTTCTTAGGACTGATAATGCGCTAGAATTCAAAAGCGATAATTTTGCAGATTTATGTAAAAGATTTGGGATAATTCACGAGTTCACTGCACCTTATGTGCACGAACAGATAGGACGTATAGAAAGAGACAATCGTACGATTGTGGAAGCAGCCAGGTCCATGCTAAATTCACGAAATCTTCCAGGATTTTTTTGGGCTGAGGCATGTAACACAGCAACTTATATTCTAAATAGAAGTGCGACTAAGCAAACCCCTGGAACGACACCTTATGAACTTTTCTTTGGCACAAAGCCTAATGTAGCTAACTATAAAATATTTGGCTGTAATGCTTATATGCATATTCCCAAAGAAAACCGTAAAAAGTGGGATAATAAATCGATAAAACTTATGTTTTTAGGTTATGAGAATACAAGCAAAAATTTTAGATTATGGGATTGGAAAACTAGAAAAATAAGAATTTCTAAAGATGTCACATTCGATGAGAAAGCTACTCCACATTCAGATAGAGAATCTACCAAACCGAAAGAAATAATATTTCAGATTAACAGCGCTCCGGATGAATCACCAGTTGCAACAACAAACATCCCAGTGCAGGAAATGCTGCCAGTATCCGATATCAGTTCGCATCCAATGATAACACGCTCTAAAGTTTCGAATAGCCAATGTAACTTTGCGCTCGCTGATGAACCCAGTAACTATATAGATGCAATTACAAGTTCAGATTCAGAAAGATGGAAATTAGCCATGGATGAAGAGATTGATGCATTAAATAAAAATAAAACATGGACTTTAGAACGTTTGGCAGATGGTCATAAACCTATCGGTTGTAAATGGGTTTATAAAATTAAAACGGAGTCCGATGGTACAATTCAACGGTTCAAAGCCAGATTAGTTGCAAAAGGCTATTCTCAAATCGAAAATGTTGACTATTTCGATACGTTTAGCCCAGTAGTCAGGTATGATTCGTTACGCATTCTTTTATCACACGCTGCTTCTGAAAGGATGTTTCTTAAGCAATTCGATGTAAAGACAGCTTTTCTCAATGGCGAATTAGAGGAACTTGTTTATCTTGAACAACCAGAAGGCTACAAGAGAGATGATAATAGCTGCTATAGATTACATAAAAGTCTGTATGGTCTGAGACAATCTTCTAGAAATTGGAATAAGAAATTTACCAATTTTTTGTATAGCCATAATTTCAAAACATCAGACGCCGACCCGTGCATTTTCATTGGAACACACAATGATTCAAATGTTATCTTAGCTCTCTATGTTGATGATGGAATTATACTATCTAAAGATAAAGAGGCAATAGCTATTATAATGGATGAGTTAGAACACGCATTTGATATTACATCTGGAAGTGTTAACTTTTTGTTGGGCTACAAATAGAGCAGTCAGAAGATAGGGCAAGTATTTTCATTCACCAGTCATCATATATTGACAAAATTTTGAGTAAATTTAATATGGCTGACTGTATTCCTGCTTCGGTGCCTATGGATCCTTCTGTCATCTTAACAAAGCAGGACTGTCCTACTCCAGAACAAAAGGAAAAGATGCCTAAATTCCCTTTTCGAGAAGCTGTTGGATCCCTTATGTTTGCATCATGTGTTTCACGTCCAGATATCACTTATGCAGTTTCACAAGTGAGTAAATTCCTAGAATATCCAGGACCTGCACATTGTACAACAGTGAAGAATATTTTCCGTTATCTGAAAGGCACTCCACACATGGGAATTCTCTTCACTGGACAAGACCAACTTGTTGGCTACTCTGATAGTGATTTTGCTCGTGATGTTGACTCCAGAAAAAGTACGACTGGTTATGCCTTCATGATGAACGGAGGAACTGTTTCTTGGGCAAGCCAACGACAACCAATTATCGCACTTTCAACCACCGAAAGTGAATACATCGCTGCCTGCAGTGCTGCTAAGGAATTGATTTGGATCAGAAGACTTCTACAGGGCATCGGCTGTGATATTACTAAAGAAACTGAACTTTATATCGACAACCAAGCAGCAATAAAACTTGTTGAAAATCCAGTATTCCACAAACGAACGAAACATATTGATGTTCGCTACCACTTCATTAGATCCAAACATGAAGAAGGTGAACTTAAAGTGCATCATGTTTGCAGCTCAGAACAGCTAGCTGATATAATGACTAAACCTCTTCCACGAAACAAATTCCACTACTTAAGAGGTCTACTGAACATTTTGGATCGAGAGGGAGTGTTGGAATAGCGATCAAAATTGGCGTGGAGCATTGGGGGATCGACCAATCAACGGCCGCGGCGGCGCTGCGGTCGACGTCAATATATATAGTCTTTGTCTCTCGCTTTCTTATATATACTTGCCTTTAAAATTTTGCTACTTTAACATCTTGTTTTAAGTTACTTTGTTTAATAAATAATCCTTTTATTCCTTGATTCAATCTCAAACTTCAACAACTTCATTAGATGGCGTCTAGTGTCGACGTTTAATTTGCCGGGAGAGGTGTCCTATGTTTTATAAATATAGTTTTTTTATTAATCAACTTGTATATAGACACACACAATTTGTTATAAGTTGATTAATAAAAAAATATATTTATAAAAGCATAGGGCACCTCTCCCGTCAAATTAAACGTCAAAGATAGACGCAATTTATTGACCGTCACCGCAAACTAGCGACCTCAGGTCGGTGACAAAGCCACAACACCAGCTTTGGAAAACTGAGAAGCGTCCACCTAGAGATCATAGCTTCAGGCTATTGGTCGGGATAATAACCATGGTATCTAGGTGGAAACTTCTCAGTTTACCAAAGCTGATATTGTGGCATTGTCACCGACCTGAGGCCGCTAGTTTTCGACGGTGTTCAATAGATGGCGTCTTGTTTTGACGTTTATTTTGACGGGAGAGACGCCCTATGCTTTTAAGACTTACAGTTTTTCTAGACCCGTTCATTGAATGGGCCACTTCTCTAGTTTTATATATAACTAATCTGGCTGAAATTTTCACAAGCCATAAGAGCTAAGTCTGGAAGAGGTTTTGGTCACATTTTCAATCAAGAAAAATCAAAATTAACTAAGTACACCTATCCCCCGATTTACACGGTAGATACGTTCCTGAGAAAAACGTGTAAATCGGGGGATAGGTGTACACAGAAATAAAAATAAAATGCATTGACAGGTTAAAATATGTAGTCAGCACATAAGCTCGGGATTCCTCGTGAGATGTGTACACAGCGCATGTGTTCAATCACAGTAGCATTTAGTATAGTGCGATAAAAACAAAACAAAACAAAAAACTTATTTGGAAAACCGTGTAAAAGCGAAAACGTGTAAAAAAAGTACCGTGTAAATCGGGGGATAGGTGTACTGGGCAAATATACTTATTTTTAGTTATAAAATGATAATGAAAATATTTCTGTATGCATTTGCGCTACATTAAAGAATTAAAATATAACAATAAAATTCCCACACGAAAACTTCCCAATTGCCTCTGACTAACAATTGGCTCTTTCTGCCATATACAGTCACTCCATAATGCATCCAATTTGTCGAAGGTCACAGCGATATTCTGAGAAATAACCTAACAGACCAAACATCTAAGCCTGCTGAATAATTTAAACTACATCCCTGTTTCTCACCATTCTTCCTTAAAGCGTTGCCCGTAATAAAAAAGAACTCAGATCATACAAAATTTATCGATAGACCTATACATTATAGATGACTCAATTCTAACAGCATTCTCAAGATTTATTGCTACGCCAAAAAGAAAATTGATCTCCATGTTGCAAAGAATCATGAGTACACTTCAACAACCATCCTAACTGGTTATAGCTATAATACAATATAAGGCGGCTTATTATTGTAGAACGACATTTGAAAATTATCCCGCATGAGTTTCTTTTGAAAGAAAAATATAAATTTATTTTAAGGAGAAATAACGATTATTTCTAACCTTAGGGATGAAGTATGAAAGGATGAATTTTGAAAAGTAATAATAAACGGAAAAATAAAAGTGTTCAGGGATAGGAATCGAACCCACAGTGTTCCGCTTACCGGGCAGATGCCATGTGCCATGGTTATAGCTATGTTACAGCATAAAAAAATGCTCCATTGGCTCCCGTTTCTTGCAAAAGTCCAACCGCACCAACGAGTGCAAGTAACCAAACGGGATTCTAGCACATTTGTAAGTGCAAAGTCGAACTGATTTTCACATGTTTAGACATGTGGTGCACTTACAGTAAAAGCAGTCGCCTACTTCTACCCACCATGATTATTATGGCCTGTACAACGTGTAATAAGTATACTTAAAATCAATATTAATTGGTTCCCTCGGTAATTGGAAGTTAAAGGAATAGTATCTTTGCCTTGGAATTGTATCATTATTCTTGTCTCAAATGAATTGCCGTGTCATCCTGAATTTTGTCTTTCCTAATTTTCTACATTACAAAACCATCGTTTTATCTAGTGAAAAAAATTTCCCGGTCCCTTGAAAAATACTCGATAAGTTGAATAAAATCAATAATAATTGGTTCCCTCGGTAATTGGAAGTTAAAGGAATAGTATATTTGCATTGGAATTGTATCATTATTCTTGTCTCAAATAAATTGCCGTGTCATCCTGAATTTTGTCTTTCCTTATTTTCTACATTACAAAATCATCATTTTATCTATTCTCCCAATATTTATGTTGTAGATAAATGATAAAACTAACTTTGAATTGAAATGTTCTCTCACGGTAAATCAGATAATTATTTGAAAATTGCTATATTTGAATTCGGGGAATATCCATTCATGAAGTTTTACTGTTTAAACAATACTAGCGGACGTACCCGGCTTCGCCCGGCTTTTGCCCAAGTGAAAGTTTGCCAAACGAACATTTGTTAAAATAATATTTTGTCGGGAAACATCAACTTCCGACTGAAACTATTCTAGCTAAGATAAATAATTTTTGTTACTCTTCTCCGCCAAAACCTCTAATAAACATAGGGAATTTTGCAAGTAGGTACCTGCATAAACCATTGGAACTGTTGCAGGTGTAGGTACCTGCATAAACCATTGGAACTGTTGCAGGTGTGGGTACCTGAATAAACCATTGGAACTGTTGCAGGTGTAGGTACCTGAATAAACCATTGGAACTGTTGCAGGTGTAGGTACCTGAATAAACCATTGGAACTGTTGCAGGTGTGGGTACCTGAATAAACCATTGGAACTGTTGCAGGTGTGGGTACCTGCATAAACCATTGGAACTGTTGCAGGTGTGGGTACCTGCATAAACCATTGGAACTGTTGCAGGTGTAGGTACCTGAATAAACCATTGGAACTGTTGCAGGTGTAGGTACCTGAATAAACCATTGGAACTGTTGCAGGTGTAGGTACCTGAATAAACCATTGGAACTGTTGCAGGTGTAGGTACCTGAATAAACCATTGGAACTGTTGCAGGTGTAGGTACCTGAATAAACCATTGGAACTGTTGCAGGTGTAGGTACCTGCATAAACCATTGGAACTGTTGCAGGTGTAGGTACCTGCATAAACCATTGGAACTGTTGCAGGTGTAGGTACCTGCATAAACCATTGGAACTGTTGCAGGTGTAGGTACCTGAATAAACCATTGGAACTGTTGCAGGTGTAGGTACCTGAATAAACCATTGGAACTGTTGCAGGTGTAGGTACCTGAATAAACCATTGGAACTGTTGCAGGTGTAGGTACCTGAATAAACCATTGGGAACGGTTGCAGGTGTAGGTACCTGAATAAACCATTGGGAACGGTTGCAGGTGTAGGTACCTGAATAAACCATTGGGAACTGTTGCAGGTGTAGGTACCTGAATAAACCATTGGGAACGGTTGCAGGTGTAGGTACCTGAATAAACCATTGGAACTGTTGCAGGTGTAGGTACCTGAATAAACCATTGGAACTGTTGCAGGTGTAGGTACCTGAATAAACCATTGGAACTGTTGCAGGTGTAGGTACCTGAATAAACCATTGGAACTGTTGCAGGTGTAGGTACCTGAATAAACCATTGGAACTGTTGCAGGTGTAGGTACCAGAATAAATAGATTGTTATGTAGAAAATTAGGAAATACAAACTTCAGGAAGACACGGCAATTTATTTAAGGCAACAACAAATTAAAATCTATTATTTATTTGGTTAACCCATACTCCTGGGGCGTAATTAAAATGTATAAAATATAAAAGGGAAGCAAAGAGGGAATTTAACAGTGTAGCAAAATATGAATATCAGAATTAATAATCTGTACATAAATGATAAATATTTCGCTACAATATACAAACCATTCAAAGATTAAAAGTATACAATAAATAAATCATTCTTTCTATTTTTGGGAGTTAAGAAATTATACTAATTATTATATACAGACTCTGAAAGACCTAGCTTCGCGCGTCGCTGCGATCTCTGGGGTATAATTAGACTATTTTGCTGTGATTTCAGAAAAAGGGAATAAAAACAAACTCTTCCATTGTACTACACAATTTACACTTTATTTATACTTGAACTATAATTCCAATCTAATGCTTTTAAATATACAACATTTTTGGTTTTACCTGTTTTATCAGGTGTATATACATATAAGTTTGAAGGTACACGTGAGCTAGCTACATAGAGCTGCCCATGTGAGAAACATGGAACTTCCAAATTAATTCCACATACTTTCAAGGATTGTCCTTGCGCTTTGTTGATAGAAATTGAAAAAGCAGTTCGCACAGGAAACTGTAATCGCTTAAATTCAAATAGCAGATCAGGTGTGAAAAGGGGAATACGGGGCAACAGTACATCTTGCCCTTTGAATTTCCCATTTAATATGGTTGCTTCGATTATATTATTCATCATAGTTTTTACGGAAAGTCGAGTACCGTTACAGAGTTTGGGCGGGTTGATGTTCCGTAGTAAAATGATTGGCACTCCAGTTTTCAATTGTAGAACATGCGGTGGAAATCCTGGCAAGTCTAGGCAGTTCAGAAATTCAGTCGGATAGTTCACCGCGCTTCATCTTCATTTAACACCGTATCAATTGATGTATACGTTCTCTTTTCACCCGGAACCCAATTTTGTACACAGAAGTTTATATCATTGACATCGATGTTTTTTGCAGCAAGTATCGCTCGTTCACTAACCCACTGAAGATTTCGGTAATTTTGGGCTATATTTGGGAAAACTTTCTGAATCAGTTCTTCTTTGTTTGATGTTAGTGTGCAAAAGCTTGTGGGCAATGTAATGCATTGCGAGGTTGGGTCGATTGTCATTTTCCCATTTCCAATATTTAGTAGTTGCTTAGCGAAACGCTCTGCGGATGCATCATTTTGCAGATGAACACGCATATTGGTTTTCAACATCAACTTCTTTACCTGAGGCCATAAAACAGATGACTTGAGACATGCATTCAATTCATCTGCTGGCGTTGAGCGAGGTATAACAGGTAAAGTTTGACGAAAATCACCAGACAGTAGAATGAGAGCGCCACCAAAGGAATTCCCATTTGCCCTCAAATCTTTAAGCGTACGATCGAGGGCTTCTAATCCTTTTTTGTGAGCCATTGTACATTCGTCCCATATTATTAGTTTGCACGTTTGAAGAACCTTGCTCATTCCGGAATTTTTCGAGATATTACATGTTGGCGTTTCAATTGTGTGCAAATTCAGCGGCAATTTTAGTGCTGAATACGCTGTTCGGCCACCATCCAAAAGTGTTGCAGCAATTCCAGATGAAGCGATTGCCACTGCGATTTCATTCCGTGATCGAATGGTTGCCAAGATGAGATTTATGAGAAAGGTTTTGCCTGTGCCTCCGGGCGCATCTAAAAAGTACAATCCGCCCCTTTGATCGGAGATTGCTTGCATCAATGTGTCATAGGCAATTCGCTGTTCTGGAACCAGTTTCGATAAATTACTTTCAACAAACACACTCAAATCATCGACATCAAAGTGGGTTTCGCGTTGCAAATCACGATCATAGGAGTCAATCGCAGATCTATTCGGTGCACATAATCCCATCTGTCCCAATCTCTTATTAGCGATTGCCAAGCAAATATCTTCGATCAAAACCAACGCCCTATTATATATCTCTGGTGTGAATTGAAGGTCCAGATTCGCTGCTCGTAAATGATGTAGGATATCTTCACTCATGGAATCTTTGTATTTTTCCCAAAGATCCATTGGCTTGGATGGGAAACATGTTGTCAATAGTATTGCAAATAACATGCGAATTTGATGTGGGTGAGCAGTACTTGATGCATCCGCAAGTGTTGTGTCCCAATGTGCATCGGTTTCAAGAAGGTATAATTCTTGGCAAGCTTCTCGATAGGTGGAACATACTTTGCCATTTACTGTTCTTAGTTCTTGGAAGGATTCTGGTCCACATACGTTAACTAACAGTAATCTTAAGTAAAAGCATTCTTGATTGCTTGGATGAACTGTATACAGACGACCTAAAGCGTCGGACGAATATATATTCGGATGTCCTTCAACTGGTTTGCCTTGTTTACGTCGTTGAAACTTTTTTTCTGATGCATTCCAGGTGTAGTATTTCGGAACATCTGAGTAACGTAGAGTTTTTGCGAACAAATCACCTCTGCACAATGAGAAGAACGCAGTTAACGTTGTTTGCGGTGGCGATGCTGCTCTTTCACGTACATTTTCCGCTGTAAAATACACTCGCTGCCCATTTTCGAGATGTACTGCCAAATGAACAACTGTAGGATAACGTTCATGAATTGAAAATGATAGAATACACCAAACTGCCTCATTGCTACAGATGTAGCGTCCCAATTGATAGCGTTGTACTTTATCGATTGGTGCAGATGCATTTTTAACTCCAAAAACTGCCATATCGCTTCCTTTGTTGACATATTTGCAAATGTATTTGATCGACGTAACTGAATTGCAATATTCAACATTGATGTGTGCTTTGAAAGTCCTAGAGAGTAATGGTGAATAAGGCACAATCCAACAATTATCAACTTCGATATCAATGTTGTGAACTTTTATAGTGATGCATTTACCGCCATCTTGAGTTGAGCGCCGACGATATTGTGGATATCCATCAACTCCAGTGATAGTTTCGGCGTGTAAATCTCTTGGATAGCGCTTAGTACATTTTCCATCTTTCATGCACGGAGAATTGTTGTTTATCGCGCCACACGGACCGTGAATCATGTTTTTGGCTACAACTTCGAATAAATCTGGATCAATGGCGATGTCTGGGATTTCTGCTGAGATGACCTGGTCAATTTGGTCTGGTGTGATCTTGTCGATTAGCCAAATCAAAATATGTGCATGTGGTAAGCCTCTCTTCTGCCATTCAATAGAATACATCCAGCATTGTGACGCTCCAAAAACACGATATTTGACAATGAAATGCATAAGAGCTCTCAATTTATGGTTGAATACACGGGCGATGTTATCAGGCCGATCCGAAGGTGATTGTCCAGGCAACAAAAGTTCTCTAATTTCTTCCCACCTAGGATTGCATGTAAATGTTATGAATAAATATGGACGGCCGTATACACGAACATATGTCATTGCATCTTGTGCGTATTCATGCATGTGCCGTGGACTTCCTGCGAATATAGCTGGCAGTATGATCATTTTCCCCAGATCATTGGGATTCTCATCAGTAACAATTGCATCTCGTAGATGAATATAATTTTCAGAGCGGAGTTTGGTTTGGTTCAATCGAATGAAAAGTAGTCGTTCGGTCTCGATTTTTACATACATATCGACAATGTATTGCTGGAACAATGTTCGACATTTCAAAATGTGATTGTCTCTGTTGGCACGACTCATCAACCGATATGAATAGAAATTCATTGCACTGATTTTTTTATCGATCTCGGCACCTGTTTTTGGATCTCATATTAATATTGAAGTGATATCCATCTTCTCCTTGCCAGAACAAAATGGGATATTGTAAGGCATCATATGAGCGATGAGTTTCAGATACTCGTTGAACGTTATCATCTCTGCGATGAATTACTATATCGCGGGAATTAAATTCTTCGCCAACTATGAGGATTGCCACTTCATCTATTGTTGGTGCATTGAATCGCCTTTCGTGTTGACCTGCTGGTGTTTTGTCAGCTCTGATGACAACTACGTAATCATCAGTAGGCATTCGCTCGATGGCTGTCTTGAACAGTCGAACTAATTCGTTGTGTTGATCTAACAAATTTTGTAATGAAGACACAGTTTCTTGATTTGTGCTGCTATTGAATCTACAGCGTTGATTAACTTGGTCATCGGTGGTTCCCATGAAATAAATTTGCAGAAATTTGTGATCTGAATCCGGCAGAGGTAGAAGAGATCCAACACGATGGCAAATTTGCCCTTGCACATTAAACGTTGGCATGTAATTGTCCCGAATGATTTCTGTTGCACCGAACGATGTCATTTGAAAGCATGAATTGTACTTTCGAATGTTTCTCAAGAAATGCTTTGATTGGCTTGTTGCACCTGATATCAACGTTGATAAAGGTTCAGGAGGTAAATGCAATTCGGGCAATTTCACTTTACCACCTGCGCAGCACATTCCTGGAGTCTCATTCTTGAATTTAAACGCATCACAAAATTTGCATAACTTGTCCATTTTATCAATAACAACACTTGGATGCAGACTGTAATCATATTCAGCATCATAATGGAAATCAGCCCGGTTCAAGTCAGCATGTAGTGTTCGTCTGGAGCGAACATTGCGTTCTCGATTGGTTCTCAACCGTGTTTCCCGCTGGGCAATTGATTCATTTGAGCGACCCTGAGCAGTTTGTATTCGATTATCTTCCAACCTTGCTTTTCGTTGTTGAACTGTCTCATTCGAGCGACCCTGAGCAGTTTGTATTCGATTATCTTCCAACCTTGCTTTTCGTTGTTGAACTGTCTCATTCGAGCGAGCTTGAGCAGTTTGTAGTCGATTATATTCCAACCTTGCTTTTCGTTGTTGAACTGTCTCATTCGAGCGAGCTTGAGCAGTTTGTATTCGATTATCTTCCAACCTTGCTTTTCGTTGTTGAACTGTCTCATTCGAGCGAGCTTGAGCAGTTTGTATTCGATCGGCTTCCAACCTTGCATTTCGTTGTTGAACTGTCTCATTCGAGCGAGCTTGAGCAGTTTGTATTCGATCGGCTTCCAACCTTGCATCTCGTTGTTGAACTGATTCTGAAGCTCGTGATATCTTTTTCGATCGTCCTTGAGAGGTAGATCGACCAATCGATTTACGCTTGGGAGGCATAACTACCGATGATTCCTTTGGTAAATAAAAAAATTAACTGTGGTGTGCAAACTTTATCAATAAGATAAAATAAAAATATTTTATTTTAAAGCTTCAGATAAAAACTATAAAATATATCAAAAGTAATTTTCAAAACTAAAGAGGTGACTTGACATATTTCTGAAAACACACACAGACAGATTCATTTATATATATATAGATTAACAGTAATTAAACGTAACAGTAAGAAAATGTTGATTTTAATATATTTTATTTTTTCATATTTTAATATATGTAAATAGATTCTCTTAAGAAAGACCACCTAAAAACATGACTCAACTTGTTTCTCCTGTAGGTGGTCTCTCATTGAAGATTCTAATTGCTATTAAAGAATCTCTAATAGACCTTTAATAAGAGACTGCCTCTTGGAGAGACGGGTTAAGCTACGAAATGGATGTACCCGGCTTCTCCCGGGTTTTACCCGAGTAAAGGTTTGTCTAACGAACAATTGTTAAAACAATTCTCTATAAACTTATAAAAAAATAATAGATATATTTTGATAATTTGAAACTCGTAAATTTGAATCTCTCGATAAAGTGAACATTTTTTCCCGGTCCCTGTGTGCCGTGTCATCCTGAATTTTGTCTTTCCTAATTTTCTACATTAAAAAATCATCGCTTTATCTAGTGAGCATTTTTTCCCGGTCCCTTGAAAGATACTCGATAAGTTGAATATAATCAATATTAATTGGTTCCCTCGGTAATTGAAAGTTAAAGGAATAGTATCTTCGCCTTGAATTGTATCATTATTGTCTCAAATAAATTGCCGTGTCATCCTGAGATAATCTTACTTTTGATAAATAATCTTTAAGATAATAAATTTAGAGATAATAAAACTTATAGATAAAAAACTTGTTATCATCGTCGCAATGGTGGCGCTGCATGCGAGTTGAATATACAAATCTGCAAATAACTCTAAGGATATTCAAGATATTCAAGAAATTTTTTTCAGAAACCTTCCCAGTACTATACTAAATAATTTCCCAAAGTTTCATGGCGTTCCAATGAGTGGTTTGGTCAGGCATAAAGGACAGACAGACACATACATTCATTTTTATATATATAGATTTGTATCATTTCGACTTCTTAAAATGAGTTATAAATGGATAATTATGGAGATTTATACCTATTATTTATTTTTTAGCAAAATTGAATATTAAATAAACATATTTTAAGGCTGGGATATCAATATATTTTAAAAAATTTAAAATGCGAGTAGAATAAAATTTTCAAAAATTTCATTTGGAAATTAGAGAGTAATATTTTGGTAAAAATTTGGTAAGTGCTTACCTATATTTGAAAACGATACCAGATAGTGATAATAATTTTCCACGATCCTACCTAGTTTGCGAGCACGACTTTTAATAGGTCATAACAGGTTAGCCACCATATGGTTAGCCACCATACTGAGTACAACAACAACAACAACAACAACAACAAAAGCCTTTATTTAGGGCATTCCGCCCCATACAGGATTCGCTGTATTTACACGTCAACAAGAGGAGAGGGAAGAGGAAACATTTACAACAAAATAAGGTTTGTCTCACATTCAGTTACCTATTTACAGATAGTTCATCCTCCAGTATCCTTTGCCCTGCATTCTTTCTCATGCGCCCAGCTTCTGTGCAGAACTTAAAGTATCTAACAATCAGTAATTCGTCATTCAGAGCTGAAGAGAGAAGTTGACATATGCGATGGTATCTAAATTGAGTATACTGAGTATAAAGAGTATACGACCAGGCCTCTTTAAGGACCATATGAAGTGAAGTACTACGCCTTTGTTGCAAATATGCCAGTTTAGCCACCACACTCCTTCTTCAACAAACTTAAAGAGCAATCTATTACGCTATTTTTAGATCTCGTCAGTGCTGCGAGCACGCATTTCGACAGCCATTCCAATCTGGCGAACGCTCATTATCTTTGACCTTATATTTAGCGAACGCGACCCTAAGGTTGCCTACTGCGTTCTTTTGAGCATCATAGAAGGTTAAGAAAAATGAAACGACTAAGATGCTGTATTGATAACCTCATCCTGTGGGAACTTATTCTCGCTCGAGCATTCAGCAACCTTTGGAAGAACCTTGGTTCATATTGGGAAGTCACAAAAGGGAATTTGGTTACTGGACTTGGCGTATAGACGAGTCTGCGGGACGTAGGCGACTTGATCCGCTCGTGGTGGGGTAGACTGGCAGGGTGCGGCATTGTTGGAAGAAATTGTTCCAGTGGAGTTTTGCATTACTCTACTACTGTCGGGATAGGTTGTGTGTGTGTGTGTTGTGTGTGGTTCACAGTCACCAAAGCTTTCGTAGCATTCCTCACTGAGACTGGGGCTCGAACTATCTCGCTTGTTTGATGTGCTAGAGTCGCTGAGGGCGACGTCTGTGTCGTTAGGGTTCTTGGGCATCTCATCTTCCATGGTAAGCTCATGTGGATCAGGGGTAGTGGGATCTTGGGAAGTCTGTGCTATTGGGACTTGGGGTGGTGCGACGTGGAAAGTTTGAGGTGTCGCTGTTGGTTTGGTGTAGCTTGCTCCATGGGACGGATTTGCACATCCCGGAGAGACGACTTCTGCCCAGGGGTCTGTGCCTGGCGGGAAAGGGCGAATGGCTGTTTCCGACATAGGTTGTTGCAATGGTTCTGGTCACAGTACTGACATGGAGAAGATGGCAGGCTGGTTGCACCGTAGAAAGACCTGGTGTTGGTGTAGGATCCCGAGATATAAAGTGAACCACTGCTCGCTTGGCGTGTCGTGAACTGGATAGATCCCCGAATTCTTGCTACCCTTTCATACTACTCTGGTTAGGGAGGTCGGCGGCACAATTCTTATCAACCGTTTGTCAGCAGAGGAGCTATTCTGTCAAGGTTTCCAAGATAGCTTCCTAAGGAAGGCCTAGTTGTAGTCCAATGGCAGTATGGGTATGCTATCGCATGCCGGTTTATGGACCAAAAGGTCTGGGTGGCTACTGCTCCAAGGAAGTCCAATGGCGGTATTGGTGTGTTAGTATTCTTCCAGGGACTGACCTTGTAGGCACAGGGCGAAGTATTTCGCGTAAGTGGCATTGCTGGATGAGGGTAGAGGTCCGGCAAGGTCTGTCTCGTCTGGAAGTAGAACAGGGTGTCCAGTCAAAGCTGGAGGAAGTATTTCAAAGGTTGTTGGATCGGGAACAGCGGCAGTCTATCCAGTTTCTCGGATGCGGACAGTCCAGCTAGGTCCGCTTGGTTGAACTGGATAGGTACTGTCATAATAGAGAATCTCTAGATCTTGATGGGCTTTTGAGCAGAAGTTTTCTAAGGCTATTATGAACCGGGTTAGCAGGTTCTTCAGAGTGATTGGGAAGTAGGGGAGCTCCACTTTCTCGTCGACCTGGTCTACCTCAGATGAGGGATGGCTCTTGTCCTTGTTCATCCTGGTGGCTAAATGTAGTCCTGTAGTGATTTGTGAAGCAGTCGTGGTAGTTGTGTTAAAAGTGGTAAGGACACACAAGAGACAGGATTCAGAGCCAAAAACCTGTGGAGAGTAAATCGGGGAGGAAAGATAGAAGGTCTGAGAACCGACCACCCCTCTTTTGACATAGCTATTTTATCTTTCCCTTCCTTATACTCCCACACAAGCCATTTTATTTATATACTTATAAATATTATGACATATCAATATGACAATATTGAATACCTTAAAATTAAGAATTTTAAAATAAAATATTATCAGAGTTCATAGGGGGCGCGGCATGGTTGGCACAGTAGAGGAAACAAAAATTTAAAAATAGTAAGTTGCCAACAAGCAGAGAAAGAGGATAGCTTCAGGACAGTACCACCGCCACTGGTCAGCTGCTTTACCCCTTAGCAGTAAATGCTTTTATTCCTTTAGGTCCATTTAGGCCCGCAGCAATAGTCCTCGAACATTTTTATTTATTTTTGTATGTTTATGTGACAATATAATAAGGACACCACAAGTTGGAGAAGGAACCCAGGCAACCAGAGAGAGAGAGAGGGAGAGAGACATGCCTGGCACAGCCGGGCGGCCGTTCGTGTCGCACATAATCCCCAACTGTCCTAAAAGTCCCAAGGTGTTAAGTGACGGACCCCAGTAGTCGCCCCTTGGAATGTCGCTGATGTCTAAAGTGACCGGTCCTTACCCTCCCGTCTCTCTCTGGGTTGACTGTAGGTTTGCTTTATTATTCCTGGAAGAGTATATATTATGACATATGGCCCCCGTTGAAGAAGGCTGAACATGGTTTGAGTATAAAGCTGGAGAAGTCAGGAATAGAGAAAATAATTTTATAGTTGAAATTAATTAAGGTTATGGTGACAGTTTTATGTAAATAAAATATTGTATAGTACACAGGTAAATATTATTTACAAGCATTTTAAAATCTAAGAATAGTTTAAAATTTAAGGGATTGTTGAAAATATAAAAGTCATTAAAGGCTATATACAATAACAGCTAATGTATTATAAGGGAAATGCTATTGAGAGGTGTGAACAAGGAGAAGGGAAGTCACATACACATGATGAAAATCTTAAGGCCATTAAAACTGGGGAACTCTACACTTTAAGATATTTTTCAGGCGGACATGGCAAGGGGAAACTTGGCATGGGCTTTCTATGCTATAGGTGTAGAGTACGAGAAATGAGGTTGAGGGTGGAAATTGCGTGAGTTCAGAACTGAGGTAAACATAGGACTACATACAATGTTATAATTTTGGCGAACAGAGCGAGGGGAAACTTGGCATGGGCCATTCTACCTTATCTATGCAGTTACTCGTGTGTAGCGAGTCCGAGTAAAGTGCCGTGTGTAGGTATGGAAGTCACATGGACTTATAGTTAATTTGAGAAGATAAGATATTTCGAGATACAAAGGTAGAATATAGGCGAAAGAAGATAGGGGAAACTTGCTTTGGGCCTTTCCACCTTAATTATTTCGATACTAAAGGACTCTAGTAGTTTTAACTAATTGGAGGAAAGTCTGCGTGCACAGTGCCAAAACATTGAGAGACAAGGACGGTGTTGTCCTTTACAATTGACAAGCTTCTCGTACACGAGGTGTTTGACCCGTCGTGGGAGCTTGTGCGAGGAGATGATTTCGCGACGGGTTGAACGTAAAACCCATGTCTGCACGAAACGATGACGGACCGGACAAAATCAGCGACGATGTTTAACGTACCACCGTGGGAAATATCGGACGTAGGTTATATCGTGCTGGTATGGACAAGGGACAAACATAGATTCGAAGACAGGGCCCGTGTGGAGAATATGTGGCGCGAGGAGAAGGAGCAAATTGTGCCGCTCGATGCAGATTGTTCAAGTGCGAACAAAAAGGAGTTGATAAACATCTAGCAGTTAGTCAATCTGCATCCTGTGACGAACATACCAGTGGCTAGATGGTGTGGGTCGGTGGATATGCTAGAGAGAAACTACAAAATATATTATCGTAAATGAAGGGTGAAGATTAGAATTTTGAAATGGCAATATAGTAGTTCGATAATTGATTAATCAATAATTCCATAGAGGGTCATGGCTGGTAGAAGGTTAACAAAGTTGTAAGAATGAGAGGGGCATATTCAGGGAAAGATTGATAAGGTTACTAAGGGTTGAATGTAACTATTAAAAATTTAAATTAAAATCGAACTAAAATAATTATGGAAATATTGGCATATTGGAATGGTAGAGATAAAACAATTGCATTCACAGGTTATGTTGGTTTAGGGCGAAAGTAGATTTATTAAGTTCATTGAGGGAGGGTTCTGTCTGCTGATACTGTACGTGCCAGTGTTGTCCGCCACAGTAGCGGCAGGGATATGGCGGAGTCTTGTCCATGATGGTGAAAGGTGCCCTGCTCTGGCGCGGTGATCGTTCTTGGGCAGGTCTAGTGCTGGGAGAAGTGGGCGGCAGCTTCATCTCCGGTGATCACTTCTTCCGGATCAAGGTTAAAAAGTTGGTCGAGGCAGAGGGTGAGAGCTCGAAGAGAAGTGGTTACAGTTGGGTTGGTTGTAAATTCTTGTGGAGCTTGGCTGTGGATTTGTCCGATCATCATGGCTTTGCTTTTTGTTTTCTTCATATTCTAATAGATATGGGAATTTTCTTCTCGGCCAGGTCTTATCCTGTTGACTTTAATGTGACAATATAATAAGGTGGGAAGAGAAATAAGGACACCACAAGTTAGAGAAGGAACCCAGACAACCAGAGAGAGAGAGAGAGAGGGAGAGAGACGTGCCTGGCACAGCCGGGCGGCCGTTCGTGTCGCACACAATCCCCAACTGTCTTAAAAGTCCCAAGGTGTTAAGTGACGGACCCCAGTAGTCGCCCCTTGGAATGTCGCTGATGTCTAAAGTGACCGGTCCTTACCCTCCCGTCTCTTTCTGGGTTGTCTGTAGGTTTGCTTTATTATTCCTGGAAGAGTACACATTATGACATATATTTATTTTATTTGTAAATAATAAAATTTATTCTCCTTTCCTCAAAATATTATATTTTGTAATTGTAATATTCTGAATAAATTCTCAACTGGCTATTTTTTATTTAATGCACAACCTTGACGCCATTATATGTTGACTATAAATGTCTTTAAATGTGAGCTTTATCCCATTATAACTGACAGAGTGAAGGATTTTCCAGGCCAAAGATAATCAAATAATCTAATCATTCCCTACATTTTTTTTAAAAAGGATTTTATAATGATGGCTGTCCCCCACCTTTTTCTGTGTTTCAGTCAGTTCTAATAGTTTGATAGTTCATAAGCTTTAGGTCAGTTGAGGGTTTCAAATGGGTTTCACTGAGCCGCGCAATGCTTATCCAGTTATTTTCTAAAAGTTGAAAAATTATTCTTTCTTTTTGATCTGATTCCATTACAATTCCTAGCAACAATTCTAAAGAGATAGTTTACAAATCAATGTAGGCACGTTTTGATTACAGGAATCACTTTTCCACACAGATCTTTAGTATCATAACAATGAATTTTTCTTGTTGCTACTTCAGCATAGTTTTGGTTCTGTTTTCTACAATTTTTGGCATATTTCATATTTCTTAGATATCTAAGTTGTGTTGTCAAATTTGTACTGCCAGCGCTCTGCTGGTATTGCTTCTCTTTTTGCTTGATGAAAATTGACCGCGCACCCTATGAAATTTGAAATGTGTAAAAAAAATAATGTTCTATAAAATAAATGCTAAAGAAATAACTTTTTTAAAATAATATATTGGGTTGTAAAGAAAGTTCGTTCGGTTTTATTGACAATTTTATTTAGACAAAAAAACATTAATTATAACAATTAATTAATCAATTATGTATTCTCCATTATTATTTAAGACCTCCTCCTAACATTCGACTAGTTTGTTGATACCGTTCCGCCAAAAATCGCCCATTATGGTGTGGAAGAAGTTGTTGAGCCAGGTTTTGAGGTCCTCTTCATCATCGAAGGTAGTGCCTCTCATATGGTTTGACATGGAGCGGAAAAGGTGATAATCGGTTGGTGCAATGTCCGTAGAGTACGGCGGGTGCTGTAGAACTTCTCATTCGAGCTCTTGAAGGGCGGCTTTGACGACTTGTGCAACATGCGGCCTAGCGTTGTCGTGAAGGAGAATGATTTGACCTTGTCGATCGGGTCTTTTCTGTTGAATAGCCTCATTAATGCGATGCAATTGGGCAATGTAGAGGTTCTTGTTGACCGTGGCATTCCTTTCGAGCATTTCCCAGTACAGCACACCTTCGCAGTCCCTAAAAACGCAGATCATAGCCTTTTGTGGGTGAGGATCTTGCTTTATTCTTGGCTCGGCGTATCTCCTGGAGCCACCCACTCTTTTCTTTGCGTCATATTCACGTATAGACACCATTTTTCATCTCCCGTAACGATTCGGTATAAAAATCGTTGTTTATGGCCTCGTGTTGATTTATGGTGTGCGAGATGTTGAGCAGTGATTTTATTTGTTGGTTTCATTAAGCTCGTGAGGCACCCAAGCTCCGAAATTTTGAGAAAAATCTTTTGATTGAAGATGATTAGAGATGCTTCTCTTCTCTCACAGCACTATATTTCTTTTTTTTCGGCCAACTCACGGGTTGTTTGGCGACCATCTTCCTTCAACAGGGCCTTTAGATCTTCCTCATCGAATTCTGATGGTCGTCCGTTTCGAGGCGTATCTTCAAGGTCCAAGTCGCCGTTTTTGAACTTTTCAAACCATTTTTGTGCTGATCGCTCCCTATGACACCTTTTCCATACACGTTGCATATGTCCCGAGCTGCTTCGGCTGCTTTTTGACCTCGATGAAAAGCAGATGTCGAAAATGTTCATTTTTGCCTCTCCTGGAAGATTATTATATTTCATTGCCCCCTTCTCTCCTGTTTGGCCTTGCACTCCAACCTGGTAGACCTTATAGCCCAATTCTCTCTACCTTTTTAGCTCCATCTTGCATAGCTTCTTCAGTATCACACAATGTCCCTTCCACCAGCTTGCCTAGTGATGATTGAGTTGTTCTAATGTAAAGCCCATGTTCATCTGTTCCTTGGTCATCTTCTCCAAGCTGTCGAGCCTGGCAACCTTCACACAGGTCCGCCTGCATCACAATGGGAATCTTGGCACAGGGGTTTAGTGAGCCATTCTTTGGTTGATGGGGCAGTCATTTGGAAAGACCAGGTAAGTCTATAGACCTTTTTCTTTTATTAATTATTTGACCACACTCTCCAGTTCTCCATAGATGCCAATCATTCTCACGCCATGCTTGGTCTAGTCCTTCACATGTTTCCTGGTACAGTGGTGAGCTTCTGCACTGACTTATCTCCTTGCAGGTATCTATAAAATCCTGGACCACTGGATAGTGTGGAGTTTCCCTAGTTTTTGTAGCCTTGGACTGTATGTTATAGCAATCAGGATCAAGTTGGCTATCAGGGTTGGGCCTCAGTTGACTGGGACTCCTGTGGTAGTAGCCTTTGCCTCAACACTTTCACATACAGTAGAATTATTTTTATTACCATTGCTCCTTTACTAAGTGTCCTTCAAATCCTTTTAATTTTTTAAGCCACCTGATATTTACAACTAATCATATTAAATATAGTATTCTGTATTACCTACTGAGAAGTATATTAAAATTGATCACAAGAATTGTGGACAGACAAAGACATGGAGGAAAGTAAAATAAAAGATTTTAATATAATAGAACAAAATTATAAAAGAATGGTATTTCAGAGAAACCTGGGCTTCTCTAGAGGGGTCTGCATAAAGAAGGTCCAGGGCTTTTGTTGGAGCTGGTGTACTGCTTGAAGATGGGGAAGTGACTACCATAAGGAATAGGGTAGTGATTAGGTTTGTAAAAATCGGTGAGCTTTTATCATTTTTACGTCACTGTTATATTAAAAAACTATTTATAGGTCTCTACATGCGCTCATATTTCGGGCGCCAGCGGCTTCAGAAAAGTAGACCACAAATTTTTACATCTATGGCACATGTAGAGACCTAAAGGTGCACTGGTAGCAATAAATGTTGAAGGAAAATTAAATACTTTCTTCCTACTTAACATACTTTATTTAGAGACTGATAAAACAGTTTTAAAAGTACACAACAATTAAAAATTAACATATGAGACTTTTTAAAAAGAAAGCTATAAATTTAAAACTCTCCATATATATATTGTGGCGAAGAAATATTTTATTATTTAATTTAATATTATTCAATGAAAATATTCAACAGATTATAAAAATATATATTACTCTGTATTTGTAAAATCATCTTTAAAATATTTCTTTGCTTGCTTGCTTAAGATTCCCTAGCTGTAGATCCGCTGCTCCCAAAACACCTTCTTTCCCACCAGGAGCTTCTTCAAAGGCCTTTACAGAGCCTGCCACAATAAACTCAAAGCGGCTATAAGGCGAGCAAAGCGTTTATCCTGGATATCACTGTGCCAAGAGGTCTCCTCAGCCGCATGGAGCTCAATTCACCGCTATATCTCCAAAGGTCGGAGAGGCTCTTTAGGGCCACCTCTGCTCAAACACAAAGATGGTACCCCACTAATCTCAGAGGAAACCTGTCGAGAGGTACTTCAGTACTATTTTCCAACAGATTGGACTGTGCCAAGACCAACAGTGGACTGGCTCCCAACCTTTAACCAAGAACCTGCTTTCACAGCGGCTGAAATCCTCCGCGCGATCCGACGATGTGAATGGAGAAAGTCCCCAGGTCCCGACAGACTTGGAGTCAGATGCATACTCCTCGGTGGACCAGCACTGCATGAACTCTTATCGCAAATCTTCACCAAATGCCTGCGCCTCGGACACTTCCCAACCCCTTGGAAAGCTGGACTACTGGTTCTCATCCCCAAACAAAACTCCACCTCATCCAACCCACTGGACAATTACCGTCCAATTACTATGATCAATACATTAGCCAAAGTTTTTGAACGATGCATCCTAGCGAGGCTGCAATGGCTAGCAGACCAGCATGGCTGGTTCTCGTCCATGCAATTTGGCTTCGTCCCTGGGCGTTCGGCAGAAGGAGTCCTTGACTCAATCAACAACTTTATCAACGACGGCCTGGAGCACTGGAGAAAGACAGTGGCAATAAGCTTGGACATTAGCCATGCCTTCGACACGGTTCAAAGACATACCATCATTCAAGGCCTCCGGGACCTCAACTGTCCTGAAGAGCTTATACAACTCTCTCAGAGGCAGGAAAGTGATCTACCAAGCCTGGGACTCCACTCTCACCGCGCACACAGTACTGGGTGTTGCACAAGGGGCACCGCTAAGCCCCTTCTTTTTCAACATTGTAGCCAGGAAAGCTCTTTCCCTTCCAAAACTGCCAAATAATTTGCTTTGCAGACGACTTCACCTTGCTTTTCAGAGCTTTCCGTAGATTTCCAACAAAGGAGATTAACAAATTTCTTAAAACTTTCAGCTTATGAGGTAAAGGGCATGGATTGACCTTTAATCTTAAGAAGATCCAGGCCTGCCTCTTTCATTGGAAATCCAAGCGCCCTAGTTACCAAAATATAAAATTCCTCGACCAGCCTATTTTAATCAACAACCATATAAAAATACTGGGCATAACTTTTGACACCACACGCACATTCGTTCGCCACTCGGACATTTTCAACAAATGCAAATGGATGCTTCCTCGATTAATTAGCACAATTAGGGAACAATATGGACTCACTTACAGCTCAGGCCGGAAAATAATCAAGATGGTAATTCTCCCTGCTCTGCTCTACGGCTCGGGGGTTTGGGGCAAGAGAGTGTACGACACTAATGGCGCTCGCAAACTACGTAGTCTCCACTATAAATTCGCTAAAATTCTCATTAGGGGGGGGGGGGCTGTACCCCCACAATTCCAGCTATCTCACTCACTGGCGGCCCTCCATTGGACATTTCAATCAAGGCACATCTGGCGTACAAGGAAGCATTAAAATGGTCCTTTTGAGACACGTCCAGGGCCGAGCGCAGTCCACTATCCACCCCTTAGAAAACGACTTCAGTTTTCAAAGTCGCTTCCAGAAAATGCAACCATCATATACACCGATGGATCGCGGTCGTTCAAAGGCGTAGGAGGCGCAGTTTTTCTGCCACCCCCCTCCACTCCAATACAACTAAAACTCCATGATCTTTGCACCTCCTTCCAGGCAGAATTACTTGCTATCAAATACGCAACTAGAGCGATCCAGCTCATGCAAAGACAACCAACAGCAATCGCTTCTGATTGCCTGGCAGCTCTCCATGCCATTTGTAACCCAGAACTCCCAAAAACCTCACTCATAGCTGAGATAGTTCGCAATCTAAACTATTTAAATGTACAGCTCTGCTGGGTTAGAGGCCACAGCGGCATAGAAGGCAATGAGCATGCAGATAAATTAGCCAAGGCAGCAGCTGATTCAAACTTGCCCATATACTACTCCACTCTATCCAAAAAGTTTGTTCGAGCCCGCAGCGAACAGTATTCACTCCAACTCTGGAAGGAATTATATGTCACAGATCACTCCACAAGAAACCTCAGGAGAATAGCTGCATTCCCAAACACTCTCATGGCGATCCTGCCCAAAATAAAATTTTGTAGCACCACCTCCACAATCCTCACAGGTCATGGCTTTGTCAAAGCCGATGCTGCAAAATTATCTAGAGACGATCCTACCTGCCCACACTGCCACGAGGAAGACCAAACTGTCGACCACCTTCTCTTCAGATGTCCTGCCTACCACCTTCATAGGTCCCAAACAGCCACCCTCCTAGGAATAAATATATTTGCCCCTGAAGACCTGCAGAACATCCCCAAGCACAAGTCAGCCGGGCGACACCAGATAAACTGAATGTCTGCTGCCACCATTAGACGTGAAGTCTAAAGACCAACCCGGATAGTTGGCGACTTTAGTATGCTCCAAGAATCCGGGTTACCTAAATAAATAATAGCTGTAGATAGTTTTGCTGACTTGTTAATAATTGTCGACTTGTCGTGCTGACGTCATCAATAAATACTTTCATATCCCCAGATATACAAAGACTTGATTTTCTACGCTACAACTGGTGAAGAAGCTGGATCGATACCCATTCAGAAAAAACGGAAAATTGATTCGGTTGAGCAAGAAGAAACAACCATGAACATCTAGAAAGAAGCAACAATTCAGGTAGGTTCATTTTTGTACAACATCTACCTAGAAACCCCTCGATGTTCTCTGGTGAGGGTGTTGAAGATCCCCATAACTGGTTGAAGAGTACGAACGTGTGGCGAAGTACAACCAATGGGATGAAACCCTTTGTCTCGCCAACGTTTACTTTTATTTGACCGGCACTGCTCTAAAATGGTTTGAGAACAATGAGGAGAGCATCCTGACATGGACGGAGTTCATGTCCCAGTTAAAATCAGTTATCGGAAAAAAACGAAAACTTGAGGTTATGAGCAGAGAAAACCCTAAAAACTCGCGCACAATTAAAAGGTAGAAGCACCCAATTTTTTATTCAAGACGTCCTGCGCCTCTTCAAAGAAGTAGATCCTCATATGAATGAGGAAGATAAAATATCCCATTTGATAAAAGGGATAGCAGAGGAGCTCTACCAGGCACTTCTCCCAAGAGATGCACATACCACTGAACAATTCGTCGCCGCATTGAAGCGCTACATTGTAAGCGAGTGACCCCAACCAAGTACGAGCGACTACCAAATGTGGCGTCTCTCAGTGATCATGATGACAAGGCAGATCTGTCATCTATGATTAGGCAAATTGTTCGTGAGGAGGTACAGCGGGCTCTCCTCGAGAGGAACCAAATATTGCTACCATCAAAGAAATGGTACAGGAGGAGATTGGAAGAACCCTGGCGCCAATATCAAAGTCTAGGCGAAATCTCCCTCAGAAGGAAAGACCCCGACAATTTTTAATACTAGATACGAGGCCCAAACGATACGACCGCACCCTGAACCACAGTACCCAAAACAAGGAGGAAGACGCGACACAAACGAATGGCAAACCACTAAAGGAAAGCCAATCTGTTTCCACTGCGGACGCCCTGGCCACGTCGTGCGCTACTGCCGTGACAAGAGGAGAGAATATGAAGAAAGACTAACTTGGAATTACAAACAGAGAGATAGACAAGAGCCTAGAACATTCTATAATTCTCGGAGCAGCCAAGAGCCCAACGACGACCTGCCAAGAGAAAATATACGCCGCTACCGAAGCCCCTCTCCTTACACTGGCCGAAAAGGACAACATTCGTCTCCTGATAGAAGACCCAGCCAGTCGCCTCGCCGTTCCCGTCAGGAAAACTAGAAGATGCGTCCTATTTTGGAGGTAAGGCCGCAAAATTTATAAATCCTCCCTTATCGACTACATAAGAATTAAAAGAAAATTGCATAGACATTAAAATAGAAGGAAAAATGACGCGTGCCCTCGTCGACTCAGGAGCCTCATATTCTGTCATTTCTGAGAGGTTCAGACTCAAACTAAGAAAAATAATGTTTGCCGAAACTGACGTAATATTACGAGTAGCCAACGGTAAAATTGTAAGACCAAAAGGACGCTGCACACTGAAACTGGACTTGAATGGACTACAGGAAAGCTTTGAATTTGTCGTTATGGAAGACTGTAGTCACGAAGTTATTCTTGGTTGGGCTTTTTGAAGTTATCAAGGGCGATAATTGATTCAGCTGACGACACACTCTTCTTAGAAAAATGTATTTTTGAGGATAACCCTAAGAACAGCTCACCTCTCTACTCGGAATTGGAATATAGAATCGAACCCGCCTCTATTCGGTTAATAGAAGTAGCAAGTCGTGACATTCCTAATGAAGCAATTGTGGTGGCAGAATGTCGAAAAGAGCTATTGCTGGAAAGAGAACTAACGGCTCCCTCCTCTGTCATTTTCACTTACCAATAACCGAGGTAAACTTTGGGTGGTGAATTGGAGTCCATATCTGAAATTAATCCCACAGGGGATGAATGTAGCCGATAGTGTTGTCATCGAAGATAGTCAATTATGTACTCTAGCTGATTGTAACCAAGTTGAAACAGAGGCGGAACATTCTGAAGACCCAAAAATCTCGGAATTTTTTATAGATGAATCACTTTGATGAATCTCAAAAAGAAAATTTAAGAAATTTGTTTGAAAAAACTATACGGATATTTTCGAATTTAGTAAAAGAAAACAATTCAAGGACGTCAATGTTAAACACCGAATTAACACTGGAGACCACCTACCGACCAAACAAAGACCTTACCGAGTTGCACCAAGAGAACGCCAAATTATTCAGGATGAAGTAAATAAGATGGAAAAACTTGACATCATTCAGCCCTCTGAAAGTCCGTGGGCCTCACCTGTAGTATTGATAAGAAAAAAAAAGGATGGAAGCTGGAGATTCTGCGTCGATTACCGCCGCCTTAACAAAAAAGGATGTCTACCCTCTCCCAAGGATCGACGACACGTTAGACTGCTTATGGGGAGCTAGATTTTATTCCTCCATGGATCTCCAATCAGGGTACTGGCAGATCGACGTAGAAGATTCGGACCGTGAGAAGACAGCATTTATAACTCCAGATGGACTGTACGAGTTCAAAGTAATGCCATTTGGGTTATGTAATGCTTCAGCTACCTTCGAACGAATGATAGATAATCTTCTGAAGGGTCTTAAGTGGACCATTTGCTTGTGTTACCTCGACGACATCATCGTTTTTTCAGATGATTTTGAAGAACATCTAAGACGCCTTCAACTTGTATTAAATTGCCTTAAGAAAGCCAGATTATGTCTCAATTCCAAGAAATACAAGTTTGGTGCAAAAAATATCACGGTTCTTGGACATGAGGTGAATGAAAATGGAATTCGTCCCGACCAAGAAAAGATTCGAGCAGTCCGCGACTTCGCTACGCCAAGGTCATTGAAGGAAGTTAGAAGTTTTCTTGGCCTTTCATCCTACTACCGCCGCTTCATACCCAATTATGCCCACGTAGCCTAACCCTTGAATGACCTTTTGAAGAAAGACTCAGCATTTAATTGGAACCAGGAAGAGCAAAAGGCATTTGAAGCTCTCAAGTCAGCGTTAATTTTCGAACCCGCTCTTGGACATTTTAATCACTCGTCCCCAACCGAAATACACACTGACGCAAGCAACTACGCAATAGGAGCAGTGTTAGTGCAGAAACAAAAGGGAAAGGAAAGAGCCATTTCTTATGCATACAGAACCTTGAATAAGGCAGAAAAATATTATTCAACCACAGAAAGGGAATACCTTGCCATTATTTGGGTAATCAATAAATTCCGACCATGTCTTTGGACAGCCGTTCATTGTTGTGACAGACCACCACTCTTTGTGCTGGCTGACCAACCTCAAAGACCCATGTGGGAGGTTAGCAAGATGGGCACTTCGGCTGCAAGAGTTTGACGTCACTGTCGTGTATAAAAGCGGAAGGAAACATCAGGACGCAGACTGCTTATCAAGAACTCCATTAGATTACAGTGAAGATATCGAGGAAGATATTCCAAGTAAAGTGACTTTGCAGAACTTTAGCGAAGAGCAGATGAATGATCAAGCCCTTAGAAAAATCGCTGACCAAATACAAAGTACTCCTAATAATTCCTTTGTAAAAATCGATAACACGCTCTACAGAAAAAAATTCGATCCAATGGGGACACCATGGCTTTTGGTGGTTCCTCGCCATTTAAGGCAGGAATTACTGAATATTTTCCATGATTCACCCATGGCTGGTCACCTTGGATTTACTAAAACCTATGACAGAATAAGAAAAAAGTATTACTGGCTCGGAATGTATAGAACGGTTAGAAGATATGTGGCACACTGTTCAGATTGTCAGAGGCGTAAGCATCAGCCCCAACTCCCCTCAGGCCTACATGCCAATACCTGTCCCTGAAGTTGCCTTTGACAAGGTAGGAATGGATCTCCTTGGGAGATTTCCAACATCAGAAGGTGGCAACCTTGGATTATTGTATGTACGGACTACCTAACGAAATATGCGATAACTAAAGCCCTACCCACGAGTGAATCCATGGAAGTTGCCAAATTCTTCATTGAGAATGTCATCTTAAAGCACGGCGCGCCGAGGGAATTAATCACGGATAGAGGAAGGAACTTCACATCTTCAAGGATAAGTGATCTGAACAACCAGTGCAGAATAACCCATCGGAAGACTACTGCCTATCACCCCCAGACAAACGGACTCATGGAGAGGTTGAATAAGACGATAGCAGATATGCTGTCCGTGTATGTAGATGTCAACCAGAAAAATTGGGACAGGATTCTTCCGTTCGTTACATTTGCATACAACACAGCAAAACAAGAATCTACAGGGTTCACCCCATTTTTCCTTGTACACGTGATGAGGTTAATATCTGACGCTATTGCCAGATATCCATGAGCCTCTTTCTTTCTCAGGGAGTTCGCAAAAATAACACATCCTGCTATAAAAATATATATAGTTTGCGTGTATCCTGCACGCACTGGGGTTAAAAAGGAAGGACATAAACTCTGGTTAAATTTACATTATATATTTATTTATCTCTTTTGACCAAAAAAAAAAACACAAAGATAAGAAAAAAATAAATAAATATGCAATGACGATTGAGTGGGAAAGTTTACATATATATACCTGTTTGGAAAAAAAATCATTATAAAAAGAAAATACTTAACTTTAGTGCTTCTTTTGTTGGAAGGCTGGAGACCCCTCCCCAAAACTTTTAGAACTACATTTTAACGAGCTTCCCTCTCTCTTATCTTTTTCTAACCAGCACCGCCCCCCCACTAAAACTTCCTCGTGACTATCTTATCTACCACTGCCCAGCTCCCCCCCCCCCCAAAAACTTGCTTGCCACTAACCTTTTTTCTCCCAGGGTGACCAAACAAAAATTAAAAAAAAAATTAAAAATAAATCTTTATCTGTGATAAGAAAGACATTTAAAAAAATAAAATTATAATAAAAAAATTATCTTTCGAAATATTAATTAAAAAAATATTAATTAAAAAATAGAAAGCCCAAAAATAGCTGCTTATTTAAAAAAAAAGAAAATTTATTATAGTTTATATCTAGTTATTTACAAAAAAAAAAACTAGAAATAAAAAAGGAGGTGAAGAGATGGGCTGGTTTTTTACAGAGAAGAATTCTCGAAGTCCGCTTCATTGTCCACCGGCTTTTCCTTGATTCTGTGGGTGACTTTGTGGAGGCCCCAGAAGTGGCCTCTACAATCCTTCCCCGTCAAGACCACGGGATTTGGGCTTGCGAGGGAGCAGGACTATCTCCGGGGTCAAACGTGGAGGTCATGGATGCTCTGGCTTGCGAGGGAGCAAGGCAAATCTCCGGGGTCAAAAGTGGAAGTCATGGATGCTCTGGCTTGCGAGGGAGCAAGGCAAATCTCCGGGGTCAAAAGTGGAGGTCATGGATGCTCTGGCTTGCGAGGGAGCAAGGCAAATCTCCGGGGTCAAAAGTGGAGGTCATGGATGCTCTGGCTTGCGAGGGAGCAAGGCAAATCTCCGGGGTCAAAAGTGGAGGTCAGGGATGCTCTGGCTTGCGAGGGAGCAAGGCAAATCTCCGGGGTCAAAAGTGGAGGTCAGGGATGCTCTGGCTTGCGAGGGAGCAATAGCACTGTCTAAAAATAAAAAAAATATCAAAACAAAGGGCGCCATGCATTCTATTTATTCGCCAGTTGAATGCAAGACTGGCTTTTTTAATTCCACTCTGTGACACGGATAGTATTGTGATAGGTATATCCGGAGTCTTAGGGTGCCTGGAACACAAGGGTTATAAACACATATATACATCTATTTATATGTAAGATTTGACACATTTGTGGGAAGGTGCATGCCTACTAGTTTAAAAATAATAATGCTTAGTGACCAAAATAATAATAATAAAAGAGCCAATAATGAATTCAAACAAAAATAAATAAATAAAAGGCCAATAATGAATTCAAACAAAAATTAATAAATAAAAGGCCAATAATGTATTCAAACAAAAATTAAATAAATGAGAAAATCAATAATGAATTCAAACCAAAAAAAAATAAAGTAAAAGAGCCAATAATGAATTCTAACCTGAACAATAATGAATTCAAACTGGAAAAATAAGAATAATAATAAAAGAACCAATAATGAGAAAAAAACTGGTGACTTCACATCATACTTGACCCGGTGCCTGTCAGTCAAAATTTATCTCTATCAGTTCCATGCCTTTTTCGTTGAAACATGTCCAATTCTATATGGGTTTGCTACTAACTAATTTAAACTAACATGATCAAGCTCCAAACTTGTTTAATACCTAATAAAAATAAAATAAATAGTATTTTATCAATGTACTACCATAGTACGTCTGGTAGGGAGTCCTTTATAAAGACTGACTGGGCCGAGTTGGTTCTTCAGGATGAACACATCATCCAACTCATCATGAGTAAGTACGACATTCAGCACAAAGCCCGAAATGCCAAAGACCTCACGTCCAGCACAAAGCCCGTGGCGTGATTAACTGGCCTATTCTGCACTTATTGATACCCTCGCCGAAGAGTCCTCGTGTCAGTCATCTGAAGACACTACGAAACCTCGCGCGTCCCTATTAATGGTATCAGACCCAACAAATGGGTCAGCGCATAGAACCGATCAAGTCCCCGACTTGCAAAACCCACCCTAACTCAGTCTTTTACCACTAACGTTATCCGTATAGAAGGAAGCATACCTATAGCGCACACTTCCCCTACTGGAGTTTGAAACCAGATACCACCCAGTTATGAAACCCTACATTGATTTAATTGAATTGTATGTAGCCATCTGGTGCGCCGGTGAAACCCCGCTAAGTCCACCAAAATCTCACACATATCAAAAGTTAACAAAAAAAAAAACTCATATTCCCGAAGGAAGCCTAACTAAAGGAGCGACTATTTTCTAATTTGAGAATTGCATTGTCCCGAGAGGCTTATATCCCTAACAAATTTGAAATCAAAATAAAATCGATCCTATTAAAATTCCCTAACACTATTCTAAATGTATCTTGGTCTAACAATATAATAGTTTCTAACCTTCTCATCATTTATTCCACTTCACATTCATACAAAAAAAAATCAGTCATTGTGGGCATTCATTCTAAAGTTAAAAGCTGCTATAGACGCCAAAACACTCAATTATGTCTATCAAATAAACCCTAACAATAATAAAATCTTCTAGGACAAGATGTGAAATCAAATAGAATTAACAAATTAAAACAAATTGGGGACTAAAGCCCTAGTTTACTAAAAAAATGCCTCATACAATCTCTTACTAACTATTTATATTCAATGACTGATATCAGTCTCGACTGTAAGCTAACCTAACCTTAAAAGAATTGTAAATATCAAAGTCCCTAAATTGTCTTTGCCTCAATACCTAGTATCACTGCAAAGATAATTTAATAGGACAATTTACTAATTAGAGCGACAAAGAATAGGACATTCAACTCATGAAGGCGACAAACAATTGGAGACGCTTCCTCCACTGATAAGATCCTATTGATTGACCTTCTCTCCTCAAACACGCTCCAGTCACAGCAACCACTCTACACCACTAGTGCAACAACTTTATTCTACCTGTTGACTGTAGGCAACACGCAATAGTTCTAGGATATGGAATTAAAGGGCGTCTGTATATACCCAACCGATATCTGTACTAATGTGGAAACCTACACTCTGCTGCACCACTGCTCTAAACTACCTGGCTTCTGATTGTCTATGTCTACTTAATCTCAATTCAAGGGATTATTGAGCGTCATACGATGGCTACCGTATACTCAACCTTGGACGTCACTAAGAACACAAACAGCTCGCCGCCAAACATTACTCTGACCTCGGCAGTACATCTTTCTGGAGTTGTTGTGTGGCTCTGGAGTAAACTTGATGTCGCTCAGCTATACCTATACATCTATTTAGCTGCTTGCGCCACCGATCCTACTGTAAACTGTGCACCATACTGAAGTACTAAGTATTAGCTTCTTGATCTAATAATATTTTATTCTATTTAAATCTAATCTTACCCTAAACTTGAATATTTGTGCCAAATTGGTTACACCTAATTACCAAATATTAAACAGGACTGATTGTCTATACTATATGCTTTGACATGAGAAAGTTTGAAAATTTTAACATGGAATTTCAAAACTTAAGGTTTCATGAAAAAAAAAATTCTACAAAAGAAAAAAAAATTCTGCTCAATTTGTGTGGTCTCTCAAATCTAATCTTAATAAAAAATTTACCCTAAACTTGAATATTTGTGCTAAATTGGTTACACCTAATTGCCAAATATTAACAAGACTGATTGTCTATACTTACAATATGCATTGAGAGAGAAATTTAAAATTTTAACATGGAATTTCAAAACTTAAGGTTTCATGAAAAAAAAAATTCTACAAAAAAAAAAATTCGGCTTAATTTGGTCTCTCCTGATACATATTAAAGTTTTACGAACTTACGCTTTCTATACATGCACTCTCTTCACACTACATCATGTCAGTGACTATGGCCACCGCTCACATCACAAAGTCTACACTTACAAATGCACACTACACTTAAAAAATTCAAAATTTAAAGTTTCATGAAAAAAAAATTCTATAAAAAGAAAATTCTGCTTAATTTGGTCTCTCAAATCTGATCTTTAATAAAAAAAATTACCCTAAACTTGAATATTTGTGCTAAATTGGTTACACCTAATTGCTAATATTAAACAAGACTGATTGTCTACTCTTACAATATGCACACTACACTTAAAAAATTCAAAATTTAAAGTTACGTAAAAAAAAAATTCTATAAAAGAAAATTCTGCTCAATTTGGTTCTCTCCCATTTAATACATACTAAAATTTTATGAAATGACTGTTTCTTATACAACTATCTTAATTTACCTAGAGTGCCTATCTATGGGAAGGGTTTGTTTTACACGCATTTTATTTTACTTATATCAGGGTCTACTATATTGTTCTTTTCTTTAGTCCAGCCTGGACCTCCTTTTTAACTAAAAATAAAATAGATTAGACATCATTATATTAGATTGACCTATTTGTTCTGCTAGGGATTACGTTTGCTCTCTACGCGGTAGTTCAAAATTTTACTATCAATTGCAGGCTAATTTCTCTTACACCTTCGATGATATTATGTGTATTGACTTGACCTGGTTTGATTCAGCACGCTTTCCTTATCGAAGTCTCAATAGAACACGGGATTGAGTGTTCAAAATATATATCATTATGGTACTCAAGATTCATCTCGTTAAGACATGGCTGTCGCAGTGTTTTCTCGTGGTATGACAGAGGTGAACCGAGCCTAGACACATCTGAGTAGGTGCGAGCTTGGCATAACTACATCTTGCGTAGGTTAACTTGGCATGCCGGTTAATCAATTTTGGAAATTCTGAGCGAAATTGGTGCATCAGCCTGCAGGTGGATGTATATAGATTAAATCTATATTTTATAAATGATGCATATATTTCAGATGATTCTCTCCACATCCTACCACAGTGACCCACTCTTCAACTGGTTCATGCCACGTGGTTTTGCGCGCGGTGGCGTCCATCGGGATATTGTTTTATGTCGTTATTCACTCACGTCCACCTTCGTAAGTATCTTTAAATCCTATTTAATATACAAATTTGTAGGCAAAATTACATTCTCCAACATCCATAGTTTAAGTCTACGCAAGATACCCTCCTAAATCTTCAAGGCCTACTCCCGACCTCCCAGAAATGTGGTCTTTGCTACTGGTTACCAATGCCTAACGTCACATTTCATAAAACTACGAAAGCCGATGTCGAAACGAGTTTTTATATCTGCTATGATGCTATAAGTTTCTTTTGTTATTGGCTTCTGCTGCCAAGCAACCTGAAGATAAGGTTTTTCTGGAAAGGCTTATCAAAAACCAGTCAAGTGTAAACACACACGAGGTGCAAAATTTTTATCGCTGTTTATCTAGGTTATTTGTATAACCATTATCTAGTAAACTGCTAAGTTCTTATTTCGAAATAGAGTCATTAATTTCCAAAGGACACAGGTTATATATAAAATTAATTTGATCTTTGGCTGGAGCTAAAGAAAAGAAACAACAATTTCACTAAAAATCGCTACTAGATTGAATATGATAATAACTAAATAATAAAAATATAAATGCACCTATAAATGGGAGAGATAAAACTATATGCCGTACTATTTGTAATGTGCGTGACACATGCAAAAAATATAATCGAAGGTGACTGGAAAAAAAAAAGGCTAATAATCCATACAAACGAGGTTTTTCTGTCAATAAACGCTATACTGTTGTCACGCATTTCCCTCCATGAAGAGTTACAAATAAGAATATAACATTCTACTGGATCATAAAAACACTATTTTGCGTACTCGCTACTATGCTTGACAATGAAGGAAAATTACAATACCATTTTAAGATTCCCATGCATAAAAAGATAAAAAAAATACAAGACCAGTTTAAGAGATCATCTACACTGTTAAAAATAAAAAATTGGGACACGTTTTTATCTAGAACTAAAATTGAACAAACATATTTATCGCATAAATTAAAGTAACCAAAAAAAAAACTAAAGTAAATTATAATAAATAATGGAGAAAATAAATTATTATACATAACTGTGATCTAAATGGTAATAAAACATTTTACACAAGAGAATTGCGTTGCGATGGCTTTTTACCATAAAATTGGCCATACTGGCATCCATAAATATATTATCTTGTCCTAATGACTTTTACAAAATTGTTTTTTTAGATATATTTAGCATATTATTAGAATATTATACTAAATTAAAATGAATAGATAAATAAAAGAAGTGGAAGAAATATGTGGCAGGCATAGTGCCAAGCCTAAAGGCTAAGCCTTTCAAAAAACGTACCTTTCCCACCAAACGCTTGGTCTAGACTGTCTTTGTTAAAAATTTCCTTGTAGACGGGAAAAGCGGTTATCTTGAAACCCTTAGTGTCTCGCCGACTTGTCAATCAAACTTGCGGGGGAGGAAGTCTAGAATTTGACATTGATTGACATCTTTATTTGCTTTCCCATGGTTTCTCAGATTCTTTGCATTTTTTTCCCCGCTAAAAAATTTTCCTTGTAATTTTCTATCTACCAGCTAGTATAACGGAATTTTAAGACTGTTAACCAATAAACACAAAAATAAAAAAATTGAGATTTCAAATACTCTAAACTGGTGTACCTTGCTAAAAAAATTACTGGTGTTGACAATATATGATTTAAAAGATAGATTGCAAAATGATGCAGTGTTTTAAGTTACAACCCAACCTCTATAACGTTCAAAAATTTTTATACTGGACACATGGTGACCTCGACACATATTTGTTTAGAATTGGCAAAATTGGTTCACTTGCATGTACTTGTGGAAACTAACAACAAACCCCTGAACACCTTCTGATAAAATGTCCATTAACTTCTGATCCAAGGGAAGAAAACCAACTTTACCTGACCAATACAATATAAGCTGCTTGCAATAAAGACCAATACATCAAGTTTAATAGATTCTGCAGGATGTACATTTAGAGGCGAAAGTGCTGACTGTACATATTTTTAAGCCACTACTTATAATTGCTATATGTAAAATTTGACGTCGTACGCCTAATCCCAATGATTTCCAATGTTCAATTGTATTAGTTTAAAAAAATATAATATGATGTTACACAATAGGCTAAAAACGACGTTCTATTTTTTTTTTTTGCGAAATTCTTTTTTTTTTACACATAGTACAAATAGTTTTAAATATAAATTTGGCATTACTGTAAATTTTAAAACTAAAATGTAAGTGGACAACTGCGGCCTTCTAGCATATTATTTGGCTTAATTAAAAAAATATGGCTCGTTTATCTAATATTAAAAAAAAAAAGGCACTACCACAAATGTATCAAATCTTACCTTAAAAAGAAAATGGCGGGATCTGTTCTCCACGTTGTTGGCCGCCTCGTGGACTTTCCCATTCTTTACTGGATTTTCCGTAGCCTCCAACTTGCACACATTTATCTATTAGTTTTATGCTTTAGACAGGATTTTACAGGTTACATGTTTTTAAACAGCAGGGTGTTGTTTTACCGTGAACTTTTCGTGGCCATAATGGAACTGATCGGAACCACGTTGAAGGCGTCATTGATGAGGTTAATATCTGACGCTATTGCCAGATATCCATGAGCCTCTTTCTTTCTCAGGGAGTTCACAAAAATAACACATCCTGCTATAAAAAGATATATAGTTTGCGTGTATCCTGCACGCACTGGGGTTAAAAAGGAAGGACATAAACTCTGGTTAAATTTACATTATATATTTATTTATCTCTTTTGACCAAAAGAAAAACACAAAGATAAGAAAAAAATAAATAAATATGCAATGACGATTGAGTGGGAAAGTTTACATATATATACCTGTTTGGAAAAAAAATCATTATAAAAAGAAAATACTTAACTTTAGTGCTTCTTTTGTTGGAAGGCTGGAGACCCCTCCCCAAAACTTTTAGAACTACATTTTAACGAGCTTCCCTCTCTCTTATCTTTTTCTAACCAGCACCGCCCCCCCACTAAAACTTCCTCGTGACTATCTTATCTACCACTGCCCAGCTCCCCCCCCCCCCAAAAAACTTGCTTGCCACTAACCTTTTTTCTCCCAGGGTGACCAAACAAAAATTAAAAAAAAATAAAAATAAATCTTTATCTGTGATAAGAAAGACATTTAAAAAAATAAAATTATAATAAAAAAATTATCTTTCGAAATATTAATTAAAAAAATATTAATTAAAAAATAGAAAGCCCAAAAATAGCTGCTTATAAAAAAAAAGAAAATTTATTATAGTTTATATCTAGTTATTTACAAAAAAAAAACTAGAAATAAAAAAGGAGGTGAAGAGATGGGCTGGTTTTTTACAGAGAAGAATTCTCGAAGTCCGCTTCATTGTCCACCGGCTTTTCCTTGATTCTGTGGGTGACTTTGTGGAGGCCCCAGAAGTGGCCTCTACACACGGGCGTGAAGCCGAGACTCCACTGGACGTGTTATTCCCCAAGTTATTGCCAGAAGACGACGATTTCATACAAACTCTAGGGGCAAGAGCCGAAGAAGCACGAAAACTACATGAGATCTAAAGATAGCAATAAACATCGCTATGACGCTCATCACAGAAATATAATTTACCAGCCTGGAGATCTCGTATGGATCTTTATCCCTGTGCGTAAAGTGGGCGGCCCATACAAAGTAATCCGAAAAATATCTGATGTGACCTATGAAGTTGAAACATTCAGAAACCAGCAACGTCGTCGTAAAACAAAAGATTTAGTTCACATTTGTAGGATGAAACCATATTTAAACCCAGAGGACCAGGAGGACCACCTAGAAGAGGACCCAGAAGATGACTCGACAAACTTCCAGGAAGAAGACATCCCCACTGAACGAACACAACAACCACAGACCCGCGAAGAGATCTCAGGCCCTATCACCCTTCTTGAGCCTTGAGACTGAGGATGTAAGTCTCCTTCTGAGCATCGAGTCGATGCTCTTTATAGGAGGAAGCTATGTGGGGAAGAAATATTTTATTGTTTAATTTAATATTATTCAATGAAAATATTCAACAGATTATAAAAATAAATATTACTCTGTATTTGTGAAATCATCTTTAAAATATTTCTTTGCTTGCTTGCTTAAGATTCCCTAGCTGTAGATAGTTTGGCTTAATAATTGTCGACTCTTCGCTGTGATGTCATCAATAAATACTTTTACATCTTAGGATATTTCAAGGCTTGATTTCTACGCTACAGTATTTAAATAAAAAATACATATTTATGTTAAAATCGATGGTTGAAAAGATTTTAATATTATTGCAGTTCTTTTTAATAACTGTGTCCAAATCTCTACGCCATTGGCTGCTGCGAATCACAAATTTATTTGTCTATGGAACATGTAAAGGCCTAAAGCTCTATGGCTAGCAAAAAGTGCTAATTTTAAAGTGTTCTGGTAATATTTTTATCCTTAATCAAAATACATAAACAGGTATGTATCCGTGGTGTGTGATATAATTCTTTTGTATATGTATCTAGGTTTAATCCAAGTTGGTATACAACTACAAATACTATTATTACTGAGCTAGGTCGGGCAAGAAGTGGGAATGTCCTTAAATAGGACATTAAAAAAATGTCCCAACAATGTCCCAACAAAGGTGGAATGAACCACTTATTTTTTCAACTAAACATATTTCATTAAGACTAATAAAAAACTTTTATGTGAACCAAATTTAAAATATATAAAACAAAAATATTTAAATATAAAATACATAATCAAATACACATAAGGTTTAAAGGGAGGATTAAAATGCTTTGTATACACAAAATAACTAGGTCCACAAAATATATAAAATTTAGTCCACGAAATCACCCATCTATAGCTCCACCTACCTCTTATTTTAGCAACCCATGTCCATGATCAGGAAAGGGCGACCAGAGCAGCAGCCAGGCAATAGGGCCTGCCTTCTCCACTGCTTAGCAACTCCTCTTTATTTGTTCCTGACCTCCGCTTCCCAGGAAAGATATAATAAAATAAATATCCCGCTTAGTTGCCCCAGTGTTGCTTAAATCATCCCAAAGCTATCATCATCCTTCTCTATGAAGTAAAAATATGAAGATGGTGATATCAGACACCATGGGTCCGTGGCTTGCCCAAAAGGATAGGCATGTTGGAGTCTGGCTTGGTACTGGTGGGATCAAATCAGTTACCATGGGTCAGGTGGCTCGACCACAGGGAAGGTGGCGTAGGAGTCCCTCTCAGACCCAAGCTTACTGTTGTCAAAACTGAAGACCTCAGGCTACATCTATTCCTCACAATCGCCAGAATTTTGCAGCTTAGATAAAGAAGGGTGGGAAATGGTTTAGTTAGGTGGGATTCTGGGTAATCATGGCTTACTAAAATATAAAGGTCATGAAGTGTCCTTACATTTATAATTTAAAGCAATTTTTTTTCCATATGTGATAAACATGTTTACATTTTAAATACATATTTTTTTTTTTTTTTGTAATAACATATTCATACTTTTTTTTTTCATGTCCTTTACTATATTTTATTATCTCTCTAATTTTTTTCTATTAAAAAATAAATAAACAATTTTTCATTAATTATAAATAAATAAACAAACAAAAAGCAGTACCAAAATTCAAGTATTCAACGCTCTAAAGGTAAATATATTTAACGTCAAAATGTTAATATAATGATTATCCCTTTGGAATCTCCCTTTTGAATTTTATTTTTCAATATTTATAGTTTTGTGAAAACATTAAGTACCTAATAATTAAAAACGGAAGCAAGAAGTTTCGAATAATCAGCGGCCACAGTACCCATCACTTGGCCTCTACAGTGAAGCAGTGACATCTGAACCCTAAAATAATAAAAATATATATATGTTAATTTAGATAGACCGTTATTTGCCAGCTCTTAATTAATTTCCTAACTTTTGGCTTGCAGCTTCATAGTCTACTTTTAAATATATATATATATATATATATATATATATATATATATATAAATAATATACATGACGAAATTTTTTTCTGAGGAAAAGATTGAAGAGGAATCAAACTTTAATATAAATCACTCCCAGTACCTCTCTTTTGTGTGAAAAGCATAAAGGAACCAGACAGGTCTCACACATATAGCTGGTGTCCTTTCTCACTCTTTTACCAGATGCTCTTTTTCCTTTATCAGAGCAAACTTTGCACCTCCTCTGGATGGTGGCCTTGCCAGTAGCAGGGATTTTGGTGAGGAAATGTTTTCCAATTAGCCTTTCTGATGATCCAGATGCACTTGGCTGTTCATCCAAAATTTCTGTACCTGCTTCTTCCATCAACCTTTCAATGATAGCCAAATGATATTCTCTAAGTGGCATTTTTCGACCCGTGGTCAATTTATTATATATAATATGGCTATTGACAATCGTGAGGCCGAAAATGTGGAAGAAAAGCTTTTACACCACTTTAGAGTACGCCGATGAAAAGGATAATATGCCATAAATTGATCACTTCTATCGACACTAGCCTTGTTTTTATTGTAGTCAACTACAATAGCAGGTTTGGTTATCGAAATGGTTTGAAGCTGTCTTCTTATTTTCTTTTCAGCCTGGATCATGCTGGAATCTTGGGTTGTTGCTATCACAAAGACATCCCTGGTGTCACGCCATTTCAATGCGAGAAGCTGTCTGTTTTGACAAAAGAGGCTTTCACCTTTTTTCAGTTTTTTCGAGAAAGCTTTTTTTGGCAATCCCTTTCTGTTATGCCTGACTGTTCCTACTGCAAGTGCTTTCTTTTCCCATAAATGATTGAAAAGTTGGGGAGAGGAAAACCACCTATTGAAATAGATGATGTGGTGTAGTAAGGTTCAGCAATCCTGTCAACTAAGCTCAATATAGAATTATATTGGAGGTCTTGATGAGGATGCTTTCCAGTATATATATCCAGGTATACCCTGTACTTGATTCATAAATCTCATAAATCTTGATTCCATATTTATGAGGTTTGCCCTTTATATATACTCGGAAATGAACCCATCCACGAAAAGGACAAATGGCCTCATCAATTGTCAATTTTTCATCAGGCGAGTACCAGGTTCGGAATTTATTGACAAGGGAATCAAATAAGGTTCTTATCTTGTAAATTGGATCATATCCTGGTTGTCCATGTGGAATATATAGCATATTATCATTCAGATGGAGCATTGATAAAATCGCCTCAAATCTTTCCCTTGCCATTCCTGTCGATTTGCAGAAAGCTGTTCTCATTCCAATGTGGTTTGACCAATATTCTCTTAGCCTTAGTTTCACTACAAGGCTCATATGAATAATTATTGCCAAAAATATCTTCAATTCAGCAATTGAAACAGCTTTCCACTTTGCCAACAACCCCCTAGGATTCAGAGGGCCTTTTTTTTTCTCTTTATCAATCACCATCCTTGCATATTTGTTGGTTTCCAACTTTATCGTTCTAAACAATTCTTCATCAAAAAACTGCTTGAACACTGAATATGGAGAGAGAGTCCCAGGAAAGAAAGCTGCCTTTGGTCCAGAGGTTCCAGAAAATGTAGGCTTTTCAAAAGATAATCTTACCTCGGTCCATCCTTCATCTTCAGGGGTAGATTGTCTTATTTGCTTAAAAAAAAAAAAAAAAAAAGTGAAATATATGAACAGGATGAATGAAAAATAAAAATAGTTACCTCTTCCTCACTTTCTTCATAATAAATTTCAGTTGTATCAGATTCTAGACCTTCCAAAGTAAATTGAGGATCTTCAATAGAATCATCTAGTTCAGACCGAGAATCTGCTAAGAAATAATCCTTAAACTCTTCATCAGCTTCAGGAACATTGAATAAATCAATTCCTGAGGTAACTCCGCCCTTGCCGGTCCCAAGCCCGGATGAAAAAGGAGGAGGGGGAGCAGTAACAAGCTCACTAAAAAACCTGGGCTCAGCTGGCCCGGCTGATAGTACCCTGTAAGGGCTTCCGATCCAGGGATACAGGATGAGCAGCGTTTGTACTCCATGTTAGGAGCGGCTGCACATGGCGTCTGTTCCTCATGTCAGAGGCGGCCATTTATTTTGGAGCTTAGTCGGCCTGCCACTGAGTAGTATTCCCAGTCTTAATGACGAAGGCAGACGCATTCTACTTCACCCAGTGTGGAGATAAGAAAGAAGAAGAAGAAGATTCCTGAGGTACTGGGCATGTTGGGATTCATTTTTAGAGCGAGCGAATGAAGAACAAAAAAGAGAGCAGCACTCTACGTCAAGGAAGCAGTAGAAGATAAACAAATGACCTCACGTGGGTATATGAGTCACAAAAATGGAATCTGGGAGGAGGGGGACACGTGTTAGCAATTAGCCAATAGTTGATGGACACTTCAAGGACATTGTGTTCAAAATCCCGAGGAACGTACTTTAACGGCCGATTTTATACAGATTTTTAAAGATGCGGAACGTAAATATACGTTCGCCTGGCGTTTGGCATTTTTAGGGCGGACGTAAATATACGTTCACCGGGCTTTACCTGTTAAAGAAAAAAAAAGTTTCAACAGGGAAGTCTTGCGAGAAGATCACAGATTTACTCACCCTAATCTTGTGCAAATTGTTTACATCCTTTATGAGGTTAAATAAGGTTAGGATAGATTTAAGGCCAAAGAGAATCCTTCCCACAGAATAATAAACTTATATTTAAAGAAATATATACTAGCCAAAAATCAAACTTAAATAAGAACTAGAGGAACCCTCCTAAGCACAGCTGGTACAGTGGAGTGGATCCAGGAGGAGCTCGGAACCTCAGAAATAGACAATGCCAAACAACAATATCAAGATTTAGAACAGGCCATCTCAAGCAGTTTAAGATAGAAAATAACAAAATCTACGCTACTTGCCCAAAGTGTAGCTTGGCACCTGCAGCTCTAGAACGCATTTTGGCTTGCATTAGATGTACTAAACAGGATCTTTGGGAGAGGTTGCTGCTTATCATCAAACAGCTCAAGGAGCATGAACTCGTGGCATTTGTGTGATCTTTGCTCAAGGGGATAGGAAACAACAACAGGATCGGTTTATATACAAGTTAGTAAATCAGTCAGCTTGACATGAAACCTTCCATTTCAATGTTTCAAGTTCTTTGTCATGCACCAAGATACGGGTCTCTTGAAGCTCAAAAAGGTTTATTTTTCTACTGTGCTAGCAGCAAATTTTCAACTGATAACAGGGCCAAATACTACAAGAAAATAAGACCTAATCCAAATAAATTAATAGTGTGTGAGGAGGTTTCGGTAACAGCGTTGTTACTGAAACGACACACTATTAATTTATTTGGATTAGGTCTTATTTTCTTGTAGCTATAATCTAAAATTCAAATTGTGCTTTATCAATGCCAACTGCTAAGATATCTGTGAAAATTTTCTCATTCAGCACCCATATCTGAAAATAGTAGCATGAGACAAAAAGACTTCCTGAAGCCAAAATTTTACCAGAAGAAGGTATTGATGACTGTTTGGCGTTCAAAGTCAGGTCTCATGTCACTTAATCCAACTTAGGCCATAAAAGTGGATAAGTACTGTTAGAAAATTTTGAAAAAATGTACCAAAAATACATTCAGCCAATCTACCTGATATAGATCAGCAGAAAAAAGCTAATTTTTCTCCACAACAACACACGTTTCACAATGATAACAAGACCAAGTGTACAGGAGTTAAGCTATGAAGCACTTGATTGCCCACCATACTTGCCTGATCTCTTGCCTACCGACTACTACCTTTTCAAGCACTTAACCACTTCCAACATGAGAAATGCATCAAAAACCAAGGTGAGGCCAATGGCCTTCAAAGAATTCATTACCTCCAAGACTCAAGAATTTAATATAACCAAAACAAACTTTCCTATTCAATAAAATTGTATGGAAACAATGGGTGTTCCCCTATCTCGGTTAATAAAGTTTTGTTTGAATTTTGTGCTTAAAAAATGCCCTTTTTTGGGACAACCCCTTATGTTTAACCTAATCATTGCTAATATAATTGGCAGGTGTCATCAAAGTCATTATCCAGCAGAACATTTGACTCGGTTTCCTTGAATACTTGATGTTTTAAATTAATCCAGTTAAAAAAAAAAAAAGATATTTATGTTAAAAAATGCAAAGTGTAGGGTAATCAGGGATTGACCTACACTCATGGACAAAACTTAAGGAAGTTGTACCTTTTAACATGTATATTGGGATTCAGACAATAACTCTGAAAGATATTTGATACACAGTGATCTTTATTGAAGACACACAAGATAACCTAGTGTGAACAAAATTGTCTCTGTCTCCTTAAAAAATTGACGACTGCTGACATCAAAGACTTTCTACTCCCTTAAGTTTTGTCCATGAGTATATTGCTGTGTGTCAACAAGTGGCCGACCAGATGGCACATGTGACTGCAAAAACTATTTTTGTTGTTAATTATTTTTACCTACTACGTACCCAGTATTTATTCTTTCAGCTTGAGATACTGGGCCGACACTGCAATCGACCATGTGATGAGACAGAGGCAGTGATGTAAGTCTCAGTGGTTTTATTTGGGGGAGTGCTCTATCATCTGAGTGGGCCACGGTCACTAAGGCTCAGTCCAATGTTGGGCTCATGGTCTGGTCCAGGAAAAGCTTTGAGTTCTGGCTCTTGTCTGGCTGGTTGTAGAAGGGGTTTTAGCTGAGGCTGGACATTTTTCAATCACCATTCAAAGTTGTAAACAGAACGAAAGGTAAACATAACTGAGATGTTTGCAGCGAAACATTGGTCAACGGTCAAATACAATTAATACCCGTCATCTCTGTGGTGCAGTTTCTCTCTGATAAATCTAAAAAAAAAATAAAAAGAACACACAAAAATAAAAATAATTAACAACAAAAATAGTTTTTCTGGTCATGTGTGCCATTTGGTCGACTACTCGTTGACACAACAATACACTCTACTGTAGTTGTAACACACTCTAGTAAACCAGTAGTTATTGAAGCCGCTCTAACCCTTCACTCTATCCAGTTGCAGCTATGGACCTCACCCATCCAGACAACTTTGTCATCGAGGTCCAGATTGGTCGGGGGGAATTCTCAACTGTCTGCAGGGCCCGCCACAAGAAAACTGGCATTGCCTATGCACTTAAAAAAGTCCATGTGAGTATTGTACCACCCTGGTTGGATTTTCTCTTGATTTATCAAGAAAATGGGTTGGCCAAATATTATGGAATCAACCTAAATGAATGTTCAATTGATATTTATTCCACTAAATGACCATCTTCCATCTAAAATTCTCATTTAAGCAGTCAGGATATGAATAGAGTTTATAAATATTACTATCAGACCACCTTTTTTTTTTACTTTTTTTTCACATGTGTAGTGTGTCTATGTTATTAGTTTTGGTTTCTTTTCCATAGGTATCAAAATTAGTCTTGAAAGGTAAATGTAAAGGATATATAAGCAATTGGTTAATCATCTTGAAAGAAGAACCCTTATGCTAAAAACTGGGCAACTCTGTGCTTCACTTCCATCAATAATTGAAAATATGACCCAGAATAAGTATATTGCTACGGCGTTTTATGGTTTCCACAAGTCCATATCTCAGAAGAAGGCCAAGTGACACTCACTCCTCACTTTCTTACTGCTACTCTTTTTGTGTTGTTTTTTCTTGCTTCCCTCTTTCTCTTTCTTGTTTTTTTTCTTTTTTTTTTCTTTTTCTTCTGTCTATATTGTTATTTCCTTTGTCTCACTGCTTTGTTCTTATGCATACCTCTGGTGAATCCTGTATAGGGTCAGTGACCCTAAATAAAGGCTTTTTGTTGTTGTTGGTTAATCATGATGGGCTGGAACTGCCCCAATGGCTTGTACAACTACTATGTGTTTTAGGATCATGATACTTTTTTGGGTTTGTGCTTTCTTTGGTAACTCTTTCTCCTCTTCCATGTCCTTTTGTCCATCTCTGTCATTCTGTATTCTTTAAAGATAATCACATTGGTTGAATTTTTACTAAGTATGCGATC
>CP092883.1:28354669-28387540 GCA_030710605.1 Cordylochernes scorpioides | reverse complement strand
TAATGACAAAATCGCGCTAATCGCCCAGTAGGTTTTTTGTTTTTTCCATCCAGCACAGACTATGGTGATCTGTATATATTGTGAATTTTCTTCCGTAAAGGTATGGTCTAAATTTTTAATCGCCCATATGATAGCTAGGCATTCTTTCTCGGTTGTAGAGTAGTTGGTCTCTGCTTTCTGTAATGTCCTGCTTGCATAAGAAATTGGATGCTCTTTAGTGTTTTCATCTAAATGAACAGGGTCAAAATCTGTAATGGCAATGTAAACCTTTGAAAATTCTATTTTTAATATTCTATAGTAAGAACAAAGTCCAAGAAAAAAGCGCTGACATGTTTAACAGTTCTGGGCGTTAGACATTTTTATACATATAATTTATTCTGGGTCTGGCGCGATTCCTTCATTTGAAACATGTCCTAAAATAAGATGCTTGGTATAAGCAAATCGGTATTCGAAACATTGAGCGACATCCTTCTGTTTATGAACATTTCAAAATTGTCTTCAATCTGCCCAAATAGGACTGTAGATCCTCTGAAATTACAATAACGTCGTCGAGGTAAAACCGGCATATTTTCTACTTATGGGTTCTAAGAACTGTATCAGTTGCCTTTCACAAAAGGTTTCTGGCCCGTTGCACAATCCAAAAGGTAGAACATTAAATTGATAAACGTCCATCAGGAGTAATTAAAGCCGTTTTTTTCACGTTCCTGTTTTTTCCACCTCCACTTGCCAGCAGCCGGAACAAAGGTCGGGCGAAGTAAAGTACCTTTAGCCATGAAGGGAGACGAAGCAGTCATCTAAACGCGGAAGTGGATATTGGTATCATACTGTGACTAAATTCAGAATTCAATACTAAACGCAAAATCCAAATGCTCCATTCTTTTTCTTCACTAGAATTACAGGGATGCCCGTGGACTTGATGAATATGAAATAATTCCATTTTTAACATACTGTTTATTTGAAGACCAATTATCTTCCGTTCTTTTAAAGATATGTTTAGAAATATATTAATTTCTCAGATAAAATGTTTGAAACCCCATCAAACCTTTGATATACTTCTTTTACGGTTAAAGTTGTTTGTAATTGTGATTGAAGGCCGATACTTTCTGTTGACTCCTCTAGAGACGGCGCAGTAAGGCCGCGAGCGGCCATTTTATTTTATGCGAAACAAATGAAATACAGGATTATACAAGTTTCCTTTTCTTTTTGCTCATTTAATTAAAATAAATAGCCATTATAAAATGAAGACTAAAAACATTCTGCGATTATACTTAAAGTTAAAATTCAACTTAATGTTTTAGATTTATATAAAATTAATTAAATGTATATTTACCCAATTCGAGGAGCGATGCGACGCACGTACACCCGCCTTGGCCACCTAGCGGCCGATATATTTTCATTAATAGGCATTTACAAGTATTTTCGACTAAATGAACTCAGTAGATTTGATTTGATTACAAACGGAAAAGAAGCTCCTCATGTAATCCTTTATTCGTATATGTTTAACAAGTATATTATAATATATACAAATCTTACAGACATCTAAAGCAATGAATATTTATATAGTTCACAGAGTCACTTTGACGTGACTAATTTTCCTATGAAAACTCTTATTCGCAATTTGATATCATATCAATTATTAGGCTTTTGAAAATAAATAATTAATAAATAAAATAAAGCTTTAAAAAATGATTTTATTTGAATGCACTAAAAAGGAAATATAAAATATTTTATATTATGTCATTGAGGAATATTAGATGTATCTGAATGAAATTAAAAGCGGCGGAGGACGATCATCATGAATTTCGAACCTAACGTGATTTAATATGTAGCAGCTGATTAGCGATTTTTAAGACTTTTTGCTATATTTTTACTTCTTATCTAAATATGATCGCCCCCGCCGTTTTTATTTTCACTCAGATACATCTAATTGCTTGATGACAGTAGATACAATATTTTTCCTTTTTAGTGCATTTAAATAAAAGCTCTTTTGAATGTAATTATTTAGTTAGTTTTTAGTCATGAATTTACTTAGAACCAAAAGTTCAGATGGGATTAGGCCTTAAATAGAGGGAAGCCTGCTCGCGACGGATTGGTCAATATTTTGTAAGGGCGTAAACATAAGACTTAAAAAGAAATATATAAATGTGTTCATTCCTGGCAATTCCAACCACTCAGAAGTCTGAAATTTTGTACAATTGCATTGTTCATTGATCGAGTGAGTGCTAAAAGTTTCATACTTCTTTGTGATTTGGAAGTATGTCAAAATTAATTTACAAAATTTGAAAGGCAATTTGGGAATTCGTCCACCCTGACAACTTATAATTCTGAATATTTGTCAACTTGCATTGTCATCGGGTTCTGAAAAGTGTACTAAATTTCAAATTCCTACGTGCTCTAGAAGTATATTAAAAATCGATTGCAAGATTTGTAGACAGACAGACAGGAAAGCAAGTTAAATAACAGCTTTTAAAATATATACTTGCCAAAAGAAAATTGACAGGCGCTGATTCGTTATAAAACCAACAATAAAACTGATACCAACATAAATCGATGTATTAGAGGATCTCAGATCATCTTAAAATATCTTCATTTTGAAATCGAGTGACTTGAAGTGTGCATGAATCTAATATAACAGATCTATTTTAAATACTTTGTAATAATTTATAAATAAGATTTATTAACCACCTAACTTCTTTGAAGGACATTATAAAATATAATATTATTTTATTGGTGAGAACAGCTATAAAATTAGTTATTAAATTCCAGATAATTATAGCAAAAATAGATGAAAATTTTGCCGGGTGATATTGATATATAAAAATAAAGGTTAACTTCTCCCATCAAAATACACAAAAAAAATAGTGCCATCTATTTACTGTTTCCTCAAACAGGAAGACTCGGGTCCGTGACTTAGCCACACTTCAGTTTTGGCAAATTCGGTACACCCGCCTGGAGATCATGGTTTAGGCGAATATATCTCATCATTCCAGGACGGACGTTGTTTCAAAAAGATTCATAAAGATTTCTAATGAAATCTTCAGAATTTGAAAAAGAGGCATTAAGCTGGTAAATAGACCGGGTAAATTATATGGCTCAAATATAGAGTTATAAAAATAAAGGTCACTTCTTTAATTAATATAGATGCTAAGTCAAAGCGCCATTTATTCCTAAAACTAGCAGGCTCGTGTCGATTACAAATATGAAGCCCACTATTTCCAAATAGGATCTCAAGGTAGGCATTCTGATTTTGCCAAAGCTGACTTTTTTTATTAGTTTGTAACTGACCGAATCAGCTAGTTTGCGAAGACGATCACTAGATGGCGCTTTGTCTTGGCGTCTATTTTGACGGAAGACGGCGCCTTTATATTTTAGTAGTTGCATTATAATGTGGAAGGAATGTGAGATGGATGTACACCACCATTGGACATAACCTTGTTTCGGTGATTCATAAATAGGGGTCGGTGGAAGGCTGGTTAAACCGTTTGGTTTTCAACCACTACGACCCTGGTTCGTTTCCCGCATTGGACAGTTTTATTGTTTAAAAAATAATAATAATAAATGCTCCAATGCCCCCCGATTCTTGCAAAAGTCCAACCCCACCAGCGAGTGCAAGTAACCAAACGGGGCTCTGGCACATTTGTAAGTGCAAAGTCGAACTGCTTTCACATGTGTAGACATGTGGTGCGCTTACAGTAAAAAAAGCAGTCGCTAACTACCCACCATGATTATCATGGCCTGTACCACGTGTACTAGGGATAAGCAAAAAATAATAATAATTAAAATAAAATAAAATAAATAGTTTGGAACAGAGAGTCAGAGAGTGTCATAAAATAATCCAAGATATGTATATCTACATACAATCCATATGTGCATATACGAATATATGTATCCATATGTAAATCCATATCGATATATGTGATCTGTATAGATGTGTTAAATAAAACATAATATTTATACACTCAAATAAAAATAAATAACCTCTAAAAATCCCTGCTTTCCCACAAAATTTTGGAAATATGCTGTGGTGTTTCATGCTACTTATTTTAAAATAATTTTATTATAATAAAATATTTTTTCAAATCATGGTAAGAATAAAATTTAATAAAAGAAAAAAATAACACAGGTGTCGCGTCTTTATAAAGAAGCTCTTAGCTATAATATAATAAGCTATAGTGTGTGAATATCGTTGTCATATTTCAATAATATAATGTATTTCGACCTTTCAATTGAAACTTTAATGTAGATTTCCTTTTAGAAGGCAAATTTATTTAATTTTTATTAATCGCAAATACTTCCATTAAATTTATATCGAAGAGCATTGATGAATTAATATATAACTGGATTTGTAAGTTAAATAGATAACGAGAAGGCACAACATGTATCTCTTATTTATAACTTAGTTAACGTAATATTTTAACCATAAATGTAAGAGAGTGTGTATATATGGAGAGAACAGAATGGTATAATTATAAAAGTGACTTTAATTAACTGGGGTATCTGCACTCTATTAATAAACGATAGTCCAATGCTCTTCTCCAATGATAGAAACATTTCAAGGAACATTTCAATATAAAAAAAAAACATATGAATATATCCTTGTGGTTCAATATATAGGTAAGTATATAAAATAAAAAGATTTAAAAGCGCGAATGTTTCTTTTATACATAAAACGAACTTCTACTGTCCTTACTGCGATGAAAAAATATATTGGGAGGGCTTGGCTCATCAGTGGTGAACCCTCCCAGCGGTTTCGCCAATTAATCCACCAGACCGCTTCTCAGAGCTCTAATACTGTATTGGATCATTCTGCTTTTATATGCCACACTGAAGGATGGAATCTTAGAAATGGTTTTCAAGTAAACTATGGACATAAGCTTATAGCTTATAAAAGAAACATTCGCGCTTTTATATCCTTTTATTTTATATGTATAGATGGCGCGTTATTTCTTTGTGTTAATATAGGTAAGTGTTAATATTGTCCTTTACTTACAGGGCCAGTTCTCTGCTTGAATTTTCACGTGTTTCTCCTTTCTGGTCCTTCGCGACGCCGCCGCTTCTTCCGCCGTGGACCACCTGCTGCTCCACCTCTGCAGCAGTCCAACGCCCCTCTGAGAACCATTACTCACGTGGATCTCCTTTCTCTCTGGCAGTAACTCTCGACTTTACCACTGGTGGGGGGCACGAGAGACTTGCCAGAAGAGTAGCTACCATGATATTGGAGAGATAATTAAAGCAGCGACCAATTCTATATACAGTTACGAGCGTCTTTCCTAATCAATCAGCCGCCTCTGTCACCGTTTGCTTTTATTGGTTGGCTTCGGTCACGCCACCTTTGCCCCCCCCCCCTCCTGCCGGCGGCGCGCGCCCGTTGGCTGCCGGCGAGCACGTGATTTCCCTGTGCGCGCGCATGGCGGGCGGTAGGCTTTAGTTATTCTATATACAGTTACGAGAGTCTTTCCTACGGAAGCCAACAGTACATAGGCAGATAAAGCACATAGGCTATAATTATTAACTAATATATGCATTTATTTAAGGCGCCCAATTTATAATTGTAACAAATAGTATTTGAATAAAAACATTCAATCGGGTAAAACACGGGCGTTGCCCGGGTCATTCGGCTAGTGTATTTAGAATCGTAATCCCTAGGAAACTGGACTACATCAGTAGGACATCCCCACACTAGTTCCAGACCGGAAATAGACCTAAGCGCCATCTGTTGACGGAGGTTGCAACTGTTCTTCACGCAACGCCAATACTCGCAACAATACCATCATATATATAAAGTTTAAAAAATAACAATAATAAATCAGCCCTTCCTGACCGCTCACGTGAGCTTTTTTGAATGACAAAACGCCATCTAGTGTAATAATGATCAACTAAACATTGATTTAGGTTATTCCATGATATTTGGTCAACCCATTTCTTGATAAATTAAGAAAACCCAACCACGTAGGAGTTTAGGGTTGTTGGCAATCGCCAAGCCTACAACCAATAACCTTATCAAATATTTTCAAATACACAGTAGAAATTTCTATAGAAATTTGTTTCTTCTATTCACAACTCGGTGAGGCGCCCTCAAAGTTAAAGCCGCTTTTGCATGCGCGCTATCTAAGAGTATTATTTATTTTTAGAAATCGGAGACGCGAATTCGCGTCCTTCGGGACCAAAGTGTTAACTTTACTCTCTACACACTCTGATTGTACCTAACTTGTAAAATCACAATTAACTAAAAACACACTTGTTATAGGTACCGTTTCCTAATATTAAGATTCTAAAATATATATTCGCGTCCTTCGGGTCTAAAGTGTTAACCTTACTCTCTAACCCCTCTGATGGTACCTAACTTGTGAAATTACACTTAAATATAACTTGTTAGAGGTATCGTTCCTAAAAACAAGATATAAAAATGTTTTCCACATGATTCTATATATTCTAGGGTTATAATATCACTTTCAGATAGCGCGCATGTCACAGCGGCTTTAACTTTGAGGACCCTAACCTAGTTGTCAATAGAAGAAGCGAATGTCAACAGCAATTTCCACCCTTTTTATTTTTGTATACGACTGTAGGTTTTCACAATAAGCATTTATTATTGGTAGAGTGAATATTATTGGAGTTTGTGTGTATATATATTTTAATATATTTATTTATAGTATACTATATAGTGAGCAATATGATAAATATTGTATAATTTACCTTTATGGCACCTGGCCGCACCACTTGCATCTACAACAAATTAATATGTAATAAAATTGAAATATTTGTATAAATAAAATATACAAAAATAAAAACTAATATATTAGATTTAATCCTAGGACCGCATGTTATTATTGAGCCAATATTGCAAGCAACATAAGATTGTGTGAGAGATGTTCTATAATTTTGAGAAAGAAATTCTAAGTATTTGAGTTTAATGTGAACAAAATTTATTTTTAATTAAATTATGATAAAATTTTTGTGAAATCCCGTTGATTGTAATGACCATCTCAGCTCTAATTACGATTATACTACTTGGATGAATTGAAATCTTTAAACAATGTTATTTGCTAGGTAGAAACGGGCAAAAGTCCATAATCCAAATAAAGATATCACTTAAAGGTTCTACTGATATATAAAGTCAACCAGACATATTAATCCATATATGTTAGGCTCGGGGATATTCAATGATTTATATGTTGATCCTATTTCTAGAAGTTAGGAGATATTCTAAGTTTAAATAAAATATATTTCCTAATACAACGTTGAAATAAAGATTTCTTTATATTTGTCAATGGCTACACAGGATTTATTTAAAAGATAAGCAGCATGTGTCATTTTTAAAACATCAAATGTACTTAAAACCTAATAATTTATTTAAACGAATATTAAGCAATGCTGAATCTTCAAATAAATTGTTAAATGAACTCTCAGACATATGTGTTAAAATAATGGATATATTTTATTTCAGTTACTTTAATCATTCTAAGAAAGCAATTCTACCTGTGCGAAAGTGTATTGTGGTGTGTTTCTTTGAGACTTTCCCACTTCTTCACACGAAAGGGATTTAATATTCGTTGATCCCTAAATCTCTAAATAATACTGGATATGTATTTGTTCTTCATTCTACCTCTACTTTCGGCGAGCTTAGCTTAATTCTGAAATTCTCTTTACGTAAAATTCCCTTTAGTGTAAAATATTTTATATAAATTGATAATTCTTAACTGTGATTGTCTTTTTTATTCCAATGTAAAGATATATGCGAACAGAACAATCCACTCAAATAAAAACAATGTATATTATGAAAAAATGTGCAGAACGTCCTTCGATTAAAGTATGCATTAACACCAGGACAAATAGACACCAGTATACACACCACAGATACTTCTGTCAGATGTCAGTAATTCCCTGTTTTGTCGATCACCATAATTGGAAACCCTGGCAATCTGCGGTTGGCTAGTTATTTACTGATGTTAAAAGTTGATAATTATTGACCTAAACCTGAGCGATTCGCGCATAAGTGTGTGTGTGAATCTATAAATATTTTTTAAGATTTTAGAGAAAGGTGAGATGTTCTTTTCGAAATTAAATATATCTTCCTTCCTCAAATTCAAGTATATAATTATACACATATTTATTAATTCAAATAATATATCAAAATATGTATTAATATTTAATAAATACTTTGTTGCGTGTAGATAATTTATGTTTGTATGTGTAACTAAATATAAATGTCAATACCAGGGATAAAATTAGTATAAAATTCCATGCTGTCTCATATGTCTGTATCAATACGTAGGTGTTGTTTCAATGTGTATATATGTCCTGAGACCAACTCACCCCTGCAATTTGAAGGGACGGTACTTCACCATCCACGAGGGCGAGGGGACGCCGGCCGGGACATCGAACACCCGGGTGTCCCCCTCGCCCCTGTAACATATGTATTTTAGAAGCCATGCTGAATGTAGGATGGAAGAAGAATATTTTAATATATCCATGAGTTACACTATAACTGATATAAAACATACTCACATTTAGAAGCCATGCTGAATGTAGGATGGAAGAAGAATATTTTAATATATCCATGAGTTACACTATAACTGATATAAAACATACTCATATATTGACACGATTCATAATAAATATGCAAAGTTATTCCGATATGCACATTAAATATGGCTACTCAAACATTTATTGTTTTCTCTGGCTAGGTCTCTCGCCTGACATGCTTTTTGTTTAAACGACAAGACGAAATAAAATAAGAAGAGTTTCTTTAATAGACATATATCGAAGCAAGCTATATATTACCGAGAAGATTATTATAGTCGTTATGCTTTTTGTTGTCGAAACAGTTTGAATCGTTTCTTTTCAAATCAAATTTTATTATTTTGCACTTCAAAATATGTCTTCTAAGCGTGCTATTGGATGAATAGAAATAGGATTTAGCCAAGCTGATGCGGAAAGGGATTAAATCTTTCAAGAATTTAGTTTAAATGTATCACGCCTCTTGAAACAGCTTCAAGATACAGAGGATGTCTCCTGAAGACCTGTTGCAAGAAGTTCAAAAGTCACAACACCACAAGATGACATAATTTTGGCAATAGCTGTCAAAATCAGAATGCTTGTTTCTGAGTTTGAATAGGTGACTGAAAGAATATTTCTGTCCATACTGTGTCCAGAAGGCTTAATTCTGTTGGTGTCTATGCAAGGCGTTCAGCTGAATGCATTCCAGTATCAGCGTTACACGAAAGGGCACTTTCGAATTGTAGTCGTCAGCGTCAAGACTGGACAGACAACTACTGGAACAAAGTTCTCTTCACAGATAAATCCCTATTTAGCCTACAGAGTAATTCTCGACGATACAAGATATGGAGAGAGAAGTTGTGACACGATATAGCTCATCAATTGTAAAAGAAAAGACAACTTTGGTGGTGGCGGTGTTATGGTGTAGGCAGGCATCTCTCTCAACGGGCACACCGATCTGCCTGTGTTTGAAGGAGGTTCCCTGACTCGTCAAAGGTATCGTGATGAGATCCTAAAGCAATATGTTCTTCTGTTGTCTCCCACAGAAAAGAGATTTTTGTTGATGGACGATAACGCTCGTCCTCACAGAGCGAACCTGATGACTCGGTATCTTCAAGACAATGGATCTCTAGATTTAAATACGATAGAACATGTCTGGGATGCCCATGGAAGACAGATTACCGGTCTTTGTTCTTTTTCCAGAATTCTTGATGAGCTCAAGACCGCTCTCCGAAAAATATAAGATTCGAATTCCTATCAAACTGATTCGATTCTCTTGTAAATGAGAAGCAGGAGTCAAGAATGTATTGCTCTCTGTAAGAGGGGATTACACACATTATTAAATCAGTAATTTTTTTTACATTTGTAAATATAGGTTCTGGTCTCTGTCCATTAAAGATTCCTAAATATTCATAAACATATTATGGTGTATTTAAAATATAAAAAGAAAACACAAAAATGATAAAGCAAAATTTTGATTATAGATTATAGTTAAAAGAAAATAAGATCTAATCCAAATAAATTAATAGTGTGTGACGTTTCGGTAAAAGCGTGGTTACCGAGTCACACACTATTAATTTATACGGATTAGGTCTTATTTTCTTGTAGAAAAACGCGAAAATATACATATATATTTAATGTGAAAACCACTTTTAATAATTTTAAATTACTGACGAAATACCAATTTTAACTTAACTTTTGACCACCAGTGTATAATACAGGGTTTTCTTCCAGTTGGCATTATGATATTGATCTAAAACCTGTATATCTATGTTTGTAAGATTCTCTCCTAGTACCTCTCACATAGCCACTGTTTGTGTTCTTGTACGAGGTGTGTTCAAAAGGTATCGCGACTTTTAAATTTTCGCGGGTTACGTATATTCGAATTTCGATCTTTTTGTGGCTTTATGTTGGTACTCATGTCTCTCACTTATGCCGACAAGCTCGGTCATTTTGAATGTTCACTTAATTGTTGACAGCTGCTTTGCTTGCAGGTGTTTTGGATCGTCTTCGATTTTTACCTATTAAAAAAAATGGATCAAAGAACCTGTATCAAATTTTGTGTGAAAAACGAAATTAAGTGCGCGGATGCATTCCGAATGTTGACTGTGGCATACGGAGAAGCTACCTTGGACCGAAGCAACGTTTATCGGTGGTACAAAATGTTCTCAGAAGGCCGAGAAGATGTGAACGACGAAGAGCGTGCCGGACGCCCGAGCACTTCAACAACAGACGAAAAAATTAATGAAGTGGATAAAATGATATTGGCCAATCGTCGAATCACCGTTAAAGAAGTTGCTGAGGACCTAAACATATCGATTGGTCTCGTGCCATTCGATTTTTATCAATGATTTGGGCATGAGACGGGTCGCCGCGAAATTCGTACCAAAATTGCTCAATTGCGACCAAAAACAGCATCGCATCAACATTGCTAATGAGATGTTGGACTCTGTCCGCGACGACCCAAATTTGCTCCAGAGGGTCATAACTGGTGACGAAGCGTGGGTTTATGGTTATGACGTGGAAACCAAAGCTCAATCATCTCAATGGAAGCTGCCGCACGAACCAAGACCGAAAAAAGCGCGCCAAATTCGGTCGAATGTGAAAGTTTTGCTGACAGTTTTCTTCGATTGCAGGGGCGTGGTGCATCATGAGTTCTTACCACAGGGTAGAACGGTCAATAAGGAATATTACCTGCAAATTTTGCGCAATTTTCGCGAAGCAAACCGCCAGAAGCGCCCGGATTTGTGGAAGTACAAAAATTGGCTTTTGCACCACGATAACGCCCCTGCTCACACATCGTTGCTTGTGCGCGACCTTTTGGCCAAACACAACACATTAATGATGCCGCAGCCACCGTATTCCCCAGATCTGGCCCCCTGTGACTTTTTCTTGTTCCCTAAACTGAAGAGGCCCATGAAAGGACGACGTTACGCTACGCTTGACGAGATAAAGACGGCATCGAAGGAGGAGCTGAAAAAGATTTTTAAAAATGATTTTTTGAGGTGCTTCGAAGATTGGAAAAACCGTTGGCACAAGTGTATAATATCTCATGGGGATTACTTTGAAGGGGACAAAATAGGTATTCATGAATAAAAGACGTTGCTGTATCACCTCATAAGCATAAATAAATGAATAAATAAATAATTTTTGAAAAAACACAAATGTCGCGATACCTTTTGAACACACCTCGTATTCGATGTTGTCTCTAGAGTAATATTTGTGTTCTCTATGTATAATTTGTTAGAACTTTGCAACACGCTGCACACGTTACTCAGTAACTTCATAAAGGGGCAAGAAATAAGAAACATAGGACTGACACTTAAGAAATAAATAAGAAGAAAGGTTATTTTAGAATCGAGCTTTTAATATTAAACACAGTGCGGCAGAGACTTTCAAAGAAACTTTTGTAAAATAAAATAAAAACAAGTTAATAAAATTTCAACCATTAAAAAAACACCGCCTGAATACATATGTTACAGCGATAAAATAATAATTTAAAGCGTATTTACTTTAAGGGATCGACTCCAAAGTGCGCTTCGTAGCTGTTTGAATGGTCGAGATATCATCGAAAATCCATTTCCAGTTTTGGGAATAGAGGAAATTTACCTGGTGCTAAATCAGGCGAGTACGGCAGATGACACACATACGTTATTTTTCGCCAAAAATCGTCGATTTTTGCGACGATTCAACCTGGCCTAATGGTGCTTTCTATAAAATACATAATGTTATATAAAAATAAGAACTTCACAAGGTTTTCTTATATATTGCATATATAGGTGAAAAATAAAATTGTACTTACTCCTCGTCTGGCAGTACGACACACCACCAGGCCAGCACTTCCTTGTCGCTGGAACACCATTTCTCAGTGCAATTACATTCCAGGTATGTTTACTGAATTCATCAATGTCTATAGGTATTAATTCTAAGGCAATATAACGCGCGATCTATATATAAGGATATTGAAGATAGAAGTTGCCTGGCCGGCATTCATATTCTTTGAATTAGAAGACATTTCGGCCAGTCACTTCTAATATAAATAACTATATATATGAAGTGAAAGTTTTGAAGCAGAATGTTTCTTCTACAAATAACGCAGACTTCTACTGTCTTTACTCCGATGAAAATATATTGGGGGAGGGCTTTGATCATCAGTGATCAATTCTCCCAGAGGGTTCGTCAATATAATCTACCAGACCGCTTTTTAGAGCTCTAATACTGTATTGTACTATTTTGCTTATATATGCTACACTGAAGGGTGGATTCTTAAAAATGGTATTTAAGCAAACTATGGACATAAGCTTTTATGAGAAAATAGAATTACATTTGAATATTTGAATCGAGCAATTCTCTTACACAAACAGTTTTAATGTAGTGTTGGGTGCCTGGAGATATAATAACGGTCCATTATATAAGGCCCTGGGATTTGAACTTGTGCTCTTCACCTTGAAAAAAAAATAATATTTCAACAACTCGAGGTTCCTGCAGAGTTTAACCTTGTTAATGGATGTAAGTAATGGAAAGAAGCTCTGGCTCCTTGTAAGTGTAAAGTGCATTGATTTCTATATGTGAAGACTTTTAATGCACTTAATATGAATAGAACAGCTAAATTCAAAACATGTTTATTTAGAACTTTACCCTCCGGGTTCGATCGCGAATGCTATCTACATAAAAAAAAGCTCTGAAATCAAATCTGGCACATTCAAATCAAATGATACGAAGGATCATAAGATATACCTGCTCTCAAGGAAGAAATACATAGCCTTACTAAATGTCAAAAACAAAACTTATATCTGTACAATACCAGTCACGAGATTCCACTGAATTCTGGAAAACAATAGCCTTATTCAAAAATAAAAGAACTTTACACGTACACATACCAATATTGGAATGGCAACTATTTTACATAAAACAGCTAGGGACTCTAGAAACGACCGACTATTCCCTTTAATGATTTTATCTTGCTCAGACAGTAAGCTAAATGACGAAATATCATTGGCAGAATTAACGAGAGAGATTTGCCATTTAAACCGTAATAAGGCGTCAGGCAATAGACATTTCACTGATCCAGCTAACACTCAGACACAAAGGAAGACAATTTTATGCTTTCTTTATCGATTTGACATCAAAGGCTTTTTGACACGGTTCCGCAAGCTCTCCTGTGGAAAATGTTGGTGGATATGGGCTTAAACCTTCGTCTTATCAACTTAATAAAAATTATTATGAAAACATGACTGCAGCGGTACGATGGAAAAATTCATTTACAGAAATCATTAAAATAAAATCGGGAGTTCTCCAAGGAGAACCTTTGTCGACCTACCTCTTTATACTCTTCACAAATGATTTAATTGAAGCTTTCTATTAGTTATTATAATTAGTGATTCAGATATACCTGGTATCTACATGCCGGTCTTTGGAAATGTTCACCTTCTCATGTATGCGGATGACTTTGTAATGATAGGTGACTCAAATAATAATCTCTAAATAAAGATAAATTTGCTAGGAAAAAACTTCAATGAGAATTATCTAACAGTGAATGAAAATAAATCTGAGATAATGGTGTTCCGGAATGGAGGTCGACTGTCACAAATGGACAAATTGTTTTGGGGTCAACGACCTTTGACAGTTACATCGAAATATCTTGGCTATCCACTCACCACTACAATTTCGTTCAACCAGGTGGCTCAGTACCATAAAGGTAAAGCGCTTGCAGCTATTGGTGCCGTATAATTAATTCTAAGCAAATCTTAGATGAATTCCTTTCATTCATCAATGAAACTCTTAGACAAAATTGACTATTGAATTTGCTTGATACTGCGCCTATATGGGCAAACGATTAGACTACAACGATAGAAAAAATCCGATGCACGTTTATACGTCGTTACCTGAAGCTACCAAAATACACACCAGGCTACACTATTAAAGCTGAAACCGGAAAAGTCTCACTGGGTAAACAGCCTTGAAACTATCATTAAAATACTGGCTTGAAATCCTAAGGATGAATGAAGCTAGATTACCAGTAATATTGTAACATAATATTTATTAATTTTATTATTTTTTTTATTAACAGAGTGGTCATTTTTATGTTTATATCTTGCGACTCTGTAAATTTCCCTCGTGGCTTATCTTTTGTTTACAATCCATAGTTTCTCCTTCCCTGAAATGAATTTTGTTTCCTCCTGAAGTTTTTGTCTTCCCTAATTTTCCACGTGGCATTTTGGTGGAGATGCTGGGTAGGTTAGGGAAGACAAACTGAAGATCGCCGAGAAGAATTTGAAGCCATGGGTGCTGTAATCCACATTTTTAGAGACTGGCTCAAGGATTCCACCGCCGTGTTAAAGCCAAGACTTCCTTCCAAGATGACGATGTCCCTATAGACGACGATACGACGACAAAGCCGCTCTTCACGCCGCAAGAAAATGGACGCAAAGGTACTAGGGACAAAGTTCCAAGACTTCGATGGAATCCTCGGCAGAAGCACGTCAAATCCACGTCAGTATCTACAATAATTGCTAGCTGTTGGTCACAGCTCCCATAGGGAAGAAGCTATGTAACATAGTATTTATTAATTTTATTATTTTTGTATTAACAGAGTAGTCATTTTTATGTTTATATCTTGCGACTCTGTAAATTTCCCTCGTGGCTTACCTTTTGTTTACAATCCATAGTTTGTCCTTCCCTGAAATGAATTTTGTTTCCTCCTGAAGTTTTTGTCTTCCCTAATTTTTCACGTGGCTATATGTTTATTGCAACTCTGGGAAACATCCAGAACGTTGGAACTTCAACCAATATCTTAAACATCACTGGATTTCCTTGGCTCGAATTTTGAAACGATTACAGGGTTTTACAGAGAGAAATTTCCCTGATTGCCAGGAGAGAAATTGATCAATCTATACTAATAGACCATACAAGAATGTTAAATTAAAAATTTTACCCGCATTACAAAAAAAAAAAAGGACTCAACTCCCATGGCAGAATTTTATTTAACTAGTGATTTCCCACTTCCTGTCAAACGATGCATTGCGCAATTAATAATCTTGTTTACGTTTTTTATTGAAAACCATATAAAACTATGAAATCAGAAAATCTCGAATGTGTATTGTGGAGGGTTAATTTTGAGTCAGAACTAACTTACAATATATTTACCTGCAACCATCTGTATGAAGAAAGAAATTTACTTTTAATAATTCGAGCGCTAATCCTTTATCACTCTATGCCTAGCTGTCAGAAACGGTTGAAAAGTAGACACAGTTCAATAGATTTATACAAATATTTTTAGAAGGCGAGAAGGATGAGAAACATGAGTAAATAGTTTCCCTTTTTGTGGGCTAGAATTGTATATAGTACTTAATTTATGTTCATTTAAAACCAGTGCGATACTGGGAGATTCCTATATGTGACTTGATCCCTAATAAAGGTTTTTGTGTGTGTATTAAGAACTTTACCTTGTGTGGACCTACGATGTATACAAATTATTTTATTATCAATTTTTTTTTCACAGAAATAGTGTAAAAACACTTTATTTCAGAAACAATCAAAGAGCATAATTAAAATGAAAACTAATTTAAACAAAATAATTATATACATAAAATCTAGGACAATAACATTCCATTTATTTATAAGAAAGGGAAATATTTGAGCACGAAAGGTTCTTACGCACACAAAATAATTGATTCGCCACTTATCAGCCAAGCTCATTCAATATTCTTTCATCGTAGTAAGGACAGTAGAATGTTAGTTCTATATGTAAAATAAATTTTCGTATTTAAATAAATTTTCTTTTCTTACAAATATTTTTTTCTGTATAAAAAAATGAACAACCATCCCCTACAAGTCATCGAAAAAGAGCAGTAGAAGTGTGTTTTATGCTTAAAAGATAAATAAGTGCTTTAATACTTACATTTCTTTTATATATATGTCATAATTTGTACATAACTGGATGTAATCCCACCACAATATGTATGCAATGTATAAGCTAAAGATTTTAATAAAAACAAGGCTTAGAAATCTGGGAGAAAGGTTTAGAGAGAAAGGCCATCAAAGAGGAAGCAGTCATTAGCAGGTTTTATTATCCAGGAACTCATAAAACTGGGTTCAAGAACCTAAGTCCTTCCGGGATCAGGTCATAACAAGCTAAGAACAAAGAATTAGCAGAGATCCAATCAGAGTCCAGGAGGATTAGCTAGAAACCAATAGAAAGCTTACACGAGTCAACCAACAACCAATGAGAACCCAGAGAGGTTTTCGTGTTAAATCGCGACTGAGTTTAGTTAGTCAGGAACGTGGCACCAACCCCATCTTCTCAACCATCAGATAAGTCCAATCCTCAATAATGTGAACAGCCATAGTTAATAGTCAAATCCGCAAAATAGCTTCAACCCCTTTCTCCCTAGATTGCTGGCCTATTTCAATTCAACTCTGTGTCCTCGTTATTTTCCCTTGCGAATACCTTACCAACTCAGCAAATACGACTGCGCCCACCACAATTAACAATCAACTCAACCCATCTCGAAAGGTAATCGTCCAAACGTTACAGTGATAACTTCAACGTTACACTGAGTCGATAGGATTCTACAGTGTAATACTTTCAATCATTACATATATATATATATATATATATATATATATATATATTGCACACGTTATCACCCTATAATTAATTATGCAGAATACAAGATAAAACCATGCATATAATATTTGGTTGCTTTTGCTTGGAGAATCAGAGAAAGAAACTCTTAGGCGACTTTTCCTTGTCTCAATTCGATAGTCAACTACTGTAATATATAACTGGATGAATACAATAATGTTTGATCAAGGTCTTCTCTTTGGTTTATATAAAGTATACAAGACCACAGGGAATCGGTGGAAGGCTGGTTAAACCGTTTGGGTTTCGACCACTACGACCCGGGTTCGATTCCCGCATTGGACACTTTTTTTCTGATAAAAGAAAAAATTCTCCAATGGCCCCCGATTCTTGCAAATCTCCAACCCCACCAGTGAGTGCAAGTCACCAAACGGGGCTCTGGCACATTTGTAAGTGCAAAGTCGAACTGATTTCCACATGTGTAGATATGTGGTACACTTACAGTAAAAGCAGTCGCTAACTAACCACCATGATTATCATGGCCTGTACAACGTGTACTAAGGATAATTTAAAAATAAATAAATAAAGACCGCAGTCACCTTTCGGAGGAGATTAATAGAATCGCCGAATGTCGTGGCCCATTTGGATGAGGAAAGCGAAGAATAAATCGCGGCTGATTCCACACTCGCCTTTTCAGTGATACGCTAACCTATGCACGGTGGATTCTGTGGCCACTGGACATATGACGGACCTGGAGGGTGTTGGGTTCTGTGCTGCCTGGAGTATAAGAAGCTCCATCTATGCTTCCTTCCTGTGGTGAATCTGTATGCGTCCGGTGGTCTTAATAAAGCTGTATGTGTGTTTATATATATTAGATAGCACGTTATCAACTTATAATTAATTAAGCCATTACCATATTATCAATCACCATATAAAACTAGAAAACCCTTTGAAGAAATGGCCACTTTTGTTCAGGCTTACTCAACATTTTTCATGGTAATGTAAATATTTAGAATCAAAATATGAATAACCCCTCTAATTGATAAAAAACAATATTATCATTATTAAATATGTATCAGATAAACTATATTATCCAATATGTGGAATGTTAAAATACAGGGTCCATTATGAAAGAAATGAGCATTTACTGGCAAAATACATTTATTGATCGTAATTTGTGCAAATGTTCAATATTCTTCAAAATACATTCATCCTGCATCAATACACTTGCGGAGACGCGTTTGCCACGCCTGAAAGGCACCCTGAAACTCCTCGACAGGAATGCTTCTCAGGAACGTTGTAACATGGTGTTGGATGTTTTCCACGGTTTCCCAATGTTTTCCTTTCATCTCTCTCTTGAGTGGCGGAAACAAAAAGAAGTCACATGGAGCTAAGTCGGGACTGTAAGGGGGTGAGGGATCACCGAGGTGTTGCTCCGGGGCAGGAAGTTGGTAATGATGAAGGCTGTGTGGCTGGTGGCTTTGTCATGGTGGAGCTTGACCGTGTCTTTAATGTCAGTCCTCACGCGTGCGATCCGGCGTTTCAATCTCCTGAGCACCTCCAGGTAAAAGGCTGAGTTTACAGTTTGTCCCTGCGGTACAAACTGGGGGGGCCCGAGTCCGACTTCCAAGTCGTTCCGCCAAGAGATCAACACCATAGAGGTCCGTACGTCTCTTGACCTCACGGACAATACAGCAGCTACATTATGCACCCATGATTGACCGAGAAGTCCTCACTTCTTTTTTCTTGATTTAGTTCATTTTGTCTCCTCTCTAATTATAAAGAAGTTGCTGTATCACCTCATAAGCATAAATAAATAAATAAACTCACAATGTACTATTCCTCGGATGTCAAAGAAGACAATGATCATCGTTTTGATGCGCGACTTGCTCATTCGCGCTTTCTTGGGGCGTGGGGATGATTTTGTGTGCCATGCACAGCTCTGCCTTTTTGACTCTGGGTCGTATTCAAACATCCAGGAATCGTCTCCGGTTACTACAGAGTTCAGAAAGTCCGGTTCATTTTGAATCAAATCCAACAATTCTTGACAGCGCAAAACTAAGTTCTTTCTGGTCTTGCGTCAACACTTTCGGCACAAGCCTCGCACAGACCTTACGCATTTGCAGATTCTCGGTCACTATCCCATGTACCACAAATGTGGACATGTGTAATGTGTCAGCAATTTGCTGGATGCTTAATCGACGGTCGGTACGCAAAACTTCGAGCACACGATCCACGTTCTCGTCAGTTCTGGCCGTTGTTGAGCGTCCTGAACGGGGTTCGTCGGTGACCTCTTCCCGGCCCTCCTTGAACGTCTTGTGCCACTTCCCAGACTGTGATCTTGAAATGCAATCGTCCTTGAAGGCTTTTTGCAGCATCTGGAATGTTTCGGTTGCATTTTTTCCGAGCCTCACGCAAAACCTTATGGCGTATCGTTGTTCAAGCGAACGCTCCATCGCGCTATGTTACAAAAGTTGAAAACACACTTCAAGCGGAGGCATGTATCTCCCCTCACACTGCTCGAACTCAACTGACGACCGGATGGATTGAAAGGGCATATCCCTCCATCACATTTCCCACGGTTTTACCGTGCTGCCATCTATCGTCGCGTCACAATAACATTATGCTCATTACTTTCATAATGGACCCTGTACATCATCATTTATTCATAAGTTCAAATGTTTTATAAACTTACGCGCGGCGTTTCATCCGGCCCATCATTTTGCTGCAAACACACATTTATATATATAATATTTTTCCGAAAAAATATAGTGAGTTTTATTTATAAATTGTTATTTATAAATAAAAGAGAGGAGAATAAAAACATTGTATCCCTTATAATCAAACCACATAAACACCATAAAATGGAAATGCGAGTTTATTTGAAAATGATTAGGCCATGAATATAATTAGCACCTCAAAATTTATGAATATGAACAGCAGATATCTTGAATTTTATTTTCCAGTATATTATATTTGGTAAATAGAAAATTCAGTTTAAAATAACTTATATAGAATTTTTTTTATAAATTTTGAAGAATGGTATTTAGGTCTGATATTTATTTATAGGAAATATTATGGTGTATATTTAAACCATAGTTTTCCATTAATTTCCTTCTTTTATATGGTGCTTCTCTCTCGCACACAGCCGCTATACTTTCATATATTTATTAAACTTTTTTTGAGTAATTCCACATATTTGTTTTTTTTTTACTTTCTACCTGAACGAAATAACGAAATCATGAATAACCTAGTTATTTATAATATGATGCACTTGCGCGCCATCTGTTATCAAAATTCGAAACTATTTTAAAGGCGTAAGATTCTTTTTGAAATCAAACAACCTTTACTGCCCTTACTGCAATGGAAAAATTAACTACTGTCCTCAAAGCTTATGTCCATAGTTCTTCTAAGATACCCAATCCAAGAGTCTACCAACAGTATCACTATAAAAGGAAGTTCCAAAAATGCAATATAACAGCGGTATGGTAGATTAAACTGGCGAAACCGCTGGGAGGGTTAACCACTGATGAGCCAGGCCCTCCCTTTAATTTTTCCATTGCAGTAAGGGCAGTAGAGGTTGTTTGATTTCAAAAAGAATCTTACGCCTTTAAAATAGTTTCGAATTTTAATAACCTAGTTAACCTGCCTGTATGCAAATAGGAATATAGTATTTGATCTTTAAAAATATTATGGTCTTCATATATGAATCCTCTCTGAAGAATATCGGCCCTTATTGTAGGAATGATATTAAAGGACCATATTGGATAGAGAAATCGATGCTTTAGAAGTAGTAAAACTTGGATTTTGTAAAAAGAATTTGTTCGAACACTTAATGTGATTATTTGAAATCTTGCCGTGAAAACTGTATGATCATTACAAGGTATGATCAAAAAGGTTCCTACACTGGTTTAATAAAAAATAGGTGAAGTAAAAAAAGACGCTTATTAAAAATAGGAAAGAACTAACACTAGATGTACGTAAATGTTTTCAAGTGCGCCTCGCAATCTTTAAATACTTTGTGTTCTAATATAAATAATGTAACAAGCGGTTAAATTAAAATTGACTTTAAAATGGAATAACGTGTTTGTTTGAATTTCTGTTTCCAAACCAGTAAATCATAAAGTGGAAGCTTTGATTTATTTTAAAAAGCATTTGGAAAATATTTTTAAAGAAGAATATCATTTGAGTTGTTCTCTCAAAAGGTTTAAAGATGGCCGAACTTCAGTGGAAGACGACACAGGGTAGGGACGACTAAAAACGGGAATTGTTACTAAAAATGTAAAAAAAAATGAATACCGGGTGTTTCAAAATCGTAGAATGTAACCGGCGTAGTGTACGAAAACCTAGGAGTGTCATTTGGGATATGCCATTCTATTATTCATGACAAATTGGATCTAAAAAGACGATCTTGAATGTTTTTCCTTCGGATATTAACTCTGGAACAGAAAGAGACACGTAAAGATATCTGCTTAAATTGGCCATACAAGACGAAGTGTGACAACATAAAGAGATAACAGGGGACGAAACATGGCTCTACGACCACGATCTCGAAACAAAACGCTATTCAAGTCAATGGTTGGCAAATGCAAAACGAGACTCAAAAAGACCAGAATAGAAAGGTCAAAAAGGAAGGTTCTGCTCATCACTGGGAGAACAGCCTGGGAGAATCCTGTATGGGACGAATGTTTGGAATAAAGGCTTTTTGTGGTTGTATTACACATTATATCGTACTTATGGAATTGAATAATAGCTAGCAATTTGCAGTATTTATTGAAATTATTCGAAGTCTTTACATGATTTGTTTTCATATCACTTTACACTTAGAAATATTTTGATGAACACTGTATGAATAATAAAACGAGGTAATAAGATATTTTAAACAATACTTAAAGTTACACCGCATAAGTTTCTTTTTTTTTTTTATGGAAAATCAATATTTATTTCAAAGAGAAATATTTACTATTTCTAACTTTTTTGAATGAAGTATGAGAGGGTGAAAATATGAAGAATAATGGCGAACGGAAAAATAAAAGTGTCCAGGGGCGGGAATCGAACCCACAACCTTCTGCTTACCGGGCAGGTGCCATGTCCACTAGGCTACCCTGGACGTATTCCTCCGTTCGTAAATAATATTTAAAGTAACTTATAATACATTATTTTGTGTTAATATTTATTTTTATTATTTATTAATCAACCAGGCACGATATTTTTTGAAATATTTGCGTCTAATACAAAGGAAACAAACAAATTAGAACTTTATATCTTTATTTCGACTTTGAGCGTTATGTCCCCCTAGGGACACTTGCACTTTAAAAATAAACAACATTTTAAAGAAGAGAAAGAAATATATTTTAAATATGTATAGAATTAGTATGCAAGTTAGTTAGAAGAAAAGATTAAAAATATATATATCAACACAATTGATATATGTACAAAGGGTTGGAAAACAAATTTAGTTAAATGAAATCAAATTGTAAAGTATTGTGTTTATTCGAAAAAAGTAATTTACAGATTAAAAAAGGTTTTAAGGAATATTTAATAAAGAAAATATTCTGGATATTAGAGAATTATTCAGTTAAAACAATACTAAAAAGAGTTAATTACTAAATGAAAGCGTTCCAAAAGGAATTTAGTAGTTTATGTAAAACATATGGTTCTTGAATCAAACGAATGTCAGGTGGGTCATCTCTAGTGTTGGCCTGTAGCTCACTTATCGTAGTAAAACTTTTTCCTACATTTTGTTGAATACATCTCACATTTTCAATCATATAAGATATTAATCTATTTAAGATTGAGCTTAAAATTGTATTTGATACATCATTTCCCTCGTATATTTGTGAATATTGTGCCCTTTGGATAATTCTGTCTATTTGTGATTTGTAAATCGGGCATATACTTGAATTTGATTTATGGTTTGTAGAAAGGTTTTTAAATTTAGGGTGCTTATAGCAATTGTGACAATTTGGTGCTTCAGTACAGTTGTGGCTACCCTGTACACCGCATATTTTACATATTTTAATGTTTTGGCAGTCTTTTGTTTTGTGGTTCGGATTAAATTCAAAACAATTTTGGCATTGTCTTACAAATATTCTGTCTTGTGTAGAACATCGCTCAAAATCGGTGTATATCTCACAACCCATTTTTCTTAAAATTTGGTAAACTTTACGAGTTACTCTTAATAATATATTGTGATATGGAGAGTTAGATCTCATTGTAAATAGAACTTTTATTTCATTTTCCAAATTTTCCAGATCAGAATTCATTCTGCATATGGTTTGAACGAAGTTCGCCGTATCTGTAATTTTGGATACGCGTTTTTGACTACTATTGTTGGATCTCATAGTGTCGGTATGTAAATTTTACTAATCAATTTCAAATCTTCTGATTTGTTTAATTCATCCAGTAGTATTTTATTATCAGTTTGGTTTGGAACCTTTATAATTACAGATTTTTTAGCATTTATAATTCTATTAATCTTAATGTTTTTATCATTTTCTCTCACATTTTTAATATTATTAGAAATTTTTTGAAGTGCATCAGAATTAGGTACACCATCATATAAAGCCACAATTAAAGTTGATTCATCTTTGAATGACAGCTGTTTTATTTTAATTAGTTCTGCTTCCTGTCGCACAACTTGAGCGCATTAGAACTTAGAATTAAATATTAACAAATCTACATGTATTAATCGACGAGTTCATGAAACTCATATTGACAAAGTGGCTGAGGTAAAAGAGTTGGATCATTTATATCAGGGAACATACGTTGTCTCATTTCTGAAATGTTCGGACAGTTGTATTGCGTTAATAATTTACATTTTCTGTGTGTATGAACTTGAATCCAAATCTAAGCACCCTAAATTTAAAAACCTTTCTACAAACCATAAATCAAATTCAAGTGAATGCCCGATTTACAAATCACAAATAGACCGAATTATCCAAAGGACACAATATTCACAAATATACGAGGGAAATGGTGTATCAAATACAATTTTAAGCTCAATCTTAAATAGATTATTATCCTATATGATTGAAAATGTGAGATTCAACAAAATGTAAGAAAATGTTTTACTGCGATAAGTGAGCTACAGGCCAACACTAGAGATGACCCACCTGACATTTCAAAAAGATAAATAGAATGTCTAATTCTCCCAATAATTATTACAATATTTTCTTTGAAAATGTGCTATTTTTTCAAAATAATTTTTAAAAATATGAAGGAAAATATAATGATAAAGGAAAAAAAAAGGTTTTGTGTAATATTAATTATTTTTTAAAGTATTATTTGTATGTCTTTCTCAGTTTTAGAATGAGGAAGCGGCCATTACAATTCAGCCTCATTCCAGTCTTCCTTTAACTACTCGATCCGAGGACAACATCGTCAAAAGAATAGAATAAGATATCTATATCCTACGTATGGATGGTGAATATAGGTTGTCTCAATAGAAATCTTCTTAAACTCTTTTATCGATCAGTCTTATGTAATTAGAGGAAATTGTTAAAAGAATACTCCGAAGTGAACCCAGTTGAATATTAAAAAATATTCGAAATGATATCTTAAGAAATATTGAAGATATTCGGAAGGATTAATGTGTAGAATAGAAGAGCACAATATATCAATATTCAAATTATAAAATTTAATTATTTTTTGTTGATTTCGAATAATTTAAAGATATCAAATTTGTGATACACTTGTTAAGTGAGAAATTAATCTAAAGATCATACCACATCATCTTCCAGAAGGAAACCATTTTATCGTTATCAGTATCTTTTCAAGAGAAGCTTGGTATTATCAAGATGCTTTCGAATTAACTTGTAACAATTGTTGCTGTTTTATATTTTATGATCTCATCCTCATTTCGAATATGAACAGTTTCTAAATATACTAGCGTATTGATCTATATGCAGAGGGTTCTGTAAAGTGATAGAATTGCCTACATTCTAATTTAACGCTAAAATACTTATTTTTTATATTCTAACATTAATCTCATTCAGTGTAATTTCCTTTAATATTTATTCTCATTTGTCGAAACGTTCATTCCAGTATTTGAAGCACCAATCAAATTCGTCCTCCCGATACCTGATAGAGCCGTCGTGGCGCTTTATGTCGTCAATATTGGCAATGGATTTCAAGTTTCTTCTTACTCTCGAGCAGGAAAAAAAATGTTCTCGAGAAATCAATAAGGCGAAAAAGGCGTGGATCACGTTATTCATGCTTATGGACGACAATTCCTTCATTTTTATAGAGAAGTTAGGAGTCAACTTTGCATTGGCAAATAAACTGTCGAAATGCGCTGAATTGTGTTCCAGGACAATCGAATAGGTATTTGAGTTCGTGGATTGTTCTACATCGATATACATGGATGATATCAGTATTTTGACGATGTTTGCCTCGGATCGAGTAGTTAAAGGAAGACTGGAACGAGGCTGAATTGTAATGGCCGCTTCCTCATTCTAAAACTGAGAAAGACATACAAATAATATATATTTTTTTTAACTATTAATATTACACAAAACCTTTTTTTCCTTTATCATTATATCTTCATTCATATTTTTAAAAATTATTTTGAAAAAATAGCACATTGTCAAATAAATTATTGTAATTATTATATTTTTATTGCTGTTTTTGAAAGAGAAACAACTATGAGTGATCTAACATCCCTATTTCTGTGTGTAAATGGAATACATTCTACATTATAAATATTATTGGTTCATGTAGAGGGAAAATACCCTGTGCCATCATACATTTTTTTACAGTATCTACAGGGAACAGATTATACGCCATCTTGAATTCTTAATTCTGGAGCTACAGGGAATATATATAACGCCATATTACTTTCTAAATACTGGATGTAGAGGAAACTTATTCTACATATAACCGCTGGGAGGGTTCACCACTGATGAGCCAGGCCCTCCCATTAATTTTTCCATTGCAGTAAGGGCAGTAGAAATTGTTTATTTTCAAAAAGAATCTTACGCCTTTAAAATAATTTCGAATTTTGATAACAGATGGCGCGCTAGTGCATCATATTACATTTTTGTATGAAACAGAATACATACCTTATGTTATAGAACCTTCTGTGATTTAATAAAATCTATTGAGAACTGTTTTGACCTCTCTTTGTTCTATGTACATAAAATGTACATTACACCTTCTTAGCTTATCATATATTTACAAGAAACTTGATTCACGCGATATCATCTTATGGTTGTGTTTTAAAATATCTATTCTACTTTGTTCTGAATTCCTATTGTTGTATGAACAGTTTTCTTAGAATATGCAGACACCTGTTCTTAATTTTCGGGTACCAGATATTATTTTAGTTGTGTTCTCGGTGTAAAAACTCATACTACTGAAACATATCATTCTTTAATTTGTGTGTATTTGAAACCTAAATAGGTCCGAAACGCGTTCGTGGTTGACTTTTCTTGATTTATCAAGAAAATGGGTTGGCCAAATATCAGGGAACAGGTTAAATCAGAGTTTAGTCGATTTCTGTTTAACCAGATGGCGCTCTACCATCAAAAAGTTCATATGAACGTGGTCAGGAAATGCCTTTTTTGATTTTATTCTATATATATAATGCGAAATATTTGTCTTCTTCTTCTTTCTTATCTCCACACTGGGTGAAGTAGAATGCGTCTGCCTTTGTCATTAAGACTGGGAGCACTACTCAGTGGCAGGCCGACTTAGCTCCAAAAGAAATGGCCGCCTCTGACATGAGGAACAGAGGCCATGTGCAGCCGCTCCTAACATGGAGTACAAACGCTGTTCATCCTGTATACCTGGATCAGGAGCCCTTACAGGGTACTATCAGCCGGGCCAGCTGAACCCAGGTTTTTTAGTGAGCTTGTTACTGCTCCCCCTCCTCCTTTTTCATCCGGGCTTGGAACCGGCAAAGGCGGAGTTCTTGTAAATATATGCGAAATATTTGTAAATATTATATAAGCATTTTTTTATTATTCGAGAACGCCCTTGTAACCTCAGATACAAATATAACCCCTTGCCAAATGCTTCAACTTTTATATTTTCCTAACGAGAACAAAATATTCTGTCTAAACGTCGAGAAACATTTTCTGTTCGAAGTGTCAATTATTTTTAAGTATTACATTTCCAGTATTATAAATCAATAACGAGTCATGTAAATATAACAAATGAAAACATCAAGACGCGAATGTCTCTCTTTTTACAAATATATTTCACAAAGGTGGTTTGATTTATTTGTGAAAAGACACATTCGCGTATGATATTTTCATTTATTTATAGTATTCTCTCAATGCAGGAAGCCATCTCAGCCTATATGTCTATTTACACAGGGACTACGCCATTATTGTTTCTTTTGTACAAGGAAATTATTATCCTCCGTGACTTTGTCTTATTTCTAAGAAACATCTTCTCCAGACCATGCCTTTCTTTTTTAACAGTTATCTTGTTTAAGATGCTATTGCGACGTAATAAATGATCGGAATAGGTACGTTGAATTTTCCATCGAAATTTCCATCTCTATTTTAGCCATAGATTTGGCCAAGCCACTTAGTCAGCTGAACACCTATTTGGCAGATTGTCAATATTTCATTAGATCCCTTGTGGAACTCATTGAATAAAGTACGCCCTAGGCTGACGAGGGCCTTAGCCCGAAACCATGGTCTCTAGGTGGACCCTTTTCAGTTTGCCAAAGCTGGTGTTGTGGCCTTGTTCTGACCCGAGGCCGCTAGTGCACATGTGTTAGTGGTCAGGAGATGCCTTCTTTATTTTTAATATCAACACCTGACCCACTTATCTTTTATTTTTTTCTATTGTTTTTTCATATATATATATATATTGCCACGTTTTTATTTTTAAAACGCTAATTTTAGTTTAGTAAAACTTTATTTTTAAAGTTTATTATTTTAAAAGTGAAATGTTTGTTAATGAAATAGACATTTTGCCTAAACTCATTTATTGCTGCTTTCTTTTACAAGCCATTTGTTTATGTATATTTTTACATATCCTTTTTATTGAGTTTTTTTACCAAATTAGTATGTACATCATTGACTTTTAATGAATGGAAAATAAAAATGAAAATAAACATATGAAAAATTAAAGTAACATTTTAAAGGAATTTATGTACAATTGAAAATTGTTTTTGTAACGTCTCATATTCCCCTTCTTGAAGCATTTATTCTCGGGTAATAAATGGTCGAAGTTGAGATATGTGAACGCGTCTTGCTTGCTTTTGGTCTTTCAGAGAGATATCGTAGGTTACATCAGATATATTTTTTTGAATGACAAATGGTCCTTCATATTTTGGTGATGTCTTGATGAGACGAGGGTCGTTGAAGGCAATTTTTCTTATGACTAAGTCTCCTTCTTTAAAGACATACTTGGGGTGATGGCTATCGTGTTTAATCTTCCACTTACTTCTACTTTGTTCTGTCCGCAGGCTAGCTTTCTTCCTGGCTTCTTCAATTGTAATTGGAGTTTGGTCGGCAAATTCGGGTACATTACCGATTCCATACATTAAGAAAAGCGGTGAAAAACCAGTCACGTCATGTGGTGTGGAATTATAATTTTTGACAACTTGCGGTAACAATGTGCTCCATTTACATTTAGGTTTCTCTAGAACAGCTATTCTCAGTTTTGTCATTATCGTATCATTTAATTTCTCACAAATGCCATTGCACTGAGGATGATAAGGCGAAGTATATGTGTGTTTAATTCCTTGTAAAGAAAGAAATTTGTTGAACTCTTTTGATATAAAATTTTTGCCATTATCTGTTAAGATAGTATTGATCGAATTAACAGATTTGATTATCTTATCAAGACATTGAGTGACAGCTTGAGCAGTGTTTGTTATTGTGGGATATGCCCATAGATAACGAGTTGCGTGATCAACAAAAACTTGAATGAATTTATGCTTTGTGTTAGCTGCTGCTGTTCCCAGTACAATAGTGTCACAACCGATCATTTGTAATGGTTGGATATTTGACGTTGGAGTGATCATTTCTCCTAAAGTTGGTTCATGTCTGACCTTCACTAGTTGACAAGATTTACAAGATCGAACATAATTCTTGATATCAGTTGTTATTCCTTTCCACCAATAACATTGAGTTATAAGTTTGCATGTTTTGGTTATTGATGGGTGACTCAATGAATCGTGATATTCTTCCAATATTTTTTTGGTAAGCGAATTTGGGACAACTGCTTTAAAAACTCCTTTTTGTTTGATCATTACCACACCGTCGTGAGTGTGGGAATTTTTCAAGAAACTCAAATCTGAATTTTGTTGGTGTTCTTGAAGTTCTTGAGTTGCAATGTTAACAACTGGGAGTCTTGATAGGGCGTCAACATGAGTTTGTTGCTTTCCAGAACGATGAACGATGTTACATGATTTCGAGGATAAACTAAGAATCCATCTAAAATACTTAGGTTTCGGTTTCTTCATGGTGAAAAGCCATTGGAGCGCCGCATGATCAGTGATGATTTCAAATGGTTGGTTTTCTATGTACACATGAGAGTGATCAGTTGCTTGTATTACGGCTAGGCATTCCATCTCATAAGCAGAATAATTCTCTTGGTGTGGTTGCAGTGTTTTGGAGTAATAAGCAATTACATGTTCCTCATTGTCTGGAACAATTTGTGTTAGGATTGCTCCAATTCCATATTTGGAGGCATCTGTATAAACTTTAGAGGGGTAGTCCGGGTTGTAAATAGCAAGGACAGGTTTTGTAGATAGTGCCATTTTAAGTTTAGCGAACGACTCCTCTACTTCCTCATTCCAGATGAAGGGCTGATTCTTCCGAGTGAGTCGAACCAAGGGGAATGAAATTTTAGAAAAGTCCTTCACAAATTTTCTGTAATAATTTGCCAATCCCATGAACTGACAAACTTTCTTTACAGTATCAGGTCTTGGAAAGTCATGAATAGATTTTACTTTTCCTGGATCAGGTTTTAATTGATTGTGACAGATGATATGTCCGAGGTATTTTACTTCAGTTCTTCCAAAAATACATTTCGACAATTTTAATTAATGTTGTACTGTCTTAATTTGTCAAAAACTTTACTAAGAAGTTCTATGTGCTCTTGCCATGTTTTCGTGTACACCAATATGTCATCTTGGAAAGAGCAAGTTCCTTTCCATAATAATTCACCTAGAATATGTTGGATTATCCTTTGAAACGTTGAAGCAGCATTTTTTAAACCAAAGGGCATCACTAAAAATTCATAATGACCATCGTTTGTGACGAATGCAGTTTTTTGAATAGATTGCGGGTCCATTTCGATCTGCCAATAACCCCATGCAACATCAAGGGTAGAGAAGAATCTGGATCCATGCAATCGATCAAACATGTCCTGTATGTGAGGTAGGGGTTGCCTGTCATCCAGCGTGATCTCATTAAGACGTCTGTAATCAATGCACATCCTTTTATTTCCATCCTTCTTGGGAACCATAACAACAGGAATGCCCAAGGAGAATCTGAAATTCTTATTAACTTGTGTTTGAGAAGTTCTTTAACTTGTTCAGCTATCTCTTCATACTCTTTTAGAGGACGACGATAGGGTCTAAGAGAAATTGGTTGTTCACTTTTCGTGATGATCTTATGTTGTATAGCTACTTTTCCCAAATCAATAGCATGCTGAGAAAATACATTCCTATTGTGTTCAAGTAATTCTTTTAATTCATGTTCTCTTATCTCTTCTAGATGATTTACAAGAATTGGATTTTGTAATCCATCAAATTTGGTGTAAATTGTTTTGTCTTTGACATCTATTAAAAGATTAAAAAGAGATGCAACATCTAATCCGATCAAGAGTGGATATTTAAAGTTCTTCATTACATGGAGAGTTACAGGTTTAATTAGTTTATCTATTCTTACCTTGGTCTGAAGGCTTCCACATGTCCTGGTAACACCATCCGCTTGGCTGATGTGAATGTCTGAATTTGGTTGAAGTTGAAGACGGGTTCGCTTGAACAATCGCCAATTGATTATTGATACTGTTGCACCAGTATCCACAAATGCTTGCGCAGGAATTCCATTTACTTCAACACTTATGTTTATAAGCTTGAAAGCTCCTTGTGTAGGGGTATTTGTAAAAGTACTTACATTCAACAATTCCGGGGCTCCGCATACTTGTTTCACTGAAGTGTTTTGATTAGGCCTATCCTTTTTATAATTAGGATCATAATCCTCACAATCTGTGACCCAATGTTTAATTTTTATTCCCTTTTTCGAACATATTGGACACCAGAATGGGCAAACATTTTTTCTATTATCATTATTTTTTGTCGCGAGATGTATTTTGTTTTTTAGGCTTAAACTGAATTGAAGCCCTATTTTGTTCAATTGAAGCTGCGATATGGAACCATTTCGTGGTGTCAGTTGGCTGTGCAGCCACAATTAAATCTTTCCAATCATTTGGAAGTCCGTCTGTTAATAAATTAATTTTTTCCTCCTTCGTTAGATGGGTTTGATTTAACAGGCGAAATTTATCTTGAAAATAATTTTCTATTGATTCTTCTCGTTTTAATCTTCGATGTGATGCTGAGACAATTGGATTTGCGTTGTATGAACCAAATCTTTGAATCAACTTTTCCTTTACAACTTCCCATCTTTTTATTGCAGGATTTGAAATAATCTCGTCTGCATACCATTCAAGTGCTGAATCTGTCAAGTAGTACATAAGATTTTTGATTTTTTCATCTTCTTTTAAAGAATTATTTTCAAAATCATATAATTTGATCCATGACTCAGGCCTAATTGCCGACTTCGAGCCGTTGAATTTTTGCAACCGGTTGTTTGGATTTTCCGCCATTTTCTTTTTCCGTATCCTTTTCGACTGCGCCAAATGCCACGTTTTTATTTTTAAAACGCTAATTTTAGTTTAGTAAAACTTTATTTTTAAAGTTTATTATTTTAAAAGTGAAATGTTTGTTAATGAAATAGACATTTTGCCTAAACTCATTTATTGCTGCTTTCTTTTACAAGCCATTTGTTTATGTATATTTTTACATATCCTTTTTATTGAGTTTTTTTCAAAATCATATAATTTGATCCATGACTCAGGCCTAATTGCCGACTTCGAGCCGTTGAATTTTTGCAACCGGTTGTTTGGATTTTCCGCCATTTTCTTTTTCCGTATCCTGTCGACTGCGCCAAATGCCACGTTTTTATTTTTAAAACGCTAATTTTAGTTTAGTAAAACTTTATTTTTAAAGTTTATTATTTTAAAAGTGAAATGTTTGTTAATGAAATAGACATTTTGCCTAAACTCATTTATTGCTGCTTTCTTTTACAAGCCATTTGTTTATGTATATTTTTACATATCCTTTTTATTGAGTTTTTTTACCAAATTAGTATGTACATCATTGACTTTTAATGAATGGAAAATAAAAATGAAAATAAACATATGAAAAATTAAAGTAACATTTTAAAGGAATTTATGTACAATTGAAAATTGTTTTTGTAACGTCTCAATATATATATATATATATATTGTTGCAAATGTGATCCTGCCGACGTATGAATAAACTGGCAGTCGTGTACGTGAGGCAGTGTTGATGTTCTTCCCACACGCGGACAAAAAGAAGCAGAGGCAGGGCTAGATGTTAGCACAGAGAGTGATCGGGGACAGCCCACGGGAAAGAGGTAGAGGCCATGACACAAACTTGGATGCTTATCACCGAGACATGGAGAGAGAGTGCGAGAGACAAAGGCCGTCTGCCGATGGCCACCCCCTAGAACATCTGCTGACCCCCTGCCAAAAACTGTCCTGTTTACAGGGGTCGTCTATATAAATGTCCCTCG
>CP092883.1:28215450-28354569 GCA_030710605.1 Cordylochernes scorpioides | reverse complement strand
GTAAATAAATAAACAACCAGTTAATCTGATAATTCTCAAATCATATTTCTGATTGATTGGCTCCTTTTGAGTTCACTGTAGTCCCTGTCTGTGCCACCATCTTAACGGTTAGCGTTATCTGTCGGTAAACATGTGCTTTACAAAATTATCCGTTTTTATTATTTTGCGCTATTATTTCGTATAACAAATTCATACATCCACTGAAAGGCAACAACCTGCTGTCTACATGTAGGAAAAGACCCGAATTTTTCAAATAAAACTAAAATTTCATACTGCCCTAGGTCACCATCAGTGGTCAAACTTCCCAGCTAATTCGTAGGTTGAATCAACTGTACTCACAACCTATAATAATGTACTGGGCGTTTATATAGTCGAATCTGTAATCTTGGTGTTGGTATTTTATATAACAATAGACATAAACTTTGATTACCGTAAAATTACATGTGAATATTTGCATCAACAAATGGTTTTCCACAAATAATTCATACAAGGCCAGTTAGGAATAAATTACAAAATAAAGAAAAAACACATTTATAGCTATAAGAAATTATATTTAATTCTTTCCTTGGAAATATATTATGAAGATACATTTCGATTATTTTTTGGATATAAAGAAATAAAAGCCCCTGCCGTGAACTGACAAGGGCCATTAGCCCGAAACCATGGTCTTCAGGTGGGCTCTTCTCAATTTGCCAAAGCTGGTGTTGTGACTTTGTCTCCAACTCGAGTCCTCAAGTTTGCGCGGTGACGAAAATGTCTTATTTAATAAGTACAGAGGGTGTTCACACTTATAGGAAACAAGTTTTATTATAAAATATTAAAAATTAACACCATATTTGAAAATTTTCAAATGTTCTATTTGAAAGCCTTTTTGTTTATTTACAGAACGGCACCTGATTTTCCACGATAGCAGACACTTTCTGATCATGGTCATGCTTAAAAGATCCCATTCTTCCTTTAACACTTTTCAGAGACCTTCAATTGTCCTAGGGTGTCTCTTTCCAAGTGCTCTTTTAAGGCATCCAAAAATGCAAAAATCCATCGGGGCTAAATCAGGAGATTTTACAGGGGTTCTGTTCTTTGGAATAGTGTTGATTCCTGTTCTTTGCCTTAGATCTTCCAAATAAGCTTGGGTTGAAGATGAGGTATGACTTGTGGCGTTATCATGGTGAAACCAGACTTTGTTGCTCTGTTTTCCATAGATAGAGGGAATATCATTTTAAAATATAGGTTCTAAAATGTTGTTTTGATAGTACTCCGAGTTTATTTTGGCATTTCTTTCAACTTTTCTTATTTTTAATTTTCCTTCATATGATATACCGCATGCCACCATAAATCCTTTGGGGTAACTTTCGGCACATTCCTTCAACCAAATTGGCCTAGATTTTTCCACCCTTTTTTGATAGTATATAGCTCTTTTTCTGTCGCAATCGGTTAAATATACCCATGCTTCGTCATATGTAACAATAAATTTCCATCTATCAGCAGCCAAGAAATTTTCATAAAAATATCTGCTGATAGTGTGTCGCTGACGAATATGGCTCTGAAACAATTTGTGAACCGCATGTTTTTTTTTGTAGCTTTTAGGCCTAATCTTTATTTATTATTTTATTTATTGTTGACACTGATGTTCCTATTAATTTGGCTATATCTCTTTGTCGCATAGGATTTTCTTTTGTAATATATTTTTTCACTTTTTTGACAGTTGCAGGAGTTCTCATAGATATAGGGTGATAATCTTTTGTCCATTTCTCCGTAGGTGCTTTGAATAAAAACTTGATATTTTTGTCGTGAATAATATTATAAATACCTTTTTAGAAATGTTGATATCATCTTGTTTGCATATTTTAATTATATCCAAATAGGTAAGATTAGCTCTGGAAAGTGGTAAAGGAAGAATGGGATCTTTTGAGTATGACCACGAACAGAAAGTGTCTGCTATCGTGGAAAATCAGGTGCCGTTCTGTAAATAAACAAAAAGGCTTTCAAATAGAACATTTGAGAATTTTCAAATATGGTGTTAATTTTTAATATTTTATAATAAAACTTGTGTCACTGAATGATTATTGTAAATACTCTGTTGTTAGTTTATCATCATAAATATTTAGCTACATCATTACCCCTCACCATGCTTGTAGATTCTCACATGTAAAATTATTATCACATTTCTAGAGATTTAATTAAAATATTATTTTTTACTTAAACCTTTGGAATACTTGTCTTCTCTACCGTGACATTTGGTGGAGATTAAGCTGGATTATCCCTACACCGCCGTCAGAAGAAGCCGTAGTATCCAAGGACTAGTGCCTTTAGAAGAAAAATAAAGAACAAGCTATTCAAGTCTCCAAAGGTGAGCACATTTTCAACCATTCAGACACATCTTTGTTTTTTTTCTGGAGAATTTGGCCAAAACCCCGAAAAATGGCTAAAGGAATGTTTTCGGGTCGCTCGGTATAACCACTGGGACAACACTATGTACCTGGCGAACGTTTAATTTTTACTTTTGGAAACATCAAGAACCTCGTTCTAGAACGTCGAGGAACAGGTCAACTCTTGGGACTCGCTTAAGACAATGTTCTCTCTAACCTTCAGTCATAACGTCAACCAAAAATAACATTCAATTCAAAAACTAAAATCCCGAGCTCAGGAAAAAGGCGAACTTTGGGAGATTTACATTAAAGAAGTCCTCAACCTGTGCAAGCAAATCGACCCCAAAATGAGCGAAACGAGAAAGTCTCACATAAAATGCAAGGTATATCAGTGGGCATTTATAGGTCGACTGCAGTTTTGGAAATAGCCACCATTGAATATTCTTTTAGGTTGAGCAGAAAAAATCGAGAACTCGCACAAGCAACGTGTGAACAAGCGCATAGCGTTCGATAGACTACCCAACGTTGCTTCGATCGACCTAGTAGAGTCCGAATCGACGGAGGACTTAATCAGACGGATATTCCGCGAAGAAGTCCATCTTGCATTGAACACCGCACCGTAGACACGCCGGTATTCAACCAGACGCCAAGCCAAAGACGAACAGGCCAATAGAGGACCCAAGTCAACAATCTGCTTTCATTGTGGTCCCCCATGTTAAACGCCACTGTAGAGATCGCCAGCCAGTAGACCATTATGAATTGGAAAGACCTACACGGTACATACAGAACCGCCAAACTATTCAATTCAATGAGGAAAATTCTTCAAGAAGTCCAAACTACCGCCGATAATCGCCGTATCCAAACAGAGAAAGATTCCCAAGATGCCAGTCCATTTCCCCAGGCCGCTACACAAGCCAATCTCCATGCCGCTACAATCTAGAAAAGAAGGTTGAAATCCTCTAAAGAATGTAAGTAATAGATTTAAAGCGTACGAGGATCGTACGCTTTAAATCTATTACTTACAATCTAGAAAAGGGCGCCAAAACCTCTAGGTACGAAAATTTATTTTCCAAAAATACCAATGTCTACTGTCCTCACTGTGATGAAATATAGTGAAAGGGCTAATATATAGTTTCTTCCTTTTGAGAAATTTTGATGGCGAATAATTAATATCGTAAATTTTATAGTTTGCAAAGTGGTGGCAAAGAATGGCAATTAATTCTAGACGTTAATTAAACTGGAGATATGGCATTTGAAATAACTTGTGTGTGTTTTCATATGTAAATTAGTCTTGTAATAAGTTTTTATATTTATAATTTATTTTAGAAATATGAAACTTGAAAGATTTATCCTATCATCGTAATATTAAGTGGCGTGACAAATTTCAAAATTTTATCACATTTTCAGGCAATTTTTTTTCAATGTTCAGTCGTTTATGCTACGGGCAATACGTCAATAAATGAGTTACACTCAGTTTTGTCAAATATTGTAGGATCATATGAGAAATAAACCGAATTTGGAATTATGTCGTTATAATTCTATATTTGAGAGGTTGAAGATTAATCGGTTCTTCTGATAAATATTTCATATCGCGTGAAGTTTCCTTCCGGATATTACATAAAGGTCTGTGGAGCACAAACATTTATTTATGAAGATGACGCCTAGAGGAATTATCAGGCCCTCCCGTTAGCTAAGCAATTTTAATTGTTTTAATCTAATTTATGTTTCTATTTCATTATTTTTATTGACTCGTACTCCGTGACAATGTTTTTCTCTTTTGATTTTATTTCCAAAAATCAGTTAAATTGACGTCTAAAATCATATTTATCACTAAGCAGCTATTTTAATCAATATGCCTATGTTTATATCAATAATAATATTTTATGAAAATGCGGCACAGTATCGAATATATATAATGGAATTATGTTTTCATAATTTCGGAGAAGAGGTGTAATTTACATGGACGAAAGGTATATTATCAAGATTTTACCAGTTTATTGAAATGAAGTGATTTTTCCAATAAAATACCAATCCAAGTATACAGTATTTAGACACACATACAATGATATATTAAAGGACAGGTATTGAGCAGAACAATGAAGAAAAGTAGATGCGGAAGAGGCTACTTAAGAGATTCCCTAAAAGCATGGATAAACCAGTCTCTCCCAACGTGGCTCTACACTGAATCACCAGCGCGGATCTGTACTAAGTAACTAGCGTCGCGCTACACTGAGTCACCAGCCAGGCCTTACATTAAGTCATCAAGGCGGCTCTACAAGAAGTCACCATCGAGGTTCTACATTGAGTCACCCCAACTAAGCACTACACTAATTAATCCGTGCTGCTTTACGCTAAATCGCCAGTGCGTGTCAACATTAATTTCAATCGCGGCTCTACATTAAGTCACAAAAGAGGCTCTAAATTAAATCATCAAGTCAGCACTACACTGAGTCATAAACGCGGCTATATACTAAGTCCTACCCTAAGTTACCAGCGTGGCCATAAAATTGGTCCCAATCATTACACATACATCAATTTCATCAGGGAGCTCTACACTAAGTAACCAAGTTACCAGAAAGCCCATTCTACAAGTGACCACCTCCACGAAAGACCACCCCTATAAATTCACCCACAATATGAGTCCGCCCTTATAGAAAGTCCACCTACAATGAGGAGCCACCCTATAGAAAGTCCACCTCCAATGAAAGACCACCTCTATATAAATACCACCTCCAATGAGAGACTGCCCCAAAACCTTTTTCCTACTCCAATAAAAATTTACACAGACAAATCTTTCAGGGGTTGTTGTTTACTCACTGGTTGATTCAGTTTACAAAGTTGGAGGAGGGGCCACCTATAGATTTTATACTTATGTATCTGTCTCTATAAAAATGGTACATCAATACCATTCTCCCTCCACTCTATGTTGTATTCTAGACCGAAACTCTGCCCAGGTACTCCACCAGTTAAATCACCTTTTTTTTCAAAATCTTCATATTTCCCAACTCAACTCAAGATGTAATCAAATCAAAGAAATCATTGTACTGATGAAGAACATAGCCTAAACCAATGTTAGTATTTGTCTGAATTTGTCAAAATTGGAGTTGAGGCAGGAAAAGAATGGTTGAAATGGACTTTAATGATGATTTATCCCCTTTTACAAACCTAATTTATAGTCCCAATATAAATGGGCCAAATGTGTTCTCTCCTGTTGGGGTTCTCATGGCTTTAAACTGTATCCAGAATACTGTACTGTGGGTACTCTTTAAGGGTTGAAGTAAATATTAAAGGTAATTTTCAAGGTATGAAGACATATTGATGTTTCAGTTCCGCTCTTCAGAAAAAGGCAGAGCAATATCTATATAAATGTTAAATGCAGCCCTAAATTTCACATTTGTCTTGCCAAAATTTTCTGAGACTTAATTTACTTAATTGATTTGATATTAATTCATTAAAATTGATCAGATAATCTCGTATTTGAAATATTTAGAAATACCAAAGATCTTAAGAACTAGATTTGGTAGATATCTTTGAAAGTGAACAATAATGTAGCAATATCCTAGAGTAAAGTGACTTTCATAAAATTTGCAAATTCTCAATATCCATGTAAAAAGAATAATATGGAGTTATTTAAGAATATTTATAGCCATGAGACCTTAATTTTAATTCTTTAAATTTTATAGGCTTGGTATAACAACAATGAGTTTTTAGTTTAAAAAATATACAATTCAAGAGATATTAAAATCAAACATATTTATATCTCTTTTTCTTCAAATATAGTTTAAAATTTGTCAAATCGAAATATCAGAACAACAATTTTTATTTTTAGCATAAATGAAGAAATATTTATATATAAGAAATATTGATTCTCAAGATTTGTAGAAGAAAAAACATCGATTAATTTGAGCTCATCTTTGGAATTTTGTTGAAATCTATCCTATACAAGATCAGATCGTTTCACAACAACAAATTTGAAAAACAAGGAAATATTTGGAAAGAGAACATGGAAGAGATAATTAACTATCATGGGTAACAGAAACTCTTCATGTAGCAAATGAACATGGAGCCTGTATAATTCTCCTGCTTTTGAAATCTATAATGGTGAAAGGAAGAATAAAGTTAATCCAGGTTGATATCTTAATAAATTCAACAAAAAGCTCAATAGATTATTAAATGCACGTGAGATGCCCTCACAAGAATTATAAATATATGATATATTAAATATTATATCAAAAGCAATTAACTTCAATGCAAGTTTGAATCAATGATGGTCAACAAGTCAGGTAGGAATTTATATCGGATATATCCACGCAGAAAATATTCCAACTAAACCATACTATTGTATCAATCTCAGATGCTACCCCTTTGCAGATGAGGGTCCCATTCTATTTATCAACTGTACAGATATGACTTATCTTCCGATGAGGACCACAATCTATTTATCAGCTGGGCACAGTTTTCATTGATACTCCTTCTTCCTTAACAACCTTTCTTTCTTCACAACCTATACACCTATACATTCAGCTTTTAAAAAAATATAGGATTATCACCCACAAATATTTGAAACCATCATACATGTTTTTAACGATATCCCTAACATAGAGTCATATATAGCTTGAAAAAAAGCGAATTGTTTCTATAGATTGTATAAGGAATTTGGTTATTTTGTGGTTTTAGAACAACTCCATTAATAAGTTAGTAACAATGATAAAATGTGGTTTGTTATTTGACTAAAATGGAAGCTCTCCTCTTGTGATATTTTCTATTCCAAATTACCAATAATCATTCAGAATAAAAACTAATAAACCGCTCGAATGCCAAGGATAAAAAAGAAACTGGGTGAAAATAACAACCTGTTGAATATAAAGTCTGAATTCTAGGTGGCTGTGTGTAACAGATGTTCCAGATGGAGAGACCCACAGTGTGACTTCCCTGCGATCCGGCTCTACTAATGTCATTGTTGCAGGATCTAGATAATGAATAGATAGCATTGGGAAGTGGACAGTGAGTCGGTATTTAGTGCTTACACTCCTGTGGTGTCCACTGCGACGATTAGCCGCCCTAGGCTATCCCGCTTTGGTCATTGATCATTTCCACGCTGGGAAGGGGGGTGGGGACCCGACTATTTTAACACTGTGTATTCACATAGCGTGGTATGATACTCAACTTCCCCTCCGATAGCTTGCTCGCTCCACTGACCTAGGACTAGGTACTGATTACTAGGCTGTTGGCTCTGGCGCAAAACTCCGACGGGAGGCCTCGCGTGTAGACGTAAGTCCGGCTTTCAGCGTTGGCAGTGTCCAACAGTGCTGTTTTCAGTCTCTAGTCCACTAATTCTACTTTGTTGCCAATAGAAACCCTACAGCGAGCTGTCGGAATTGGGAAGTTGGGGTCAGGGGTGTAGCAATACATGACGGGGTGAGATAGTATACATCTAACCCCTCTGTGTTATGTATCTAGATATCACCTGGAGCCCTTTCCATGTCTAATTAACATTTAGGTAAATATCTTTCTTTAAGGTGCCTCTTATTAAGTCACCGAGTTCCTTTTTTAAAATTTGGCATTCATGCGGTATATAAATGATAACAACTCCTTTGGAAAAGAGTAAATAATTATTACTTTATATTTCTGGAGAGAGCTATCATTATATTGGCTTAGAATATTTGTGACAACACTGTTGGAGGGCGCCATCACAGTAAATAGGAATCTAATTATTTTTTAAATGGAATTTAGAGTATAGGTCTGATTCCATTTTAGATTGCCGGAACCCCTATAAATAATGGAAATGAAGAGATCTGTGAATAGATATGTAGGGTTCAGAGATATATAGATATTGGAGTCAAAATGCCTAAAAGTAGATGAGAAAGTGATTTTACAGACAATGTCACATGTTGCAAAAGTGGTCAATGTTGAAATCACATTACTGGAATGTCCTATTGCACATGCTTTTATCCCTAGATGATGTTCCCCTTAATTATCTTGGCTTGCACTGGATGAAGCATTGCCTGTCTGAACAGAACTTCCAATCTTATGAAGACACTAAAATTTACATCACATTGTGAATAGTCTCAAAGGATGAGCCATTCTTTTATAGCTACAAAATAGGAAATAAATATTTGAAACTGTCTAATTTATTTTAAATATAATTTACTACTTCAGGTCTTGGTTCATTTGTCTCAAGGGACCAAGATGTGCTGTGGGTTATTTTTCAATAAATAATATAAAGAAGAATTTTTTTTGAGGCCACTTTTAAACCAATTCTGGATTTAAATCAGAATTTACTATTGGCTTGATTAAGAAAATTAGGACTTTAATTGACACCAAAAAAAAAGCAATTTATTAAAAATGTTTTGTGGTATTTAAAAAATTATATACATTGATTGAACTTAAATTGATTGAATAAGTCCTTTAAGCGGCTCTACCTCAAGTCACCAGCAAGACTATATATTAAGTCACAATCGCAGCTCTACCCTTAGTTACCCACGCGACCCTACCATAAGTGACCCACACAGACATAACCACAACCTCGGCTTCACACCAAGACTCCAATGCGGCTCTACAATAAATCACCACATCTCTATAAACGGGATTATGATAACAGTGCAGAATGTTTTTCAATTCCCTGAGGAAATATATAAGTAAATATATCTATATTAGAAAAATAGAAAATTAGGTATTTAATATAAGGATGTATTTGATATCAAAACGATCATATGAGCATTCTAAATGGCATAGCACCATCTAGTGGAACAAATATTATGAACAAGCCTTATTCAACTATTAGTTGATTTTTGTTCCACTAGATGACACTTTTCCATCTAAAATCATGTGATATATCCATTAGATATATCCACTATTAACAAATTCAAAATGTGTCTGTCTGTTTAACAAGAAACTCCAAAACTACTGGAGTAAATATCACCCAATGTCACACCATTCAACCCTGGGAAAGGCTATGTGTGTGTGGGCTAATTATATTTATAAATAATTTCTCATGTCAATTTTATTTCCAAAATTTAAGTGAAAATGTTAAAATTCACGCACTTTTATCTTTAAACCTGTAATCTGTGTTCGTGCATATATTTATTTATATTGCTCCCTGTGGCATTCAGAACCTTTGAGTAAGTTATAAGACTTTTTTAGGAAGATATCTTCTTTCGCTTTATTTTTATATTTTCAAATATCTCACCCGAGGAAATGGATTCTAAAAATGATCGTTATCACTAAGTAGTTTTCCTTTCATCAAAATATCTATATTCATATTAATATATAATGAAAAGTATTGAAATGCAACACATAATCAAAGATATTATATATATAATGGAACAATTATTTTATGTCAAAGAATATATACGTTATATGAAGGAAAAATAAAATATATTATTAAGTATTTAAAGCATTCAAATGGAATTACAGTAGACTCTCTTTTAACGCGAGTTTTTACAACGCGATTTCGTACAACGCGAAAAAATAATTGCGACAAATTTATTCATACAACGCGAATTTTCGTATAACGCGTTATAAAATAAAATGCGGAAATTTCCATATTGACAACTGTAAAATACATTTAATTTTTATGCACACGCGTTTTTCATTTTTTTTTTTGTTTTTGAACGAAGTAGTGTTGTATACTTTGTCAATTTAATTGCACATGTGTTTCTGTAAGTAAAAATTTTTAAAAAGTGTTAAATCGAGTTTTAAAGCTTAAAATAATATTTTTAACGCATATAAGGTACTAAATTATAATTTACATGTAATAATTTTGCAAATATAAAAATTACGAAACTTGCTCCCCAGGCATGATGAATAAAGTTGGAAAAAAAGAAAAATTGAAAAGGAGATATACTGTATCATGTAAAAATGTATTGTATAAAATGATGTATATTGGAAAAATAATTATATAATAAAACAAAACTAAATGTTATATTATTTTATATGCAAATGTATATAAAATATTATAACATACATTTAGTTTTGTTTTAGTTTATAACTAGCGGATGTACCCGGCTTCGCCCGGGTTTTACCCGAGTAAAGGTTTGTCTAACGAACATTTGTTAAAACAATTCTCTATAAACCTATAAAAAAAAGATATATTTAGATAATTTGAAACTCGTAAATTTGAATCTCTCGATAAAGTGAACATTTTTTCCCGGTCCCTTGAAAAATACTCGATAAGTTGAATAAAATCAATATTATTTGGTTCCCTGGTAATTGGAAGTTAAAGAAATAGTATCTTGCCTTGGAATTGTATCATTATTCTTGTCTCAAATAAATTGCCGTATCATCCTGAATTTTGTCTTTCCTAATTTTCTACATTACAAAATCATCATTTTTTCTATTCTCCCAATATATATGTTGTAGATAAATGATAAAACTAACTTTGACTTGTGCGCAATTAATAGGTAGAAAATCTTACTTTTGATAAATAATTTTTAAGATAATAAACTTAGTGATAATAAAACTTATATATAAAAAAACTTAACATCGTCGCAATGGGGGCGCTGCTTTCGAGTTAAATCTACAAATCTGCAAATAACTCTAAGGATATTCAAGATATTAAAGAAATTATTTTTTAAAAACCTCCCCGGGGATATACCTAATAATATCCCAAAATTTCACGGCGATTGGATGTATGGTTTTTGAATCTATAGAGTACAGACAGACAGACATTCAATTATATATATATATAGATTATTTTTCCTATATACATCATTTTATACAATACGTTTTTACATGATATTTGTCACTAACAATTTACCCTAACAACATTCGCTCTAAACAAGTTTTATTTCGTACAACGCGAATTCCTATAACACGATTTCATACAACACGGAACACATTAATCGCGTTATAGGAGAGTTTACTATATTTGTCAATAAAATATCAAACAAGTAGCCTGGACTTATTAAAATTGACACAGGGGTCAAAATGACAAGTATATATGACATGTAAGATGTGGTCTTCCATGAAACAAGTAGCCTGGACTTATAAAATTTGACACAGGGGTCAAAATGACAAGTATATATGACATGTAAGATGTGATCTTCCATTAACAAGTAGCCTGGACTTATAAAATTTGACACAGGGGTCAAAATGACAAGTATATATGACATGTAAGATGTGATCTTCCATGAAACAAGTAGCCTGGTCTTATAAAATTTGACACAGGGGTCAAAATGACAAGTATATATGACATGTAAGATGTGATCTTCCATGAAACAAGTAGCCTGGACTTATAAAATTTGACACAGGGGTCAAAATGACAAGTATATATGACATGTAAGATGTGGTCTTCCATGAAACAAGTAGCCTGGACTTATAAAAATTGACACAGGGGTCAAAATGACAAGTATATATGACATGTAAGATGTGATCTTCCATGAAATTATATCTCAAGTCAGTCAGAAAGAGAATCTCTGATGAGAGACCACCTCCAGGTGTTTCAGCCATGTTTTAGGCTGTGATCGATCTCTCTTGAGAACCTCTATTGATAGATATAGTACTGTAGGTACTGTAGTGAATATATACCATGTGATACCTTTGTGTAGCTTTTAAAGCTATTAAGCTAATATAACTTTTAGATTCAATTATTTGGTTTCCTTTTATCACTGCAGCAAAAAGATCTAAGTTGAATTCTATACAATATCAAATTCTTGTTAGATGCATTCATGCTTATAGGACTTCATCTTCTTACATCACACATATACTAGCGAAAACTCCTTTACTGTCCGATTATCTTGAATTATCACAAAGTATAATATGACAAATTCTCTCACAGATCAAACACTCAAAAAAACCCTTCAAAAAGAATTAAATAAACTATATCTGGATCAAAAATTTAAGTTTTATCGTTCTCAATCTAATGAACTGTTCAAGAAATTCTTTCCAAATGCTGTCCCAAATTTCATTTCTTCTGATAAATTTACTACTTTATTCTTAACAGGCAAAGGACCCTTCTTAAGTTTCCTATTTAAATTGAATGTTATCAATGATCCAACATGTGAATGCCGCTTAGATGTTGAATCACCAGAGCATCTTCTTTTAACTTGCCCTCTGACTAATCAAATTGTATGTAGATACTTTGAAACATCACCAAATTCTCTTTGTGTATATACTCTATCTTATGAGAACTTTGTTAAGTTTAGAACTATTTGTACAATAATTTACAAAACACTACTAATCCATCGTGTAAATAATTAATCATATATATGTAAATAATACTGGCACAGCACAATAGTCCTTTGGACTTCGTGCTTTTGTAACAATAAATAAATAAATAGATTCAATTTTATTTCCAAAATATAAATGGGAATGTTAATAAATACTCAATTATTTTATGATATCTAAATATTTAAAATACAATATAACGCGGCTGATGATTGTAAAACGAAAATTGCAATTATACCGCGAATGTTTATTTTAAACAAAATTCGAAATCTATTTTTAAAGAGAAATAACGATTATTTCTAACTTTAAGGATGAAGTATGATAGGATGAATTGTGAAGAGTAATGACAAACGGAAAAATAAAAGTGTCCAGGGGCGGGAATCGAACCCACAACCTTCTGCTTACCGGGCAGGTGCCATGTCCACTAGGCTACCCTGGACGTATTTTTCCGTTCGTAAATAATATTTAAAGTAACTTATAATACATTTAAAATACAATATAACACGGCTGATGATTGTAAAACGAAAATTGCAATTATACCGCGAATGTCTCTTTTAAACAAAATTCGAAATCTATTTTTATACGTCCAGGGTAGCCTAGTGGACATGGCACCTGCCCGGTAAGCAGAAGGTTGTGGGTTCGATTCCCGCCCCTGGACACTTTTATTTTTCCGTTTGTCATTACTCTTCACAATTCATCCTATCATACTTCATCCTTAAAGTTAGAAATAATCGTTATTTCTCTTTAAAAATATATTTCGAATTTTGTTTAAAAGAAACATTCGCGGTATAATTGCAATATCTATATATGTTTATATATTTTTCTATATATAAAAATCGGAATTTTTGTGTCTGTTTATCGATAATACATTTCGATTGTGAAAGGGAAATATACTAATTCTATTTATTAGTCTATTTCCTACCACCACGACCTGCATGAAACTTGCACATTTGCACATTGTTAACATTATATTTATACTAGCGAACCCGGCCACGCGTTGCTGTGGCTAAGTTGTAACATGTTAAATTAATATTATACTAAACTATTCAGTACAGTAAAGTTAATATTCACTTATAAAGATAAAAATGTTTTAGCCGATCTAAAGCCCTACGGGATTGAGAATGGAACGTTACGTTAAAATTTGAAAGTGATTTTTATATATATAGATAATATAGCCCTTTATTGTAATTATTGATTATAATCACTGCATTAATAAATGTCAGTGAACCTGTTTTTTTATTTTTGAATTAATTGATCTAGCCGAACCCGGGCAGACGTTGCCCTGCCTCTACGCACCTCTATATATATAAAAATGGATGCCTGTATGTGTTTGTAATCAAGAATCTAGCATGTGCTGGGGAAAAATTAAAGATGAGTCATAAAGAATTGATGAAAAAATATATAGATTTTATTAATAGCAATATTTGAATGAATATCATATTGTATCATATGAAAACTAATCTATCGTAACGCGAGTGGATACACAATATTTTTGGTCCTCTCGTTTGGTGCGTAGATATATAGATATTTTGACGTTCCAACTCGGGAGCAAGCGACGTAGAGTTGACCATGTGAAAAACATGGATTTCCTAAATGCAAACCGTCAACTCGCAGCGACTGTCCTTGGGATTTGTTGATTGTCATTGCGAAAGCGAGACGCACGGGAAACTGAAGTCGCTTGAATGTGAAGGGCAAATCAGTGGGGATCATTGGAATGCGCGGAATGAGCACATCCTCTCCTTTACATTTGCCACTGATTATCGTCGTTTCAATCACATTCGGCATCAACCTTTTTACGGAAAGTCTGGTTCCGTTGCACAACTTGGGTGTGTTGAGATTCCGAAGAAGCAATATTAGCGAGCCAACTTTCAACGACAATACATGCGGTGGCATTCCAGGAGGCTCCAATGAATTGAGAAATTCGACTGGATAATTGACAGCTTGGTCCTCTTCTGTGACTGTGTCAATAGATTTGTATTGCGTGACCGCTCCAGGAATTTTCAATTGAATCTTATGATTGATGCGATTGACGTCATTCTTCGGAGCTAAGATAGCTCGCTCGCAAAGCCAGTCGTGATTCTTGAAATTAGTGGCAATATCCGGGAAAACTACCTTTTCAAGATCTCCAATTGACGCCTGAAGTTGACAGAAGTTCGGTGGGAACGATATCTCGTGTGTTGCAGGATCAACCGGAATTTTGCCGTCGCCCATATTCAAAAGCTGCTTGGCAAATGTTTGTGCAGAAACATCTCCATGTAAATGCACACGCATATTGGTCGACAGTGTAATTTTTTTCACATGTCTCCAGAGAGCCGATTTCTTCAAGCATGCGTTCAGCTCAGCTGCTGGTGTTGCTTTTGGAATGACAGGCAAGATTTGACGGAAATCACCAGCGAGCAGTATCAGAGCTCCACCCATTAGGCGTTGATTGCCTCGGAAATCGCGAAGAGTACGATCAAGTGCCTCAAGCGCTTTCTTGTGAGCCATCGTACATTCATCCCAAATGATGATTTGGCACGTTTTCAACACAGTGGCCATTCCTGATGTTTTTCCGATGTTGCAGAGAGGAAGTCGGCTATATTCAAATTCAATGGCAGCTTGAATGCCGAATGCGCCGTACGTCCTCCATCGAGCAGTGTTGCCGCAATTCCCGACGATGCCACAGCCAGAGCAATCTCATGTTTCATACGAATTTCGGCGAGAATCAAATTGAGCAAAAATGTTTTCCCAGTTCCTCCTGGGGCATCAAGGAACAGAAGACCACCATTTCCGGTTCGCACATGTTCCGTGACTGTGTTGTACGCAAGGTTTTGTTCGTTTGTTAAGAGTCTTTTCTGAGTCTCAACATAAACTTGCAGCGTATCAGCGTCGTATTGCATTTCTCGCAACATATCTCTGTCGACAGCATCATTTCTGCCACGCTCGGGTGAGATCAAGCCAAGCTGATTGAGGATTTTGTTGTTGATCGACAAACATATATCCTCAAGTGATATCAGCGCTTCATTGAAAATTTCATCCGAATTCTGCGCATTGGGGTTAGCACTACGTACACGGCGAAGTATGTCTTCGCTCATACTCTCTTTATGCTTCTCCCATAGGCCTTTTGGGTCTGAAGGCGAGCAGGTTGTCAAAATGATAGCAAACAGAGTTCGTATTTGCTTAGGATGACATGTTTCAGATGCTTCTGCCAGTGTGTTGTCCCAATGCTGATCATTTTCAAGCAGACCAAGCTTGAAGCATGCCTCTCTATATGTCTGACAGATTTGGCCGTTGACGGTTTTGATAGCTTCGAACGATTTCGGTCCTTTGACTTTTAATTCTTTAAATTTTATAGGCTTGGTATAACAACAATGAGTTTTTAGTTTAAAAGATATACAATTCAAGATATTAAAATCAAACATATTTATATATCTTTTTCTTCAAATATAGTTTAAAATTTGTCAAATCGAAATATCAGAACAACAATTTTTATTTTTAGCATAAATGAAGAAATATTTATAATTAAGAAATATTGATTCAAGATTTGTAGAAGAAAAAACTTCGATTAATTCAAGCTCATCTTTGGAATTTTGTTGAAATCTAGCCTACAACAACAAATTTGAAAAAAAAGGAAATATTTGGAAAGAGAACATGGAAGAGATAATTAACTATCATGGGTAACAGAAACTCTTCATGTAGCAAATGAACATGGAGCCTGTATAATTAGCCTTCTTTTGAAATCTATAATGGTGAGAGGAAGAATAAAGTTAATCCAGGTTGATACCTTAATAAATTCAACAAAAGGCTCAATATATTATTAAATGCACGTGAGATGCCCTCACAAGAATTTATAAATATATGATATATTAAATATTATATCAAAAGCAATTAACTTCAATGCAAGTTTGAATCAATGATGGTCAACAAGTCAGGTAGGAATTTATATCGGATATATCCACGCAGAAGATATTCCAACTAAACCATACTATTGTATCAATCTCAGATGCTACCCCTTTGCAGATGAGGGTCCCATTCTATTTATCAACTGTACAGATATGACTTATCTTCCGATGAGGACCACAATCTATTTATCAGCTGGGCACAGTTTTCATTGATACTCCTTCTTCCTTAACAACCTTTCTTTCTTCACAACCTATACACCTATACATTCAGCTTTTAAAAAAATATATAGGATTATCACCCACAAATATTTGAAACCATCATACATGTTTTTAACGATATCCCTAACATAGAGTCATATATAGCTTGAAAAAAAGCGAATTGGTTCTATAGATTGTATGAGGAATTTGGTTATTTTGTGGTTTTAGAACAACTCCATTAATAAGTTAGTAACAATGATAAAATGTGGTTTGTTATTTGACTAAAATGGAAGCTCTCCTCTTGTGATATTTTCTATTCCAAATTACCAATAATCATTCAGAATAAAAACTAATAAACCGCTCGAATGCCAAGGATAAAAAAGGAACTGGGTGAAAATAACAACCTGTTGAATATAAAGTCTGAATTCTAGGTGGCTGTGTGTAACAGATGTTCCAGATGGAGAGACCCACAGTGTGACTTCCCTGCGATCCGGCTCTACTAATGTCAATGTTGCAGGATCTAGATAGTGAATAGACAGCATTGGGAAGTGGACAGTGAGTCGGTGTTTAGTGCTTACACCCCTGTGGTGGCCACTGCGACGATTAGCCGCCCAAGACTATCCCGCTTTGGTCATTGATCATTTCCACGCTGGGAAGGGGGTTGGGGACCCGACTACTTCAACCCTGTGTATTCACATAGCGTGGTATGATACTCAACTTCCCCTCCGATAGCTTGCTCGCTCCACTGACCTAGGACTAGGTACTGATTACTAGGCTGTTGGCTCTGGCGCAAAACTCCGACGGGAGGCCTCGCGTGTAGACGTAAGTCCGGATTTCAGCGTTGGCAGTGTCCAACAGTGCTGTTTTCAGTCTCTAGTCCACTAATTCTACTTTGTTGTCAATAGAAACCCTACAGCGAGCTGTCGGAATTGGGAAGTTGGGGTCAGGGGTGTAGCAATACATGACGGGCTGAGATAGTACACATCTAACCCCTTCTGTGTTATGTACCTAGATATCACCTGGAGCCCTTTCCATGTCTAATTAACATTTAGGTAAATGTCTTTCTTTAAGGTGCCTCTTCTTAAGTCACCGAGTTCCTTTTTTAAAATTTGGCTTTTATGCGGTATATAAATGATCACAATTCTGCCGGAAATGAATTAATAATTTTTACTCTATATTTCTGGAGAGCTCTCATTATTTTGACTTAGAATATTTGTGTCAACAATGTTGGAGGGCGCCATTACAGTGAATAAGCATCTAATTATTTATTTAATGGATTGCAAAGTGTAGGTCTGATTCCATTTTAGATTGCCGGAGCCCCTATGAAATATGGAAATGAAGAGATCTGTGAGATAGATATGTAGGGTCCAGAGATATATAGATATTGGAGTCAAAATGCATAAAAGTAGATGAGAAAGTGATTTTACAGACAAAGCCACAAGTTACAAAAGTGGTCAAAGATATGTTGAAATCACATTACTGGAAAGTCCTATTGCACATGCTTTTATCCCTAGATGATGCTCCCCTTAATTATCTTGGCTTGTACTGGATGAAGCATTGCCTGTCTGAACAGAACTTCCAATCTTATGAAGACACTAAAATTTACATCACATTGTGAATAGTCTCAAAAGATGAGCCATTCTTTTATAGCTACAAAATAGGAAATAAATATTTGAAACTGTCTAATTTATTTTAAATATAATTTACCACTTCAGGTCTTAGTTCATTTGTCTCAAGGGACCAAGATGTGCTGTGGGTTATTTTTCAATAAATAATATAAAGAAGCATTTTTTGAGGCCACTTTTAAACCAATTCTGGATTTAAATCAGAATTTACTATTGGCTTGATTAAGAAAATTAGGACTTTTATTGACACCTAAAAAAAAAAGCAATTTATTAAAAATGTTTTGTGGTATTTAAAAATTTATATACATTGATTGAACTTAAATTGATTGAATAAGTCCTTTTAGCGGCTCTACCTTAAGTCACCAGCAAGACTATATATTAAGTCACTATCGCAGCTCTACCCTTAGTCACTCACGCGACCCTACCATAAGTCACCAACACAGATATAACCACAATCACAACCTCGGCTTCACACCAAGACTCCAATGCGGCTCTACAATAAATCACCATCTCTATAAACGGGATTATGATAACAGTGTAGAATGTTTTTCAATTCCCTGAGGAAATATATAAGTAAATATATCTATATTAGAAAAATAGAAAAATAGGTATTTAATATAAGGATGTATTGATGAAGGTAATTGATATCAAAACGATCATATGAGCATTCTAAATGGCATAGCACTATCTAGTGGAACATATATTATGAACAAGCCTTATTCAACTATTAGTTAATTATTGTTCCACTAGATGACACTTTTCCATCTAAAATCCTGTGATATATCCATTAGATATATCAACTATTAACAAATTCAAAATGTGTCTGTCTGTTTAACGAGAAACTCCAAAACTACTGGAGTAAATATCACCCAATGTCATACCATTCAACCCTGGGAAAGGCTATGTGTGTGTGGGCTAATTATATTTATAAATAATTTCTCATGTCAATTTTATTTCCAAAATTTAAGTGAAAATGTTAAAATCCACGCACTTTTATCTTTAAACCTGTAATCTGTGTTCGTGCATATATTTATTTATATTGCTTCCTGTGGCATTCAGAACCTTTGAGTAAGTTATAAGACTTTTTTAGGAAGATCTCTTCTTTCGCTTTATTTTTATATTTTCAAATATCTCAGCCGAGGAAATGTATCTAAAAATGATCGTTAACACTAAGTAGTTTTCCTTTCATCAAAATATCTATATTCATATTAATATATAATGAAAAGTTTTGAAATGCAACACAGCATCAAAGATATTATATATATAATGGAACAATTATTTTATGTCAAAGAATATATACGTTATATGAACGAAAATTAAAATATATTATTAAGTATTTAAAGCATTCAAATGGAATTACAGTAGACTCTCTTTTAACGCGAGTTTTTACAACGCGATTTCGTACAACGCGAAAAAATAATTGCGACAAATTTATTCATACAACGCGAATTTTCGTATAACGCGTTATAAAATAAAATGCGGAAATTTCCATATTGACAACTGTAAAATATATTTAATTTTTATGCACACGCGTTTTTCAATTTTTTGTTTTTGAACGAAGTAGTGTTGTATACTTTGTCAATTTAATTGCACATGTGTTTCTGTAAGTAAAATTTTTTAAAAAGTGTTAAATCGAGTTTTAAAGCTTAAAATAATATTTTAAACGCATATAAGGTATTAAATTATAATTTACATGTAATGATTTTGCAAATATAAAAAATTACGAAACTTGCTCCCCAGGCATGATGAATAAAGTTGGAAAAAAAGAAAAATTGAAAAGGAGATATACTGTATCATGTAAAAATGTATTGTATAAAATGATGTGTATTGGAAAAATAATTATATAATAAAACAAAACTAAATGTTATATTATTTTATATGCAAATGTATATAAAATATTATAACATACATTTAGTTTTGTTTTAGTATATAACTAGCGGATGTACCCGGCTTCGCCCGGGTTTTACCCGAGTAAAGGTTTGTCTAACGAACATTTGTTAAAACAATTCTCTATAAACCTATGAAAAAAAGATATATTTAGATAATTTGAAACTCGTAAATTTGAATCTCTCGATAAAGTGAACATTTTTTCCCGGTCCCTTGAAAAATACTCGATAAGTTGAATAAAATCAATATTATTTGGTTCCCTGGTAATTTGAAGTTAAAGAAATAGTATCTTGCCTTGGAATTGTATCATTATTCTTGTCTCAAATAAATTGCCGTATCATCCTGAATTTTGTCTTTCCTAATTTTCTACATTACAAAATCATCATTTTATATATTCTCCCAATATATATGTTGTAGATAAATGATAAAACTAACTTTGACTTGTGCGCAATTAATAGGTAGAAAATCTTACTTTTGATAAATAATTTTTAAGATAATAAACTTAGTGATAATAAAACTTATATATAAAAAAACTTAACATCGTCGCAATGGGGGCGCTGCTTTCGAGTTAAATCTACAAATCTGCAAATAACTAAGGATATTCAAGATATTAAAATAATTATTTTTCAAAAACCTCCCCGGGGATATACCTAATAATATCCCAAAATTTCACGGCGATTGGATGTATGGTTTTTGAATCTATAGAGTACAGACAGACAGACATTCAATTTTATATATATATATTATTTTTCCTATATACATCATTTTATACAATACGTTTTTACATGATATTTGTCACTAACAATTTACCCTAACAACATTCGCTCTAAACAAGTTTTATTTCGTACAACGCGAATTCCTATAACACGATTTCATACAACACGGAACACATTAATCGCGTTATCGGAGAGTTTACTGTATTTGTCAATAAAATATCAAACAAGTAGCCTGGACTTATTAAAATTGACACAGGGGTCAAAATGACAAGTATATATGACATGTAAGATGTGATCTTCCATGAAACCAGTAGCCTGGACTTATAAAATTTGACACAGGGGTCAAAATGACAAGTATATATGACATGTAAGATGTGATCTTCCATGAAACAAGTAGCCTGGACTTATAAAATTTGATACAGGGGTCAAAATGACAAGTATATATGACATGTAAGATGTGGTCTTCCATGAAACAAGTAGCCTGGACTTATAAAATTGACACAGGGGTCAAAATGACAAGTATATATGACATATAAGAGAGACCACCTCCAGGTGTTTCAGTCATGTTTTAGGCTGTGATGGATCTCTCTTGAGAACCTCTATTGATAGATATAGTACTGTAGGTACTGTAGTAAATATTTCCTATGTGATTACTTTTGTGTAGCTTTTAAAGCTATTAAGCTAATATAACTTTTAGATTCAATTATTTGGTTTCCTTTTATGGCCATCAGGATGACTGAACATTCCCGCAATATTTCCAGGCAAGATACCAAATCCCTCATTTATCAACATATGCAGAGCACAGGCCATACTTTCAACATCAATAACCCCACCATACATTACAGGCACATACATATCTTACACCAAAGACTTATCCTAGAATTCGCCTGTTGAAGGGTTTTTACCCGAAAGCTTGCACCTATGCATCAATAAAAGAAACTCGTCTTCCTTCACCATGTTTTTCCGTTTAAAAAGATCTAAGTTGAATTCTATACAATATCAAATTCTTATTAGATGCATTCATGCTTATAGGACTTCATCTTCTTACATCACACATATACTAGCGAAAACTCCTTTACTGTCCGATTATCTTGAATTATCACAAACAAAGTATAATATGACAAATTCTCTCACAGATCAAACACTCAAAAAACCCCTTCAAAAAGAATTAAATAAACTATATCTGGATCCAAAATTTAAGTTTTATCTTTCTCAATCTAATGAACTGTTTAAGAAATTATTTCCAATTGCTCTCCCAAATTTCATTTCTTCTGATAAATTCACTACTTTATTCTTAACAGGCAAAGGACCCTTCTTAAGTTTCCTATTCAAACTGAATGTTATCAATGATCCAACATGTGAATGCCGCTTAGATGTTGAATCACCAGAGCATCTTCTTTTAACTTGCCCTCTGACTAATCAAATTGTATGTAGATACTTTGAAACATTACCAAATTCTCTTTGTGTATATATTCTATCTTATGAGAACTTTGTTAAGTTTAGAACTATTTGTACAATAATTTACAAAACACTACTAATCCATCGTGTAAATAATTAATCATATATATGTAAATAATACTAGCACAGCACAATAGTCCTTTGGACTTCGTGCTTTTGTAACAATAAATAAATATATATATATATAAATAAATAAAATAAATAAATAGATTCAATTTTATTTCCAAAATATGAATGGGAATGTTAATAAATACTCAATTATTTTATGATATCTATATATGTTTATATCTCTATCTATATATAAAAATTGGAATTTTTGTATCTGTTTATCGATAATACATTTCGATTGTGAAAGGGAAAATATACTAATTCTATTTATTAGTCTATTTCCTACCACCACGACCTGCATGAAACTTGCACATTTGCACATTGTTAACATTATAAATATATTAAGAACTATAACATTATCTCGTTCTCCCTCCCTAAAACGGATATAGAACGACAGCCAATCCTGAGCCTTAATAAAAAGGCTTTCTTAGGCTTGTAATTCCAAAGAAGTTTCAGATAAGAACCTGGATATTTTGATTTTTTCTTCTTTTTTGAAATCTTGAACAAACGCTGAAAATTCAAGTAACAACTCCAAGCAGTTTCAGAGTTTATATCTGTAACATAGGATTTAAAAGTAAATACATCTCAACTATAGTATTTTATTAATTGAAAATAATTAATTAGCCACGACGTCTTGGTGACAAACTGACAACATTCTAAAGGGTTTTTTTCAGAGATTTATAGACGCATGTCCATCAGAAATGGCTGATGTTTACTAATGTAATTATTGCTGTTGAATTGAAAATATAAAAAAATAATCACGCGTTATTACTTTGCGCGTGCGAAAATATAAAAATAATTAACTTATATATAGCTGCATGACTGTCAAAGAATCTTGTAATCAAAGCTCAACATTCTTCCAGACTACCTAAAAGTCTGAATTATTGCACACTCGCTCAATCCTAACGACAATTCAAGTGTAAAAAATTTCAGACGCCTAAGAAATATGTTAATTTTTATTTCGCTTTTAAAAATGCATTATTAGGTATTTTCTTGTGTCCTTCTCACAATTTTTTTAATAAATAGATTTACTAGACTCAAAATCAAAACATTTGAATGTAAAATTGCTATTTTTAAATCGTGTGCGTCCTAATACGCCAGAAAAAATAGTAAGAACTGAGGAACAAGATTCGTGTTATACAGTGTTTTTGAAAGAAATGATTCTCTATTACATCGTAGTAAAAGTTTCCAAAAAATGTTCTCATAAAAAAATATCAAATATAAGGCATTTTATTTCCATCTGTATATTACAAACTATTTTGTATTTAGCCTGGCTCATCTGTGGTGAACCCTTTGAAGTGGCAAAACGGCTGGAAGAGTTTTCTAATGATGATCCAGGCCTTCCAATATTTTTGTTTCAATCGCAGTAAAGACAGGAGGAAGTTGGTAAATTGAAAAGAGAGCTTTGTTATTTATAGTCGTGCTTACAGAGGAAGCTCTAAGACTATAACTATAGAGATATAGAAGTTGTTGTTACAGCTAACATGATAATATCAAATATCAGAGTAATATCCAATTATTTTTCTATTTTATTTTGGAATAAACTAACTAGTTCTTTACCAGTACTTTTGAGATCAATAAATCAATAGCCAAGTTTCATCTTGTAAATGAAAAATGACGTCGGTTAATATAATTATAGGTGTCATAGTTGGTGTCAGTATGTAATTTATATAAGACTAGCCGAATGACCCGGGCAACGCCCGGGTTTTACCCGATTAAATGCTTTTATTCAAATACTATTCGTTACAATTATAAATTGGCGCCGTGGATGTAATTCTTGTATAATATATAAATGAGTTTTAAAAATTGTAAAAAAAAAAAAAATGCATCGGCCGGGAATCGAACCCGGGCCGCCCGCGTGGCAGGCGAGCATTCTACCACTGAACCACCGGTGGCTATATGAAATGGCCATATTTGGGATTTATTCCATTCACAAAAGCAAACGGTGACAGAATTGATTAAGAAAGAATTGATTATGACGTTGATAACTGTATATATTAATTTAGTTAGTGTCAACTGTTACAATTCCATTTTCTAGCTCCAATTGATTTCAAAAGGAAAATTCACCTGTAGAAGAGCTTTATTTCATGAATCAAAATAAAGTTAGAGTAGCAATCGGCCATATATATTGAATACCCCACATGTCATAAATAATACTTCAAGGAATTAAACGTTTAAAACCTTTCTCAGGGGCGACATTATATCAGGTTGACAAGATATTTTCAAAATCATAGCACACATCCAAACAACTGTCAGAGAGATTTAACGTCCGCCTTTATAACGTCTTGGTAGATTTGGACAATGTGGGATGAGATTACTCTTCCTTTAGTTTACTTCCTAGGTCCAATTACATAGTTTTGGAAATAAAACGATCCACAAATAAACATTTATATAGAAGGCATATATTGTGTATAAGAAAGTATTTATCTACATTGTATATTACAGGTGTCTGAGTACCAACATATGCTAAGGTACATCTATGTAAAACAATACTTAAAGTTTCACCGCATAAGTTTCTTTTCTGTGAAAAATCAATATTTATTTCAAAGAGAAATATTTACTATTTCTAACTTTTTTTTTTGGATGAAGTATGAAGGGTGAAAATATGAAGAGTAATGGCGAACGGAAAAATAAAAGTGTCCAGGGGCGGGAATCGAACCCACAACGTTCCGCTTACCGGGCAGATGCCATGTCCACTAGGCTACCCTGGACGTATTTTTCCGTTCGTAAATAATACTTAAAGTAACTTATAATACATTATAAAGGACTGCGGCGTATGATGGGTTGTGGGTTCGATTCCCGCCCCTGGACACTTTTATTTTTCCGTTCGCCATTACTCTTCATATTTTCACCCTTCATACTTCATCCAAAAAAAAGTTAGAAATAGTAAATATTTCTCTTTGAAATAAATATTGATTTTTCACAGAAAAGAAACTTATGCGGTGAAACTTTAAGTATTGTTTTATAATCATACGCCGCAGTCCTTTATAATGTACATCTATGTGTTTATTTTAGTTTTGCCGATATATGCAATTTGAATTAATTTATTGGCTGGTCCAGTACCGGTGGACCAGCGACAGACGACGCAGGACTGCCGCGCCCATAGCGGGTGGACAGAATGGGGCAAGATGTGCATCACAATCCTCACAGCCACGTCTGTGTAGTGGTGCAAAGGGTGCAGCGCCGGAGCCGATGTGATGGGGATGTCCAGATGTGTATCCTACCTTCCAGGGAGCTGGGTGATGGTGAAGACAGCTTGTTGTGGGCGCTATAGCATACGGCGGGCAGAGTGGCTCTCCCGGGCAGCATCATGGCCTCGCCGATGTCGTCACTCTAAAGATCCCACGCAGGTTTTCTTCGATCAGACTACTGCAGACGTTGGTTAGCGACGCGGCGTTAGCCAGGGCGTAGCGCGTGGGACGGGTGGGCTGACTAAGACCCCAACGCAGGCACCGACAAACCGGGCGCGAGCCAGAAGGTAGAACGGCTAGGTAGAACGGCATCTCCACCCAGTATACCTGGTGTGGGATGACCAAATCAATAGTCAAGTATAACAGATCCTGTCCCACATGTCAACTTATAAAAAAAAACCAAAAGGTCCCCTGTATGGTAGACTAGAGCGTCCCCCTATATCATTAGAACCATATGACATGCTATTCATAGATACTATTTCAGGTTTTTCAAAGTACGGTAATAAGAAATCATATCTACATGTAATAGTAGACCACTTAAGTCGTTACACCTGGACTTTCCCCAGTAAGTCAACTAGTATAATTACATATATTCAATGCCTCGAAAAGGTATTACAGTGTGGCCGTCCAAAACGCCTGCTCTCAGACCGAGCACCTGCATTTACTTCCCCGAAGTTCAGAAGGTTTTTAGTAAAACACGGGATACAGCCTCTTCTAACCACCGCGAATAATCCTCAGGCTAACGGTCTATGTGAGCGTCTCAACGCGACACTCAGCGGGAAACTGAGATTGTTCCACCTAGAGAATCCCAGAACCTCCTGGACTAAGTTAATTAGGATAGTAATTCAAAAATATAACGACACCCCCCATACGATAGCCGGATTCCCTCCTATATTTTTAATGTTCAATATAATCCCATTAGACTTAAATAATCATATAAACCTATACCCTAATATAGTAGAAAGTTGGAGGTTAGCAGTACAACGTACAAATGATAGGCACGCTAAAGAAAAAATTAAGTATGATAATAAGCACAAGACCCCGCAATTCGCCATAAGGGATCTAGTATTAGTAAAGGCGTACCATCACCCAGATAGCGGCAAGTTAGTACCCTACTTTACAGGCCCTTATAAGATAATTGAAATAATTTCAGATAATGTTGTACGCATAAATAGGCCCAATAAAATTGCACGTAGTGGTAGCGATACTGTACATGTAAATAAGTTAAAGTATTATAATGAAGAAGTCCTCTATATTTCGCCACATAAACTAGAGCCCATAGATAGAGTTAGGAGAATAGCTCCTTTCAAACATATAAGTCCTACCTGTATATTCCAACAGATAAATGTATAACTGCTCGAAACTCAGAACCATTCAATCATTTTTTCCCCGATTTATTTTTATAAAGAGCTAATTCACAAAACTACCAAGAACTGGAAAATCCCCAATGACCCATCCAGCTGTAGTTAGCGCGGCCAGGAATAGCCGTCCCCCATCAGGAAGTTGACACACCATCTTCTAGTCACAGGACTTCACACAACCTAACTATTTAATAAACCTTTTTTTCTTTTTGAAAAATCCTAGTGGGACATTGTAAATATGTTGCTCTTTTTGTGGGATGAATTTTTCAAAACATTTCAAAACATTATTTCTCATGTATTATTTTTTTAAATCATTTCAAAATCAATCTTTTTGATTATATATTTTTTATATTGCGTTTTTCTAATTTTATCGTTGACGTATCCTAACCTACCCTGCCCATACATTCTCATGCATTATTACCCCAAGGCTTTCCTGTTCGCCAAGAATTTTTTTTTAAATTTTATTTTTCCATTGATTAATCCAACTGAGAAATCCTTCCTCGCTCTATCATTCCCAATAGTGAGTTCAGAATACCCAGCTAGATTATTTTTCTTATCACCCGGCTCATCATTACCAATCATCATATTTTCTTTTTTTATTACCATTCAAGTCGGGTGATATAATCATCGGCAACAGAACAACCCTTGCAACTACCATCCCATTCTTCATTCCCCAATCTCCTATATTCACCTCAAGAAATTCTTGCTCGCCAGAATTTTTTTATTTATTAATCCAACTGGAAACATCTTTCCTCGCTATATCGTTCCCAATAGTGAGCTCAGGATACCCAGCTGGATTTTTTTCTTTTTTTTTTTATTACCCGGCTCATCATTTTTTTTTTTTATCATTTTATCATTTTTTCATCATACAAGCCGGGTACCATCATCATTGGCAGCAGTACATCTCTTGCGTTTACCTTTCCACATTCTTCAACCTACCTACCTCTCCTAGTCTGTACTAATAATGCAGACGGAACATCTTGAAAGTTCTGTTAATGGAAACAGTACCTCACTAACACAAGTTCGTACTGCATTGCAGAACTCATTAAGCTATTTCTTTGCAGGAACATAGTCAGACATCACATATACCCTCATCAACCCTCTGCGTCAACTTATAACCTTAGTTCAACTTAATAGCTTTATGCCTCTCTTTTAGTTATTTTTTCATACAATCGGTTCTCAATTTTTTTTCTATAAGTAAATTACTTTCACGACATTTCTAATTTTATCTTGCATATTTTCTCAATTTTATCATTTATTCTTATGTATTTTTCTTTCATCATATTCTATATCTTATTGAGACGTCATCATTATATTATTGTCTTATTTTATAATCCTATATTTATAATAATTTTAACTAATTTGTGCCCAAATTATTTCTTTTGCTTTTATAATAGGTTTGTTAGGTCATCATTCATGTTATTTCATTTCCCCCAAACAAACCTTCATCACCGGGGGAACATTCTATATTATATTTTTAACTGTATAAAAATGTACACCGTTTCTATTTGCTACCACCCCCATATTGTGTATATATGCTATATCTTTATTGAAAATTCCTGTAAACCCCTATTTGTATGTAAAACTAAAAATGTTGACGTCAAAATAAAGATCCAAAGAGTGTTCAGTCAGCTGGTGGCAGGGACAAAGGGGAGGAAAAAGGCAACGCCCAGCCCATGTGGGGCCCCGAGGGACATTTATATAGACGACCCCTGTAAACAGGACAGTCTTTGGCAGGGGGTCAGCAGATGTTCTAGGGTGTGGCCATCGGCAGACGGCTTTTGTCTCTCACACACTCTCTCTCCATGTCTCGGTGATAAGCATCCAAGTTTGTGTCATGGCCTCTACCTCTTTCCCGTGGGCTGTCCCCGATCACTCTCTGTGCTAATATCTAGCCCTGCCTCTGCTTCTTGTTGTCCGCGTGTGGGAAGAACATTAACACTCGCCTCACGTACACGACTGCCAGTTTATCCATACGTCGGCAGGATCACATTTGCAACAATATATATATATATAGATGGAAATTTTGCCGAGAGGAAATTGATCTAAAAAGACAAGGGTCGCCTCTCCCGTCAAAATAGATGTCTAAAACCAGACGCCCTCTATTGACCGTCGTCGCAACTAGCGGCCTCGGGTCGGTGACAAAGCCACAACACCAGCTTTGGCAAACTGTAAAGCGTCCACCTAGAGACCATGGTTTCGGGCTAATGGCCCTCGTCAGTCTAGGGTGGACTTTATTCCATGAGATCCGCATTGGATCTAATGGAATCTTGAAAATCTGTCAAAGAAGTGTTTAGCTGGCAAAGTGGCTGGGCCAAATCTATGGCTAAAATAGCTATAGCCATATAGGTGAGAGTAGCCCTAGGCGTTCCTTTCTATCAGGGCGGTATAGGGCCGCGAACACGATGTTTTCTCCGTAAATTTCCTCATATAGGGGGCTCAGGAAAGATACATCGTTCAGTTGGTTAAATATATTGTCTAACTAATCCTCGAGTTCCTTCTCCTGAGAGGGCAGTTATGGGGGTAGAAGTTTCGATGGATGTAGGAGCGGTCTGAAGTTCATGGATCCTCGGGGCAGGTAGTGGAAGTGTAGGGACTACTACGGCTGGAGCTGACTCCTCCTCAAGTAGAATGGGCGGCGCTGGTTCAGCAGGCAAAGGCGCGGCGGAGCGACGGGCTGAGGTGTGGGCCGCGAGACCATTACTTGGCACTTCCAAAGATGGAGTAGGGAGTGCTTGTGCAGAAGGTGCGGGTACTAGCTGGCTGAGCTTCTGAAAGGCGGTCAGTGATGTAACATCATTGGGGGAGTGTGATAATGCTTGCTTGGGGCTGATGGTCTGCTTGGCAAGCATGAGACAGTTGGCCCTGCGATGCCCTTGTTTGTTACATTCAGAGCATCTGATTCCGAAAGTCAGGAACGCAGGCTAGGTAGCGCCTTTCGTCTTGGTTTTTAAGCGGTGAGCAGTTTCTCAATTTTTTTACGCCTTCATGGAGGATAATATAGGTCTCGCGACGGCCGTCCGAACACATGTATTCCTCCGCCTTGAATTGCATGGGATCGATGGACGTGACACGCCCATAAGGGCATCGATGATGACCGCGTCTTTCACGTAGAAAGGTATTGGTAAGTCTGGGCAGTGCTCAATATACACGCAATGTTCCTGGGTGGAGGACGCCCGCCGCTGCAAACTAGCGGCCTCGGGTCGGAACAAAACCACAACACCAGCTATGGCAAACTGAAAAGGGTCCACCTAGAGACCATGGTTTCGGGCTAAGGCCCTCGTCAGCCTAGGGCGGACTTTATTCAATGAGTTCCACAAGGGATCTAATGAAATATTGACAATCTGCCAAAGAGGTGTTTAGCTGACTAAGTGGCTTGGCCAAATCTATGGCTAAAATAGAGATGGAAATTTCGATGGAAAATTCAACGTACCTATTCCGATCATTTATTACGTAGCAACAGCATCTTAAACAAGATAACTGGTAAATAAGAAAGCACGGTTTGGAGAGAAGGTGTTTCTTAGAAATAAGACAAAGTCACGGAGGAGAATAATTTCCTTGTACAAAAGAAACAATAATGGCGTAGTCCCTGTGTAAATAGACATATAGGCTGAGATGGCTTACTCTATTGAGAGAATACTGTAAATAAATGAAAATATCATACGCGAATGTGTCTTTTCACAAATAAATCAAACCTCCTTTGTGAAATTTATTTAAAAAAGAGAGACATTCGCGTCTTGATGTTTTCATTTGTTATATTTACATGACTCGTTATTGATTTATAATACTGGAAATGTAATACTTAAAAACAATTGACTCTTCTAACAGAAAATGTTTCTCGACGTTTAGACAGAATATTTTGTTCTCGTTAGGAAAATATAAAAGTTAAAGCATTTGGCAAGTGGTTATATTTGTATCTGAGGTTACAAGGGCGTTCTCGAATAATAAAAAATGCTTATATAATTTTTACAAATATTTCGCATATATTTACAAGCCCGGATGAAAAAGGAGGAGGGGGAGCAGTAACAAGCTCACTAAAAAACCTGGGTTCAGCTGGCCCGGCTGATAGTACCCTGTAAGGGCTCCTGATCCAGGTATACAGGATGAGCAGCGTTTGTACTCCATGTTAGGAGCGGCTGCACATGGCCTCTGTTCCTCATGTCAGAGGCGGCCATTTCTTTTGGAGCTAAGTCGGCCTGCCACTGAGTAGTGCTCTCAGTCTTAATGACAAAGGCAGACGCATTCTACTTCACCCAGTGTGGAGATAAGAAAGAAGAAGAAGACAAATATTTCGCATTATATATATAGAATAAAATCAAAAAAGGCATTTCCTGACCACGTTCACATGATTTTTTGATGGCAGAGCGCCATCTGGTGAAACAGAAATCAACTAAACTCTGATCTAACCTGTCCCTGATATTTGGCCAACCCATTTTCTTGATAAATCAAGAAAGTAAACCACGAACGCCTTTCGGACCTATTTAGGTGTTTCAAATACACATAAATTAAAGAATGATATGTTTCAGTAGTATGAGTTTTTACACCGAGAACACAACTAAAATAATATCTGGTACCCGAAAATTAAGAAGAGGTGTCTACATATTCAAAGAAAACTGTTCATACAACAATTGGAATGCAGAACAAAGTAGAATAGATATTTTAAAACACAACCATAAGATATGATATCGCGTGAATCAAGTTTCTTGTAAATACAAGGTATGTCCCATAAGTTCCCGGACTGGGTCCATAAAAAAAAGGTAAGATATTTTTTAATTTTTTTTATTAAAACTTTTCAAAGTAATCCCCCCCTGCTTCAACGCACCAGCGCCATTGTTTCTCCCAATTGTCGAAACAGTTTTTATAAGCCTCTTTTGGAATGCTCTTCAATGCTAACGGCGATTTTTCTATTATGTCATCCCTGGTGTCAAAATGTCTTCCTTTTAGAACTGCTTTAAGTTTGGGGAACAGGAAAAAGTCATTTGGTGCGATGTCTGGGAAATAGGGTGGTTGAAGTAGGATATGTGTCCCGTTTTTCGCCAAAAAGCTAGTCATCAAGTGCGCTGTGTGAGGGCGAGCATTGTCATGGTGTAGGATCCAGCCACCATTAGTCCCTTTTTCTGGCCTTTTTTTTCGAATCGCTTCCCTTAGACGGCGAAGAATGCCCAAATACATTTCCTTAATAACTGTTTGGCCTGCAGGAAGATACTCGTGATGAACAATGCCCTTGTTATCCGAAAAAGCGACCAGCAACACCTTGTTTCTGGATTTTTTTGGGTCTAGGCTCACCCTAACCTCTCCACTCGGCAGATTGAGGTTTGGTTTCAGGGTCATAGCCATAGACCCATGTCTCGTCGCCTGTGATTATCTTGTCTTTCCATTCTGGATCCGTTCTTGTCATTTCCATCATGTCCTCACAGGTTGCAAGCCGACACAGTTTTTGCTCATTGGTGAGGAATCTTGGGATGAATTTTGCAGGAGTCTTTTAGAGCTTCAAATCTTCGGTTACGATCCTTCCAATCGTTGTTTTAGAGATGCCTGTGCCTTGCTCTAGCTCCAGTAAAGTGGTTCGAGGATTTTCTTTTATCAAATCGGTGATTTTTTGCACATTTTCATCAGTCCTTTGAAATTTTGGGCGTCCTTGACGAGGATCATCTTCAATGGAAATTCTGCCAGCTTTAAATCTAGAATGCCATTCAAAAACAGTTGTTCTCTTTGGGGCGTCATTGGGGAATGCTTTATTAAGCATTTCAAAAGTTTCGGTTGCTGATATTTGAAGTTTCACACAAAATTCTATGCAAATCCTCTGCTTCAATTTTTGTTCCATCGTAAAATCGCCGCAGCGCTAGGTGTGACCTTTAAATAAATTAGAATAACCTTGGCGCGCGCGCAAGTACCGCCTCGATATTGGTACCACCGTGTAGCCAGATATTTTTTCTATAATAAACAGTCAAATTCATTTACATTTTTCATTTATTTATTTTTTTATGGCCCAAGTCAGGGAACTTATGGGACATACCTTGTATATGATAAGCGAAGAAGGTGTAATGTACATTTTATGTACATAGAACAAAGAGAGGTCAAAACAGTTCTCAATAGATTTTATTAAATCATAGAAGGTTCTATGACATAAGGTATGTATTCGGTTTTCATACAAAAAATGTAATATGATGCACTAGCGCGCCATCTGTTATCAAAATTCGAAATTATTTTAAAGGCGTAAGATTCTTTTTGAAAATAAACAATTTCTACTGCCCTTACTGCAATTGAAAAATTAATGAGAGGGCCTGGCTCATCAGTAGGGAACCCTCCCAGCGGTTATATGTAGAATAAGTTTCCTCTGCATCCAGTATTTAGAAAGTAATATGGACGTATATATATTCCCTGTAGCTCCAGAATTAAGAATTCAGGATGGCGTATAATCTATTCCCTGTAGATACTGTAACAAAAATGTATGATGGCACAGGGTATTTTCCCTCTACATGAACCAATAATATTTATAATGTAGAATGTATTCCATTTACACACAGAAATAGGGATGTTAGATCACTCATTAGTTTCAAAAACAGCAATAAAAATATAATAATTACAATAATTTTTTTGACAATGTGCTATTTTTTCAAAATAATTTTTAAAAGATGAATGAAGATTTAATGATAAAGAAAAAAAAAGGTTTTGTGTAATATTAATAATTTTTAAAGTATATATTATTTGTATGTCTTTCTCAGTTTTATAATGAGGAAGCGGCCATTACAATTCAGCCTCGTTCCAGTCTTCCTTTAACTACTCGATCCGAGGCAAACATCGTCAAAATACTAATATCATCCATGTATATCGATGTAGAACAATCCACGAACTCAAATACCTATTCGATTGTCCTGGAACACAATTCAGCGCATTTCGACAGTTGATTTGCCAATGCAAAGTTGACTCCTAACTTCTCTATAAAAATGAAGGAATTGTCGTCCATAAGCATGAATAACGTGACCCTAAGCCTTTTTCGCCTTATTGATTTTTCGAGAACATTTTTCCTGCTCGAGGGTAAGAAGAAACTTGAAATCCATTGCCAATATTGACGACATAAAGCGCCACGACGGCTCTATCAGGTATCGGGAGGACGAATTTGATTGGTGCTTCAAATACTGGAATGAACGTTTCGACAAATGAGAATAAATATTAAAGGAAATTACACTGAATGAGATTAATGTTAGAATATAAAAATGAGTATTTTAGCGTTGTTCAATTAGAATGTAAGCAAGTTCATTACTTTACAGAACCCTCTGAATATTTAGGAATACGCTAGTATATTTAGAAACTGTTCATATTCGAAATGAGGATGAGATCATAAAATATAAAACAGCAACAATTGTTACAAGTTAATTCGAAAGCATCTTGATAATACCAAGCTTCTCTTAAAAAGTTACTGATAACGATAAAAATGGTTTCCTTCTGGAAGATGATGTGGTATGATCTTTAGATTGATTTCTCATTAATGTATTGATACTTAACAAGTGTATCACAAATTTGATATCTTTAAATATTCTAAATCAACAAAAAATAATTAATTTTTATAATTTGAATATTGATATTGTGCTCTTCTATTCTACACATTAATCCTTCCGAATATCTTCAATATTTCTTAAGATATCATTTCGAATATTTTTTTATATTCAACTGGGTTCACCTCGGAGTATTTTTTTTAACAATAACCTCTAATTACATAAGACTGATCGATAAAATAGTTTAAGAAGATTTCTATTGAGACAACCTATATTCACCATCCATATGTAGGATATAGATATCTTATAAATATGAAGGAATTGGGAGGCATTCTATTTATCTTTTTGAAATATATAAAAATTTGAACATTCAAATCAGATTCAAGTTCATACACACAGAAAATGTAAATTATTAACACAATACAACTGTCCAAACATTTCAGAAGTGAGACAACGTATGTTCCCTGATCTAAATGATCCAACTCTTTTACTTCAGCCACTTTGTCAATATGAGTTTCATGAACTCAGTCGAATAATACATGTAGATTTGTTAATATTTAATTCTATGTTCTAATACGCTCAAGTTGTGCGACAGGAAGCAGAACTAATTAAAATAAAACAGCAGTCATTCAAATATGAATCTACTTTAATTGTGGCTTTATATGATGGTGTACCTAATTCTGATGCACTTCAAAAAATTTCTAATAATATTTAAAATGTGAGAGAAAATGGTAAAAACATTAATATTAATAGAATTATAAACGCTAAAAAGTCCGTAATTATAAAGGTTCCAAACCAAACTGATAATAAAATACTACTGAATGAATTAAACAAATCAGAAGATTTGAAATTGATTAGTAAAAATTACATACCGACACTAAGAGATCCAACTATAGTAGTCAAAAACATATCCAAAATTATAGATACGGCGAACTTCGTTCAAACCATATGCAGAATGAATTCTGATCTAGAAAAATTTGGAAAATGAAATAAAAGTTCTATTTACAATGAGATCTAACTCTCCATATCACAATATATTATTAAGAGTAACTCGTAAAGTTTACCAAATTTTAGGAAAAATGGGTAATGAGATATACACCGATTTTGAGCGATGTTCTACACAAGACAGAATATTTGTAAGACAATGCCAAAATTGTTTTGAATTTAATATGAACCACAAAACAAAAGATTGCCAAAACATTAAAATATGTAAAATATGCGGTGTACTGGGTAGCTACAACTGTACTGAAGCACCAAATTGTCACAATTGTTCTAAGCACCCCAAATTTAAAAACCTTTCTACAAACCATAAATCAAATTCAAGTGAATGCCCGATTTACAAATCACAAATAGACAGAATTAACCAAAGGACACAATATTCACAAATATACGAGGGAAATGATGTATCAAATACAATTTTAAGCTCAATCTTATATAGATTAATATCTTATATGATTGAAAATGTGAGATGTATTCAACAAAATGTAAGAAAAAGTTTTACTGCGATAAGTGAGCTACAGGCCAACACTAGAGATGACCCACCTGACATTCTTTTGATTCAAGAACCAAATGTTTTACATAAACTACTAAATTCCATTGGAATCCTTTTATTTAGTAATTAACTCTTTTTAGTATTGTTTTAACTGAATAATTTTCTAATATCTATCATATTTTCATTATAAAATATTCCTTAAAGCCTTTTTTAATCTGTAAATAACTTTTCCCGAATAAACACAATACTTTAAAATTTGATTTCATTTTACTAAATTTGCTTTCCAACCCTTTGTACATATATCAATTGTGCTGATATATATATTTTTAATCTTTTCTTCTAACTAACTTGCATATACTAATTCTATAACATATTTAAAATCTCTTTCTTTCTCTTCTTTAAAATTTTGTTTATTTTTAAAGTGCAAGTGTCCCTAGGGGGACATAGCGCTCTAAGTCGAAATAAAGATATAAAGTTCTAATTTGTTTGTTTCCTTTGTATTAGACGCAAATATTAAAAAAATATCGTGCCTGGTTGGATAATAAATACAAAAAAAATAAATATTAACACAAAATAATGTATTATAAGTTACTTTAAATATTATTTACGAACGGAGGAATACGTCCAGGGTAGCCTAGTGGACATGGCACCTGCCCGGTAAGCAGAAGGTTGTGGGTTCGATTCCCGCCCCTGGACACTTTTATTTTCCGTTCACCATTACTCTTCATATTTTCACCCTCTCATACTTCATTCAAAAAAGTTAGAAATAGTAAATATTTCTCTTTGAAATAAATATTGATTTTTCATAAAAAAAGAAACTTATGCGGTGTAACCTTAAGTATTGTTTATAATCACTCGCCGCAGTCCTTTATAATGTATTATAAGTTACTTTAAATATTATTTACGAACGGAGGAATACGTCCAGGGTAGCCTAGTGGACATGGCACCTGCCCGGTAAGCAGAAGGTTGTGGGTTCGATTCCCGCACCTGGACACTTTTATTTTTCCGTTCGCCATTACTCTTCATATTTTCACCCTCTCATACTTCATTCAAAAAAGTTAGAAATAGTAAATATTTATCTTTGAAATAAATATTGATTTTTCATAAAAAAAAAGAAATTTATTCCGTGTAACTTTAAGTATTGTTTAAAATATCTTATTACCTCGTTTTATTATTCATACAGTGTTCATCAAAATATTTCTAAGTGTAAAGTGATATGAAAATAAATCATGTGAAGACTTCGAATAATTTCAATAAATACTGCAAATTGCTAGCTATTATTCAAATCCATAAGTACGATATAATGTGTAATACAACCACAAAAATCCTTTATTTTAAATACTGGTCCCATACAGGATTCTCCCAGGCTGTTTTCCCAGTGATGAGCAGAACCTTCATTTTTGACCTTTCTATTCTGGTCTTTTTGAGTCTCGTTTTGCATTTGCCAACCATTGACTTAAATGGCGTTTTGTTTTGAGATCGTGGTCGTAGAGCCATGTTTCGTCCCCTGTTATCTCTTTATGTTGTTACACTTCGTCTTGTACGGCCAATTTGAGCGGATATCTTTACGTGTCTCTTTCTGTTCTAGAGTTAATATACGAGGGAAAAACATTCAAGATCGTCTTTTTAGATCCAGTTTGTCATGAATAATAGAACGGCATATCCCAAATGACACTCCTAGGTTTTCGCACACTACGCCGATTACATTCTACGATTTTGAAACACCATGTTTTCATTTTTTTTCATATTTTTAGTAACAATTCCCGTTTTTAGTCGTCCCTACCCTTGTCGTCTTCCACGGAAGTTCGGCCATCTTTAAACCTGTGGCGACCGCACTTTGCTTCAGCGAACTGGGACAAAGCTTCAAAACACATACGGGCAGAAGCTTGGCGGCCCCATTATGCCTCGGCAAGCACGTGTTGGGAGAACACTTCACTACGCATGCGCGGGCTTCATCCGGAACTTTCTAGAGGCTGGCGCTTCCGACACTTGATCTGGCACTCACGCGGTAAACAACAAGGCTAGCGCCGACGGCCGTTACTTCAACCGTTACTTCTTTTGTCTTTATATATTTCTGGCTTTAAATAAATTAATTTTAATTATAATTTTATCAGCGGCCTTTCCACAAGCCACACCAACACATCACGCAACAATCCTACAAATTGGTGAGCCGGACGACTCGAATGAAGAATTAACGGCCAAAGTCAAGGGCAAATCAAGGAAGCTCAAACATTCACGATGGAACTCACCCCATCTCAAATATCAAGATTGATTTTTCGAGCTCCACCCTTCTTGCCAAACGACATTCCATTGTGGCTCAGCCAACTTGAAGCTGCCTTTATTTTCGCAAACATCGCCATCGACGACAATTTCAAGTATAATACAATAATCGCCAATTTAGATAGACTAGCTCTCATCTGCGTCTACGACATTGTAGAGAACCCACCAGTTTCAGGAAAATATGCGGCGCTCAAAGAACGACTTCTCCTGCGATTTGGCCGGTCACGCCAGGTACGAACAGCTCAAATCTCAGAAACTAAGCCCATTGCTGATCAGAGACCCTCGATTATCCTGGTTGAATTGTCCAAGCCACCTCCATCTCAGCACTGTGATCCCTGTACACCCACCTCCAATAGCCTCCAACACCTGGAGCAGACGGCTTTTCCCCGTGACATGAATGTCACAACAACTGCCCTGGTGACAACAGTCCAGAACGTTGAAGACACCAACTCAAGCTCCACCTTGACTTCTCCCACCAGCTCTCTGAGTAACTCTTCATCCCTGGACTCCTCATCGTTCTGCTCCAACCCTCCTTCAAACACCATCTCGTGCCCCCCTGAAACTGTTTTCTCCACCCCAGTGTACAGTGACAATCCCTTGCCCCAGCAGCCGCCGTCTCATGAAGAGCCCTTGCCCCAGCAGCCGCCGTCTCACGAAGAGCCCTTGCCTCCATCTTGCGAGCAGAAACATCTACTCTTCCTAGAAGAAACCAATAAAGCTGCTGCAACGACTCCTCTCTACTTGCAGCCCGCCCAAACTTCGGTACCACATCCTCTCCAACCTCAAAACTCACTCCAACAGTCATCACCTCCCATTGAATCAAGAGTCACTACTTCTCAATACCAATAGCTCCTACGGTACTCACGGCGACTATACCTATCGCTGAGCAACCTATCGTGTCCCTTTAAACTAACAAGATGGTCGCCACCCATTACATCCGGACAACATTTGAAAAGGACATGTGCCTCCCTTAAGCCCCCAAGACCAGATCCCAACCCAACAAGGCACCCTACCAAGAGTTCCCTCTACGACTACATAGGATCTTTAAAGATCTTACTGGAGGGGGAGTAGTGTGGCGACCGCACTTTGCTTCAGCGAACTGGGACAAAGCTTCAAAACACATACGGGCAGAAGCTTGGCGGCCCCATTATGCCTCGGAAAGCACGTGTTGGGAGAGCACTTCACTACGCATGCGCGGGCGTCATCCGGAACTTTCTAGCGGCTGGCGCTTCCGACACTTGATCTGGCACTCACGCGGTAAACAACAAGGCTTGCGCCGACGGCCGTTACTTCAACCGTTACTTCTTTTGTCTTTATATATTTCTGGCTTTAAATAAATTAATTTTAATTATAATTTTATCAGCGGCCTTTCCACAAGCCACACCAACACATCACGCAACAATCCTACAAACCTTTTGAGAGAACAACTCAAATGATATTCTTCTTAAAAATATTCTCCAAATGCTTTTTAAAATAAATCAAAGCTTCCGCTTTATGATTTACTGGTTTGGAAACAGAAATTCAAACAAACACGTTATTCCATTTTAAAGTCAATTTTAATTTAACCGCGCGTTACACTATTTATATTAGAACACAAAGTATTTAAAAGATTGCGAGGCGCACTTGAAAGCATTTACGTACATCTAGTGTTAGTTCTTTCCTATTTTTAATAAGGGTCTTTTTTTACTTCACCTATTTTTTATTAAATCAGTGTAGGAACCTTTTTGATCATACCTTGTAATGATCATACAGTTTTCACGGCAAGATTTCAAATAATCACATTAAGTGTTCGAACAAATTCTTTTTACAAAATCCAAGTTTTACTACTTCTAAAGCATCGATTTCTCTCTCCAATATGGTCCTTTAATATCATTCCTAAAATGAGGGCCGATATTCTTCAGAGAGGCTTCATATATGAAGACCATATTATCTTTAAAGATCAAATACTATATTTCTATTTGCATACAGGCAGGTTAACTAGGTTATATTAAAATTCGAAACTATTTTAAAGGCGTAAGATTCTTTTTGAAATCAAACAACCTCTACTGCCCTTACTGCAATGGAAAAATTAAAGGGAGGGCCTGGCTCATCAGTGGTGAACCCTCCCAGCGGTTTCGCCAGTTTAATCTACCATACCGCTGTTATATTGCATTTTTGGAATTTCCTTTTATAGTGATACTGTTAGTAGACTCTTGGAATGGGTATTTTAGAAGAACTATGGACATAAGCTTTGAGGACAGTAGTTAATTTTTCCATTGCAGTAAGGGCAGTAAAGGTTGTTTGATTTCAAAAAGAATCTTACGCCTTTAAAATAGTTTCGAATTTTGATAACAGATGGCGCGCAAGTGCATCATATTATAAATAACTAGGTTATTCATGATTTCGTTATTTCGTTCAGGTAGAAAGTAAAAAAAAAAAAAAACAAATATGTGGAATTACTCATAAAAGGTTTAATAAATATATGAAAGAATAGCGGCTGTGTGCGAGAGAGAAGCACTATATAAAATTAGGAAATTAATGGAAAACTATGGTTTAAATATACACCATAATATTACCTATAAATAAATATCAGACCTGAATACCATTCTTCAAAATTTATAAAAAAATCTATATAAGTTATTTTAAACTGAATTTTCTATTTACCAAATATATTATACTGGAAAATAAAATTCAAGATATCTGCTGTTGATATTAATAAATTTAGAGGTGCTAATTATATTCATGGCATAATCATTTTTAAATAAACTGTCGCATTTCCATTTTATGGTGTTTATGTGGTTTGATTATAAGGGAAAAAATGTTTTTATTCTCCTCTCTTTTATTTATAAATAACAATTTAAAAATAAAACTCACTATATTTCTTCGGAAAAATATTATATATATAAATGTGTGTTTGCAGCAAAATGATGGGCCGGATGAAACGCCGCGCGTAAGTTTATAAAACATTTGAACTTATGAATAAATGATAATGTTAAAATTCCACATATTGGATAATATAGTTTATCTGATACTTATTTAATAATAATAATATTGTTCTCTATCAATTTGATGGGGTTATTCATACTTTGATTCTAAATATTTACATTACTATGAAAAATGTTGAGAAAGCCGGACCAAAAGTGTCCATTTCTTCAGAGGGTTCTCTAGTTTTATATGGTGATTGATAATATGGTAATGGCTTAATTAATTATAAGTTGATAACGTGCTATCTAATATATATACACACATACAGCTTTATAAAGACCACCGGACTTATACAGATTCACCACAGGAAGGAAGCATAGATGAAGCTCCTTATACTCCAGGCAGCACAGAACCCAATAGCCTCCAGGTCTGACGCATGTCCAGTGGCCACAGAATCCACCGTGCATAGGTTAGCGTATCACTGAAAAAGCGAGTGTGGAATTGTGGAAACAATAGCATTGTTTCTGAAATATAGTGTTTTTACACTATTTCTGTGAAAATTGATAATAAAATAATTTGTATACATCGTAGTTCCACACAAGGTAAAGTTCTTAATACACACACAAAAACCTTTATTAGGGATTAAGCCACATATAGGATTCTCCCAGTATCGCACTGGTTTTAAATGAACATAAATTAAGTACTATATACAATTCAAGCCCACAAAAAGGGACACTATTTACACAGGTTTCTCATCCTTCTCGCCTTCTAAAAATATTTGTATAAATCTATTGAACTGTGTCTACTTTTCACCGTTTCTGACAGCAGGGCATAGAGTGATAAAGGATTAGCGCTCGAATTATTAAAAGTAATTTTCTTTCTTCATACAGATCAGGTAAATATATAGTGAGTTAGTTCTGACTCAAAATTAACCCTCCACAATACACATTCGAGATTTTCTGATTTCATAGTTTTATATGGTCTTCAATAAAAAAACGCAAACAAGATTCTTAAATGCGCAATGCATCGTTTCACAGGAAGTGGGAAATCACTAGTTAAATAAAATTCTGCCATGGGAGTTGAATCCTTTTTTTTTTTTTGTGATGCGGGTAAAATTTTTAAATTAACATTCTTGTATGGTCTATTAGTATAGATTGATCAATTTCTCTCCCGAAAATCGAAGGAATTTTTCTCTGTAAAACCCTGTAATCGTTTCAAAATTCGAGCCACGGAAATCCAGTGATGTTTAAGATATTGGTTGAAGTTCCAACGTTCTGAATGTTTCCCAGAGTTGCAATAAACATATAGCCACGTGGAAAATTAGAGAAGACAAAAACTTCAGGAGGAAACAAATTTTATTTCAGGGAAGGACAAACTATGGATTGTAAACAAAAGATAAGCCACAAGGGAAATTTACAGAGTCGCAAGATATAAACATAAAAATGACCACTCTGTTAATAAAAAATAATAAAATTAATAAATACTAAGTTACATAGCTTCTTCCCTATGGGAGCTGTGATCCACAGCTAGCAATTATTGTAGATACTGACGTGGATTTGACGTGCTTCTGCCAAGGATTCCATCGAAGTCTTGGAACTTTGTCCCTAGTACCTTTGCGTCCATTTTCTTGCGGCGTGAAGAGCGGCTTTGTCGTCGTATCGTCGTCTATAAGGACATCGTCATCTTGGAAGGAAGTCTTGGCTTTAACACGGCGGTGGAATCCTGGAGCCAGTCTCTAAAAATGTGGATTACAGCACCCATGGCTTCAAATTCTTCTCGGCGATCTTCAGTTTGTCTTCCCTAACCTACCCAGCATCTCCACCAAAATGCCACGTGGAAAATTAGGGAAGGCAAAAACTTCAGGAGGAAACAAAATTCATTTCAGGGAAGGACAAACTATGGATTGTAAACAAAAGATAAGCCACGAGGGAAATTTACAGAGTCGCAAGATATAAACATAAAAATGACCACTCTGTTAATAAAAAAATAATAAAATTAATAAATACTATGTTACAATATTACTGGTAATCTAGCTTCATTCATCCTTAGGATTTCAAGCCAGTATTTTAATGATAGTTTCAACGTTGTTTACCCAGTGAGACTCTTCTGGTTTCAGCTTTAATAGTGTAGCCTGGTGTGTATTTTGGTAGCTTCAGGTAACGACGTATAAACGTGCCTTGGATTTTTTCTATCGTTGTAGTCTAATCGTTTGCTCATATAGGCGCAGTATCAAGCAAAGTCGATAGTCAATTTTGTCTAAGAGTTTCATTGATGAATGAAAGGAATTCATCTAAGATTTGCTTAGAATTGATTATACGGCACCAATAGCTGCAAGCGCTTTACCTTTATGGTACTGAACCACCTGGTTGAACGAAATTGTAGTGGTGAGTGGATAGCCAAGATACACATATTTTGATATAATTGTCAAAGGTCGTTGACTCCAAAACAATTTGTCCATTTGTGACAGTCGACCTCCATTATCTCAGATTTATTTTCATTCGATGTTAGATAATTCTCATTGAAGTATTTTCTTAGAAAATTGATCTTTATTTAGAGATTAATCTTTGAGTCACCTATCAGTACAAAGTCATCCGCATACATGAGTAGGTGAATATTTCCAAAGACCGGCATGTAGATAACAGGTATATCTGAATCACTAATTATAATAACTAATAAAAACCTTCAATTAAATCATTTGTGAAGAGTATAAGGAGGTATGTCGACAAAGGTTCTCTTTGGAGAACTCCCGATTTTATTTGAATAATTTCTGTAAATTAAATTTTCCATCGTACCGCTGCAGTCATGTTTTCATAATAATTTTTATTAAGTTGACAAAGCGAAGGTTTAAGTCCATATCCACCAACATTTTCCACGGGAGAGCTTGAGGAACTGTGTCAAAAAGCCTTTGATGTCAAATCGATAAAGTAAGCATAAAATTGTCTTCTTTTGTGTCTGAGTGTTAGCTGGATCAGTGAAATGTCTATGCCTGACGCCTTATTACGGTTTAAAATATTGGTATGGGTACGTGTAAATTTCTTTTATTTTTGAATAAGGCTATTGTTTTCCAGAATTCAGTGGAATCTCGTGACTGGTATTGTACAGAAATAAGTTTTGTTTTTGACATTTAGTAAGGCTATGTATTTCTTCCTTGAGAGCAGGTATATCTTAAGACCTTTGTATCATTTGATTTGAATGTGCCAGATTTGATTTCAGAGCTTTTTTTTATGTAGATAGCATTCGCGATCGAACCCGGAGGGTAAATTTCTAAATAAACATGTTTTGAAATTAGCTGTTCTATTCATATTAAGTGCATTAAAAGTCTTCAGATATAGAAATCAATACACTTTACACTTACAAGGAGCCAGAGCTTCTTTCCATTACTTACATCCATTAACAAGGTTAAACTCTGCAGGAACCTCGAGTTGTTGAAATATTATTTTCTCAAGGTGATGAGCACAAGTTCAAATCCCAGAGCCTTATATAATGGACCGTTATTATATCTCCAGGCACCCCAACACTACATTAAATCTGTTTGTGTAAGAGAATTGCTCGATTCAAATATCCAAATGTAATTCTATTTTCATAAAAGCTTATGTCCATAGTATGCTTGAATACCATTTTAAAGAATCCACCCTTCAGTGTAGCATATATAAGCAGAATAGTACAATACAGTATTAGAGCTCTAAAAAGCGGTCTGGTAGATTATATTGACGAACCCGCTGGGAGAATTGATCACTGATGATCCAAGACCTCCCCCAATATATTTTCATCGGAGTAAAGACAGTAGATGTCTGCGTTATCTGTAGAAGAAACATTCTGCTTCAAAACTTTCACTTCTTATATATAGTTATTTATATTAGAAGTGACTGGCCGAAATGTCTTCTAATTTAAAGAACTATGAAGGCCGGCCAGGCAACTTCTATCTTTAATATCCTTATAAATAGATGACGCGTTATATTGCCTTAGAATCAATACCTATAGACATTGATGTGAATTCAGTAAACATACCTGGAATGTAATTGCACTGAGAAATGGTGTTCCAGCGACAAGGAAGTGCTGGCCTGGTGGTGCGTCGTACTGCCAGACGAGGAGTAAGTACAATTTCGTCTTCCACATATATATGCAATATATACGAAGACCTTGTGGAGTTTTTATTCTTATATAACATTATGTATTTTATAGAAAGCACCATTATGCCAGGTTGATTCGTCGCAAAAATCGATGATTTTTGGCGAAAAATAACGTGTGTGTGTCATCCGCCGTACTCGCCTGATTTAGCACCATGTAAATTTCCTTTATTCCCAAAACTGGAAATGGATTTTCGATGATATATCGACCATTCAAACAGCTACGAAGCGCACTTTGGAGTCGATTCCTTAAAGTAAATACGCTTTAAATCATTATTATATCGCTGTAACATATGTATTCAGGCGGTGTTTTTTTTTAATGGTTGAAATTTTATTACTCTTGTTTTTATTTTATTTTACAAAATTCTTTTTTGAAAGTCTCTGCCGCACTGTGTTTAATATTAAAAGCTCTATTCTAAAATAACCTTTCTTCTTATTTATTTCTTAAGTGTCAGTCCTATGTAGGGCCTCCAATCCCGGGATTCAGCTCGAAAAATCCCGGGATTACTGGTTTGTGCATGACAACCAGCGCAAAAATATATTTTTCTTATCTAGCATTTTGGTAATCAAACAGATGATGAGATAGCACACTTTTGACGTTTTGTTTATACAGCTGCATTTCGGGTCTTTTTTTTTTCTGAGAGATTTGAAATTATTTTCATGCACTAAAAACGAAGGGTTATTCTGCAAGATCTTTCCAAAATGGCAGCCTTTAGAATGAGAGTATGCAGCAGTATACATGGAGGGGGCCCCAGTTTTTGTTGACATGCAAATAGTGGCTTCTTAGATAGTAGCGGCATCCCTTTATTTTTGTGGCGGACCTGCGTGTAACTTGGACCCGCCACTAACCTCTTATCTGGGCTCCAAATTGTTATATATATATATATATATTTAATCTATGTTTATACTCTCCATCCTGTACTCTGTATGCATGCGTCATCATGAACGCACTGCTCTGATGTTCATTTTGCGAAACCCTCGCTAGCTTTTTTGTCATTTAATTTAAATTAAATTTATTTAATGTCATTTCATTAAATGCTTCGTCACTATCAAGCATCATCCTAAAGTAGTTTTCAACTTATACGAACATAAAACAAAGTCTCTAAAACAATATTATCGGACCTTGTTATTTCTCAATAGAAAACGCGCCGGACATTTTTGGTAAGCTTATCACTTCTTGATTGTAATGGCGAAGTTTATTCCTTTTAAATCAGAAGGAATATGGTGCTATTACCTAAGAGACGGATCTGGCCAAAATGCACAGTGTAAAGCGTGCAAAAGGATTTTGAAATGCGTCGGTGAGTCAACAAATGAGCTGCATGTACACCAGAAGGCGGTCCAAGGAATCGAAACTTCGAAGAGAAAAGTTAAAGACGAAGTTGATACACAGACACCTGCAAAAATTACTTTGAATGGATTACTGCCCAACACTGCATTAAGAGATGTGGTCTAAGAGTTCCAAGAAACAGTAATATTTTCCAGATGTGTGTACAGTAATTGACAGATAATTTCAAACTGTAACCCAAAAGCAATGATTTAGTGCATAAGCAGGCGCAAAATATATGGCTTTCAGGTTGTTTTCATCGAAGTAAGTGCCACGTGATTGGCACTATATAAAAGAAAAAATTAAAAATATAACGAACGAAACGATATACCTCTTGGCGTAGAAAGACGAAAATGTTTTTCAATCCCGGGATCTCGGGATTGAGAAAAAAGCAATCCCGAATCCCGGGATTGAAAATATGTACCGGGATTGGAGGCCCTAGCCCTATGTTGCTTATTTCTTGCCCCTTCATGAAGTTACTGAGAAACGTGTGCAGCGTGTTGCAAAGTTCTAACAAATTATACATAGAGAACACAAATATTACTTTAGAGAAAATATAGAATATACAAGGACACAAACAGTGGCTATGTGAGAGGTACTAGAAGAGAATCTTACAAACATAGATATACAGGTTTTATATCAATATCATAATGCCAACTGGAAGAAAACCCTATATTATACACTGGTGGCCAAAAGTTAAGTTAAAATTGGTATTTCGTTATTAATTTAAAATTATTTAAAGTGGTTTTCTCATTAAACATATATTTATATTTTCGCGTTTTTCTATAAGAAAATAAGACCTAATCCAAATAAATTAATAGTGTGTGACTCGGTAGGTAACCACGCTGTTACCGAAACGTCCCACACTATTAATTTATTTGGATTAGATCTTATTTTCTTTTAGCTATAATCTATAATCCAAATTTTGCTTTATCATTTTTGTGTTTTCTTTTTATATTTTAAATACACCATAATATTAAATTACGAATAAAATCATAAAAAGGATGAGTATCTTTATGATTTTATTCGTGATTTAATATATTGAAAGGATTACTCGTCTTAAACACCATAATATGTTTATGAATATTTAGGAATGTTTAATGGACAGAGACCAGAACATATATTTACAAATGTAAAAAAAATACTAATTTAATAATGTGTGTGATCCCTTCTTACAGAGCAATACATTCTTGACTCCTGCTTCTCATTTACAAGAGAATCGAATCAGTTCGATAGGAATTCGAATCTTATATTTTTCGGAGAGCGGTCTTGAGCTCATCAAGAATTCTGGAAGAAGGACAAAGACCGGTAATCTGTCTTCCATGGGCACCCCAGACATATACTTCGTATTTAAATCTGGAGATCCATTGTCTTGAAGATACCGAGTCATCAGGTTCGCTCTGTGAGGACGAGCGTTATCGTCCATCAACAAAAATCTCTTTTCTGTGGGAGACAACAGAAGAACATATTGCTTTAGGATCTCATCACGATACCTTTGACGAGTCAGGGAACCTCCTTCAAACACAGGCAGATCGGTGTGCCCGTTGAGAGAGATGCCTGGCTACACCATCACACCGCCACCACCAACGTTGTCTTTTCTTTTACAATTGATGAGCTATATCGTGTCACAACCTCTCTATCCATATCTTGTATCGTCGAGAATCACTTTGTAGGCTAAATAGGGATTTATCTGTGAAGAGAACTTTGTTCCAGTAGTTTTCTGTCCAGTCTTGACGACTACAATTCGAAAGTGTCCTTTCGTGTAACGCTGATACTGGAATGCATTCAGCTGAACGCCTTGCATAGACACCAACAGCATTAGGCTTTCTGGACACAGTATCGACAGAAATATTATTTCAGTCACCTATTCAAACTCAGAAACAAGCATTCGGATTTTTTCAGCTATTGCCAAAATATGTCATCTTGTGGTGTTGTGACTTTTGAACGTCTTGCAACAGGTCTTCAGGAGACATCCTCTGTATCTTGAAGCTGATTCAAGAGGCGTGATACATTTAAACTAAATTCTTGAAAGATTCAAGCACCTTTCCGCATCAGCTTGGCTAAATCCCATTTCTATTCATCCAATAGCACGCCTAGAAGACATATTTTGAAGTGCAAAATAATAAAATTTGATTTGAAAAGAAACGATTCAAACTGTTTCGACAACAAAAAGCATGTCAGGCCAGAGACCTAGCCAGAGAAAACAATAAATGTTTGAGTAGCCGTATTTAATGTGCATATCGGAATAACTTTGCATATTTATTATGAATCGTGTCAATTAAAATACATGACTGTGGTTTTGTGGTTTCAAATGCCTTATTTTTGAAGATATGGAGCAAAAACCACGTGTATCTTAACTTTTGGCCAGCAGTGTATAAGGGTATCAAAAATAAATTTTAAAGACCATTTTAGGAGGGCTAGGAACCTGAGAGAGAAAACTAGCAGAGTATAAAAACCTGATTGAGAAAATAAGATAAAAGATCAAAATATTTAATAAATAAATTATATAAAATATTTGAAAAGGCATTTGCAAACCTTTTTTCACTTTAATTTTTACTTTTCTATCTATAAATATCTCTCGCATTATTTGTTGAGTTTTCAACTTTTTCCTATATTTAATTGGTTTTAAATATCGCAGCCGACTCTACACGTTCCTCAGTATCTTCATAAAGAAGAAAGAAATATTCAAAATATGATTGGTTTCCTTGACAAGGATGACAGTGGGCCACCGACACTTAGGAAATAAAAAGAAATTTAAACTATATTGACGCGTGTGATTCTTTCATAAATAAATCAAATTTCCACGGCCCTTACTGCATTGATAAAATAATGGGAGTGCCTAGCTCATCAGTGGTGAATCTTCCCAGCGGTTTTGCCGGTTTATTCTACCATATCGATGTAAAATTGCATTTTTCGGTTTTCTTTTTATACTGATACTGAAGCTAGACTCTTGGAATGTATATTTTAACTCTCTTTGGAGCTCCTGTTGAATGAGGTGGTGAGAAACAGAGCTGGAGCGTTTGCGTTGTTCAAATTCTGGAAGACGGCTGAAGAGAAGAGGAGGCTATATACATAATCTAATTGATGTAAATAATTATATGCAAATAATCTATATAGATGGAAAATTTGCCGGGAGGAAATTAATCCATAGAAGCAAAGGGCGCCTCTCCCGTCAAAATGAACGTCAAAAACTGACGCCATCTATTGACCGTCGCCGCAACTAGCGGCCTCGGGTCGGTGACAAAGCCACAACACCAGCTTTGGCAAATTGAGAAGCGTCCACCTAGAGACCATGGTTTCGGGCTAATGGCCCTCGTCAGTCTAGGGCGGACTTTATTCCATGAGATCCACACGGGATCTAATGGAATCTTCACAATCTACCAAAGAGGTGTTTTGCTGGCAAGGTGGCTGGGCCAAATCTATGGCTAGAATATAGATGGAAAATTTGCCGGGAGGAAATTAATCCATAGAAGCAAAGGGCGCCTCTCCCGTCAAAATGAACGTCAAAAACTGACGCCATCTATTGACCGTCGCCGCAACTAGCGGCCTCGGGTCGGTGACAAAGCCACAACACCAGACGAGGGCCATTAGCCCGAAACCATGGTCTCTAGGTGGACGCTTCTCAATTTGCCAAAGCTGGTGTTGTGGCTTTGTCACCGACCCGAGGCCGCTAGTTGCGGCGACGGTCAATAGATGGCGTCAGTTTTTGACGTTCATTTTGACGGGAGAGGCGCCCTTTGCTTCTATGGATTAATTTCCTCCCGGCAAATTTTCCATCTATATTCTAGCCATAGATTTGGCCCAGCCACCTTGCCAGCAAAACACCTCTTTGGTAGATTGTGAAGATTCCATTAGATCCCGTGTGGATCTCATGGAATAAAGTCCGCCCTAGACTGACGAGGGCCATTAGCCCGAAACCATGGTCTCTAGGTGGACGCTTCTCAATTTGCCAAAGCTGGTGTTGTGGCTTTGTCACCGACCCGAGGCCGCTAGTTGCGGCGACGGTCAATAGATGGCGTCAGTTTTTGACGTTCATTTTGACGGGAGAGGCGCCCTTTGCTTCTATGGATCAAATAATCTATGTCAGGATTAAAATGACGCATCCTGTATGGGACTTTGATTCCAGTAAAAGGCTTGTTGCTGCTGTTGTATATAGTCACAGTGTAGAAAATACTATACTATACCTACTACATATAGGTTTCTCTCTGTATTCTTAGTTCTCTTCTCTTCAATTACTCTGTAAACTGGCGAATCCTTTATAGGACGAGAGGTCCTCAATAAAGGCTTTTTGTTGTTGTTGTTATATTTTAAATGAACTATGGAGTAGAACACATAAAAATAATTATTTATATATTACAGCAGTGAGGGCAGTATAAAATTGATTTATTTTAAAATAATCATACGCGTCAAAATAGTTCAAATTTCTGATTACAGATGGCACGAAATGTGTTATATAAATGCAAAGAAAGTTATATAAAGCGGATTTTCAATATTACATATTGTTCGCACATTATAACACATCGATTATAAACCAATAAAAATATCATTCAGCTAAAATAATGAAATTATTTACGCCTATACTTCAATTTCTAATGATACTGTAATGTTTGTAAAACTCTGTTATCTACAGCATATATATATATATATATAGGTGGTAACTTCAGCCAGTCCTTAATGTTTTCATTCAGCGCCGTTTCAAGGCATTACCTTATATTTTCTCTTGTGGAATCATTCACAAAAGCGAGTATTAAATTTCATGTATAGCATATGTATTTTCTGAAATATTATGTACACCTTTCAGACTGTTTTCTTCCATTGTTAAATTTCAGGCTTCAAGTGTACGCGGGAGGGCATACAACTTTGTTCCATTCTAGATGAAAAATAAAGAAAATTAATATGAGTACAATTATATTTAAAATATATTTTTTTCGAATGTAAGATCGTCAACAAAATAATAACTCAATAAATCTTCCTCCTCTCTTTGAAGATAAAGAAGATAGAGGGTTAACTAGAATATTTTCTCGCTCGTATGCACACATTCTACACGAAAAATATATCAAGAATAATTGATATAAAATATAAACCTCCGAAATTCATAATTACAAAATGGGGAAAGAAAGCGTAGATTCCTAAAAAACAAAGTTTAAACCGAAAATGGCGCATAAATACCACTTTAAAATTAAATTTGTGTGAAAATATAGAAATAAAGTGGCAATTTGGCAATATACGATTGTAAAATAAAATACAAAATATAAAAATATAAACGGTATTAATTCCAATTGCCACACCTAGATGGCGCTGTGTTAAACTTTGTTTGGTATAAAAGTTACATTTTGTAAATGTAAATATTTAATTATTCTTTTTAAAATTATTTTATATTTTATTGTAAACAACTGGTCAGTCCCGTCTGTCCTCCCACCAGTGGTAAGGCTGCGGGATACTGCCAGAGGTAAGAAGACCCACTTTGATAGTGGTTTCTTAATCCGTTGAGGTGGCTAAATAGGTCTCCTTTGGTCAGTCCTGACTGTCCTCCTACCAATGGTAAGACTGAGGGATACTGCCAAGGGAAAGGGTGCGCAAACCTTAAGTTTGTCGACATCATAATATTTCATAGTACATCAAATAGTGCCACATACCGGTTAAAGTTGCCACAGTCCAGTTTGAAAGTTAATTTTGCATAATATATATTTTTTTAAGTAGCTTTTGTAATTTTAATCTTGCATTTTTAATCTAATTTGCATTTTTGATCTTTGAAAAAGTTGCTTTGGTAATAATTTAAAAAATGCAAGTAAAATAGGTATCGGAGACAAATAAGGTCTCGATCAAAATACCGCCATTCTGGTCAGACAACCCAGAGATTTGGTTTTACCAAGTGGAAGCTCAGTTTGCCATTTCGGGAATCACCCATTAGTCCACAAAATTTAACTATTTAGTATCCCAACTAGAGCCGCAAATTATAGAGAATTTATGGGATATCATCCAAGATTCCCAGAACAATAACAAATACACAACGGCCAAAAATCAAGCGAAGAAAAAATATTAAGGAAGCTACTAACTGGACTGGAATTAGGCGACCTAAAGCCTACCCAATTACTGAGGAAGATGAGAACCCTCAAAACCGATAAAGACATATCGGAAAAAGTTCTCCAAACATTATGGATGGACAAATTACCTGAAATCATAAAAAATATACTAGTAGTGAGCGAAGAAGGCCTAAACAAGCTTGCAGAGATGGCTGACAAGATTCAGGAAATGAACCCTCAACTACAAGTTTATGAAAGTAAGAACAAAGACCCAACATTTGAGGAAATGACTGCTACAATTGCGTCACTGATAGAGGAAATAGCAACTTTGAAGCTAGAGAATCGACCTAGGCAGAACAGGCGTTCCAATTCGCCTCGTCCAAGACAGCGATCACGATCTCGCTCAAGAAAGTACAACCCAAGTGGCAAATACTGCTATTTCCATTACAGGTTTGGAAACAAGTGCCGCCCAGATAAATGCACTTCGCCCTGTCAATGGAAGAAGCCATCGGGAAAACTCCAGCGGGTAGGGGAAGCGGCGACAGATCCTACTGCCCAATGGACAAACGCTTGTCGCAAATCCAGATTATTCGTCACGGACGCAAAAACGGGAATGCGATTTTTAATAGACAGCGGGGCAGATGTTTCCTTATCCCGTTCCAAGGCAACGGTACACCTACAGAGGACATCCAATTGTATGCTGCTAATGGAAGCCTCATTCCAACTTATGGATTTCAGATATTGGAGGTCGACTTGGGACTACGAAGAAATTTCAAATGGCGCTTCATCACAGCGAGAGTGTCCAAAGGTATTCTGGGAGCTGATTTCCTCAAAGGGCACAATTTATTAATTGATTTGAAAAACAGGCAACTATTTGATGGTTGCACTAACCTGAAAATTAGAGGCGCAGTAACCTCAATGAGTTGTGGCATCAGCACCCTAGACAAGAATTCTAAATTTTATAATATTCTTTCTTCGTTCCCGAATATAACCATTCCAAACTTGCTGAGGCCCAAAGTCCAGCACAATGTTAGGCACTTTATAACAACAAAAGGTCATCCAGTTTTTGCAAGAGCAAGACCATTGAACAGCATGCTCTCGAAGATCGCTAAAAAGGAATTCCAATACATGCTGGACAACCACCTAATTCGACCATCTAGATCGCCGTGGGCAAGCCCCCTACACATGGTAAGGAAAAAAGAAGGCTCATGGAGACCCTGCGGTGATTATAGAAAACTCAACAGTGTGACCATTCCAGATAGGTATCCGATCCCCAAACTCGAAGACTTCAACCAAATATTCAAGAAGACCCGTTACTACTCAAAAATAGGCCTCTTCAAGGCTTATTACCAAATCCCAATCAATGAGGAAGATCGAGAGAAAACAGCTGTTATTACACCGTTTGGACTGTTCGAGTTCGAAGTGATGAGTTTTAGATTATGTGGCGCACCTGCAACATTCCAGAGGTTCATCAACGAAGTTTTATGGGGTCTGGATTTTGTTTTCCCATATTTGGACGACATCCTTGTAGCTTCGAAATCCGAAGAAGAACACGATAGTCATTTGAGAGCAGTTTTTCAAGACTGGATCATAATGGACTACGCATCAACCAAGCGAAGACCGTCCTAGACGTCAATAACATCGAATTCCTAGGATATTGGATGACTCCAGAAGAATAAGACCAACAGAATCGAAAGTTCAAGCCATAGTGGATTACAAAAAACATAAAACAGTGCAAGATCTAAGAAGATTTTTAGGGATGCTAAATTTTTATTGTCGATTCTTGAAGAATGCGGCTGAAGATCAAGCTATCTTGAACGATTTCTTGAAGGGATCTAAGAAAAATGATAAGCGCCCTATCCCCTGGTCGGAAGAAGCTGAACAGAAATTTATAAAGTGCAAAACAGAATTATAAAAGCAGCACTATTGACATTCCCTGACCCCGAATGTCCTTTGGCTCTATTTACCGACGCTTCCGACAGAGCGATGGGTGCAGTCCTACAACATTTCATAGATGGAGCTTGGAAGCCCATAGCGTTCTTTTCAAAGAAATTGAGCGAAAGCCAGACCAAATATAGCACTTATGATCGCGAATTGCTAGCTATTTTTTCGGCAATCAAACATTTTAAATTTTTCTTGGAGGGTCGAGATTTTACCATTTTTACTGATCAGAAACCACTGATCTACGCCTTCCAACAAAACCTCGAAAAAGCTTCTCCCCGTCAAGTTAGACAGTTGCAATACATCTCCCAATTCACGATTTCGATTCGGCACGTCAGCGGCAAGGACAACATGGTGGCCGATACGTTGTCAAGAATATCTGAAATCATCTCAATTGATTACGACATCATTGCTGAGAAAAACAAGACGATACTGAATTATCGAATCTTCGGTCACAAAACAAGTCGCTGATTTTTAAAGAGCATCGCTTGCCTTCAGGAAAAACCCTTTGGTGCGATATCTCCACTTCCAGAATAAGGCCATATATTCCAGAAGAATTCAGGATGAACGTCTTCACATCAATTCATGGACTGTCTCATCCAGGAATTAAGACTACAGTCAGAGAAGTGACCTCGCGTTATTTTTGGCTTAATATCAACAAAGACATTAGGAATTGGACTAAGGGATGTATAAACTGCCAGAAGAGTAAAATAACTCGTCATACCAAAACTGAATATGGTGAATTCGGGAAACCTGATGAGCGGTTTGTAACCATCCACATCGACTTAATTGGACCTCTACCACCATCGGAAGGAAAAACCTATTGCCTGACCCTTATCGACCGTTTCACCAATTGGGTGGAAGTTCTGCCATTGGAAGACATAAAAGCAGATACTATAATCTAATCCTTCTACAAGGAATGGATCAGCAGATATGGAACCCCATGCCATCTAATAACTGATAGAGGCATGCAATTCATGTCTCTGAAACTTAAGGAATTTGCCAAAATGTGCGGAATCCAGTTGAAGCATACGACTTCATACCACCCCCAGAGCAATGGCAAAATTGAAAGGTTCCATCGAACTTTGAAAACCGCAATAATTTCTCACAACTACATCAGGTGGACCGAGAGGCTGCCTTCAGTACTCTTAGGATTAAGATCCTCAATCTATGGTTTCTTCTGATTTTTCCATAGCGCAAATGGTATTTGGCAAGACCATAAGACTTCCAGGAGAATTTTTCCAGGACTCTCAACAAACGAGAGATAGAGATGATCTAATCAAAAACTTGCAAAAAGACATCTCTTCCCTCCAAACCATGAAATCAAGGATCAACCGGAATCCTAATGTTTTCATTCATAAGGACCTGCAAAGTCGCTCCCACGTATTTATTAGAAAGGACAGAGTTAAAAAACCTCTCGAACCGGCTTTTGAAGGCCCATTAAGGTTTTGAAGAGGACTGTAAAATATTTTACAGTAATGGTTAAAGGAAAAGAAGACAATGTTTCCCTCGACCGTTTGAAACCAGCTTATCTTCTGAAGGAGTCATACCCTGAAGATGATGACCGGGGCCAGCAACCAGGGATCCAAGCAGGACCTGCAACCTTCCAAGGCCCGTACCCAGAAAGTCCATTTTGAGGAACCCCAAAGGACTCGTAGTGGTAGAGTGATTCATCCTCCCCAAAGATTTTTAACATAACGTGACCTCGGTCACTGGAGGGGGAGTGAATGTAGGGTTAAATAATTCCAATTGCCACACCTAGATGGCGCTGTGTTAAACTTTGTGTGTTATAAAAGTTACATTTTGTAAATGTAAATATTTAATTATTCTTTTTTTAATTATTTTATATTTTATTGTAAACAATATGTTATATTTATTTTTTGTTAGAATACCATTTAAGTAAAAATTGTATGCCTAAATAAGTCGAGAGACTTTTTGAAATAAAAACAACTTTTAGTGGCTAACCGTGTCTGTGGTGATTAATGATCCTACAAATGCGTTTTTTTAAACGAAAGATTCTGATAATAACAAATACCAAAGGTTAGTATTAGAATCTTTCGTCCCTCAAGATTTAAACAGAATCAACATACATATAGAACAGCCATCTCAGTTCCAATCAGCCAAAAAAAAAAAACCAGGCCTTCATTTTCACCGGTCTCTTCTTCATTTTTCCACAGATAGTCCTTCACACCCATAGCCCTATGTCCTATTTAATTTAATTCGTTGTGTCTTTAAATATATATGTAAATAATATTGTATATTTATATATCCTCATTCTCTCAATTTACAGCTATGCCTGTGGAAGGATTATAAAGTTCCGAAAGCTTGCACTTTTAAAGAATAAAGACGCATTTTTTTGCTACCGTTTATATTTTCATATTTTATACTTTATAGCAATTTTCTTTTTAATAAATCAAATTTATGAAAATATATCTATCAATATTTGGAAATTGAAGCAAAAAATAACAAACATTTTGGTATATAGATTGCTATGTATAGTTAAGTATCTTCAAATGAAATAGCTTAGAAATTTACAACTTAAAATTCAATTTAACAGAAATTATTTCATCCTACATTCAGCATGGCTTCTAAAATACATATGTTACAGGGGCGAGGGGGACACCCGGGTGTTCGATGTCCCGGCCGGCGTCCCCTCGCCCTCGTGGATGGTGAAGTACCGTCCCTTCAAATTGCAGGGGTGAGTTGGTCTCAGGACATATATACACTTTGAAACAGCACCCTACGTATTGATACAGACATATGACAGCATGGTATTTTATACTAATTGTATTGCTGGAATTGACATTTATATTTAGTTACACATACAAACATAAATTATCTAAACGCAACAAAGTATTTATTAAATATTAATACATATATTGATATATTATTTAAATTAATAAATATGTGTATAATTATATACTTGAATTTGAGGAAGGAAGATATATTTAATTTCTAAAAGAACATCTCATCTTTCTTTAAAATCTTAAAAATATTTATAGATTCACACACACACACTTATGTGCGAATCGCTCAGGTTTAGGTCAATAATCATCAACTTTTAACATCAGTAAATAACTAGCCAACCGCAGATTGCCAGGGTTTCCAATTATGGAGATCGACAAAACAAGGAATTACTGACATCTGACAGAAGTATCTGTGGTGTGTATACTGGTGTCTATTTGTCCTGGTGTTAATGCATACTTTAATCGAAGGACGTTCTGCACATTTTTTCTCAAAATATACATTGTTTTTATTTGAGTGGATTGTTCTGTTCGCATATATCTTTACATTGGAATAAAAAAGACAATCACAGTTAAGAAATATCAATTTATAAAATATTTTACACTAAAGGAAATTTTACGTAAAGAAAATTTCAGAATTAAGCTAAGCTCGCCGAAAGTACAAGGTAGAATGAAGTACAAATACATATCCAGTATTATTTAGAGATTTAGGGATCAACGAATATTAAATCCCTTTCGTGTGAAGAAGTGGGAAAGTCTCAAAGAAACACACCACAATAAACTTTCGCACAGGTAGAAGTTGCTTTCTTAGAATGATTAAAGTAACTGAAATACCATTATTTTAACACATATGTCTGAGAGTTCATTTAACAATTTCTTTGAAGATTCAGCATTGCTTTAATACTCGTTCAAATAAATTATTAGGTTTTAAGTACATTTGATGTTTCAAAAATGACACATGCTGCTCATCTTGTAAATAAATCCTGTGTAGCCATTGACAAATATAAAGAAATCTTTATTTCAACGTTGTATTAGGAAATATATTTTATTAAAGCAAACTTAGAATATCTCCTAACTTCTAGAAATAGGGATTTCAATAAACAACATATCATTGAATATCCCCGAGCCTAACATATATGGATTAATATGTCTGGTTGACTTTATATATAAGTAGAACCTTTAAGTGATATCTTTATTTGGATTATGGACTTTTGCCCGTTTCTACCTATCAAATAACATTGTTTAAAGATTTAAATTCATCCAAGTACTATAATCGTAATTAGAGCTGAGATGGTCATTACAACCAACGGGATTTCACTAAAATTTTATCATAATTTAATTAAAAATAAATTTTGTTCACATTAAACTCAAATACTTAGAATTTCTTTCTCAAAATTATAGAACATCTCTCACACAATCTTATGTTGCTTGCAATGTTGGCTCAATAATAACATGCGGTCCTAGGATTAAATCTAATATATTAGTTTTTATTTTTGTATATTATATTCATACAAATATTTCAATTTTATAACATATTAATTTGTTGTAGATGCAAGTGGTGCGGCCAGGTGCCATAAAGGTAAATTATACAATATTTATCACATTGCTCACTATATATTATACAATAAATAAATATATTTGAATATATACACACAAACTCCAATAATATTCACTCTACCAATAATAATGCTTATTGTGAAAACCTACAGTCGTATACAAAAATATAAACAGCGTGGAAACTGCTATAGATATTCGCTTCTTCAATTGACAACTAGGTTAGGCGCCCTCAAAGTTAAAGCCGCTGAGACCTGCGCGCTATCTGAAAGTGATATTATAACCCTAGAATATATAGAATCATATGGAATATATATTTTATATCTTGTTTTTAGGAACGATTCCTCTAACAAGTTATATTTAAGTGTAATTTCACAAGTTAGGTACCATCAGAGGGGTTAGAGAGTAAGGTTAACACTTTAGACCCGAAGGACGCGAATATATATTTTAAGATTTTTATATTAGGAAAAGGTACCTATAACAAGTATGTTTTTAGTTAATTGTGATTTTACAAGTTAGGTACAATCAGAGTGTGTAGAGAGTAAAGTTAACACTTTGGTCCCGAAGAACGCGAATTCGCGTCTCCGATTTCTAAAAATAAATAACACTCTTAGATAGCGCGCATGCAAAAGCGGCTTTAACTTTGAGGGCGCCTCACCGAGTTGTGAATAGAAGAAACAAATTTCTAAAGAAATTTCTACTGTGTATTTGATAATATTTGATAAGGTTATTGGTTGTAGGATTGGCGATTGCCAACAACCTTAAACTCCTACGTGGTTGGTTTTTCTTAATTTATCAAGAAATGGGTTGACCAAATATTCTATATACAGTTACGAGTGTCATCAATTCCTTTTCATCTCTGTCACCGTTTGCTTTTTTTTTGGAATGGCGCTCTCCTATTGGTTAGCTACAATCACGCCACCTTTGCCCCCCCACTCGCTTTGTTGTTTTTGTAACTATTGTGTTGGAGCGGGTCGCTCCTTAAATAAATGCATATATTAGTTAATAACTAAATGGAATCCTCTCTTTCTTTTACCCAGTAAGAGACGCCTACGGAAGCCAACAGTACATAGACATATAAAGCACATAGGCTATAGTTATTAACTAATATATGCATTTATTTAAGGCGCCAATTTATAATTGTAACAAATAGTATTTGAATAAAAACATTCAATCGGGTAAAACATGGGCGTTGCCCGGGTCATTCGGCTAGTTATGGAATAACCTAAATCAATGTTTAGTTGATCATTATTACACTAGATGGAGTTTTGTCATTCAAAAAGGCTCATGTGAGGGGTCAGGAAGGGCTGATTTATTATTGTTCTTTTTTTAACTTTATATATATGATGGTATTGTTGCCGGTATTGGCGTTGCGTGAAGAACAGTTGCAACCTCCATCAACAGATGGCGCTTAGCCTATTTCCGGTCTGGGAGTAGTGTGGGGATGTCCTACTGATGTAGTCATATTTCCTAGGGCTTACGATTATAAATACATTGGTTACTGCTTTAATTATCTCTCCAATATCATGGTAGCTACTCTTCTGGCAATTCCCTCGTGTCCCCCCACCAGTGGTAAAGTCGAGAGTTACTGCCAGAGAGAAAGGAGATCCACGTGAGTAATGGTTCTCAGAGAGGCGTTGGACTGCTGCAGAGGTGGAGCAGCGAGGCCGGGGTAGATGATCCACGGCGGAAGAAGCGGCGGCGTCGCGAAGGACCAGAGAGGAGAAACACGCGAAAATTCAAGTAGAGAACTGGCCCTGTAAGTAAAGGACAATATTAACACTTACCTATATATTGAACCACAAGGATATATTGTTGCATCATGGCTAATGAATCTATTTTATTTTAATTTGTAATATTATTTTTCATATATTTTAAATTCAAAATTATATTTTATATTTATATATTCATTTTATTAAACAGAATATATGTATTATAAACAGAATATATGTATTATAAACAGAATATATGTATTATAGAATCATCATTTGTATTCAGATACACGTGTGACTCCACTGCTCTCTTTGATGTGAGAAATAGATAAATTATTCTGGAGGCTACTTAAAGTAGAGTTATCTCATTATTCGCTTATATAAATTTGTAGGATGGTTGAAACACGCTCTGGTAAGATGCAAGACCCAGCACAGGAGAGGACCAAGTTTGAAGAGTCTGCCAAGCCGCAACCTGGTGCAACAATATTCATATGTTTTTTATATTGAAATGTTCCTTGAAATGTTTCTATCATTGGAGAAGAGCATTGGACTATCGTTTATTAATAGAGTGCAGATACCCCAGTTAATTAAAGTCACTTTTATAATTATACCATTCTGTTCTCTCCGTATATACACACTCTCTTACATTTATGGTTAAAATATTACGTTACTAAGTTATAAATAAGAGAAACATATTGTGCCTTCTCGCTATCTATTTAGCTTACAAATCCAGTTTTATATTAATTCATCAATGCTCTTCGATATAAATTTAATGGAAGTATTTGCGATTAATAAAAATAAATTTGCCATCTAAAAGGAAATCTACATTAAAGTTTCAATTAAAAGTTCGAAATACATTATATTATTAAAATATGACAACGATAATCTCCTTATTCACTGTAGCTTATTATATTATAGCTAAGATCTTCTTTATAAAGACGCGACTCCTGTGTTTATTTTTCTTTTATTAAATTATATTATTAGAATATGACAACGATAATCTCACTATTCACTATAGCTTATTATATTATAGATAAGAGCTTCTTTATAGAGACGCGACATCTGTGTTTATTTTTCTTTTATTAAATTATATTATTACCATGATTTGAAAAATATATTTTATTATAATAAAATTATTTTAAAATAAGTAGCATGAAACACCACAGCATATTTCCAAAATTTTGTGGGAAAGCAGGGATTTTTTAGAGGTTGTTTATTTTTATTTGAGTGTATAAATATTATGTTTTATTTAACACATCTATACAGATCACATATATCGATATGGATTTATATATGGATACATATATTCGTATATACACATATGGATTGTATGTAGATATACATATCATAGATTATTTTATGACACTCTTTGACTCTCTGTTCCAATCTATTTATGAATCACCGAGACAAGGTTATGTCCAATGGTGGTGTACATCCATCTCACATCCTTCCACATTATAATGTAACTACTAAAATATAAAGGCGCCGTCTCCCGTCAAAATAGACGTCAAGACAAAGCGCCATCTAGTGATCGACTCCGCAAACTAGCTGATTCGGTCAGTTACAAACTAATAAAATTCTTTTCAATTGCTGTTCTAAATTTCATTTCTTCTGATAAATTCACTACTTTATTCTTAACAGGCAAAGGACCCTTCTTAAGTTTCCTATTCAAACTGAATGTTATCAATGATCCAACATGTGAATGCCGCTTAGATGTTGAATCACCAGAGCATCTTCTTTTAACTTGCCCTCTGACTAATCAAATTGTATGTAGATACTTTGAAACATTACCAAATTCTATTTGTGTATATACTCTATCTTATGAGAACTTTGTTAAGTTTAGAACTATTTGTACAATAATTTACAAAACACTACTAATCCATCGTGTAAATAATTAATCATATATATGTAAATAATACTGGCACAGCACAATAGTCTTTTGGACTTCGTGCTTTTGTAACAATAAATAAATAAACTAATAAAAAAGTCAGCTTTGGCAAAATCAGAATGCCTACCTTGAGATCATATTTGGAAATAGTGGGCTTCATATTTGTAATCGACACGAGCCTGCTAGTTTTAGGAGTAAATGGCGCTTTGACTTAGCATCTATATTAATTAAAGAAGTGACCTTTATTTTTATAACTATATTTGAGCCATAGAATTTACCCGGTCTATTTACCAGCTTAATGCCTCTTTTTCAAATTCTGAAGATTTCATTAGAAATATTTATGAATCTTTTTGAAACAACGTCCGTCCTGGAATGATGAGATATATTCGCCCAAACCATGATCTCCAGGTGGGTGTACCGAATTTGCCAAAACTGAAGTGTGGCTAAGTCACGGACCCGAGCCTTCCTGTTTGAGGAAACAGTAAATAGATGGCGCTTTTTTTGTGTATTTTGATGGGAGAAGTTACCTTTATTTTTATATATCAATATCACTCGGCAAAATTTTCATCTATTTTTGCTATATTTATCTGGAATTTAATCACTAATTTTATAGCTATTCTCACCAATAAAATAATATTATATTTTATAATGTCCTTTAAAGAAGTTAGGTGGTTAATAAATCTTATTTATAAATTATTACAAAGTATTTTAAATAGATCTGTTATATTAGATTCATGCACACTTCAAGTCACTCGATTTCGAAAATGAAGATATTTTAGATGATCTGAGATCCTCTAATACATCGATTTATGTTGGTAACAGTTTATTGTTGGTTTTATAACGAATCAGCGCCTGTCAATTTTCTTTTAGCAAGTATATATTTTAAAAGCTGTTATTTAACTTGCTTTCCTGTCTGTCTATCTGTCTACAAATCTTGCAATCGATTTTTAATATACTTCTAGAGCACGTAGGAATTTGAAATTTAGTACACTTTTCAGAACCCGATGACAATGCAAGTTGACAAATATTCAGAATTATAAGTTGTCAGGGTGTACGAATTCCCAAATTGCCTTTCAAATTTTGTAAATTAATTTTGACATACTTCCAGATCACAAAGAAGTATGAAACTTTTAGCACTCACTCGATCAATGAACAATGCAATTGTACAAAATTTCAGACTTCTGAGTGGTTGGAATTGCCAGGAATGAACACATTTATATATTTCTTTTTAAGTCTTATGTTACGCCCTTACAAAATATTAACCAATCCGTCGCGAGCACAGTCTTCCCTCTATTTAAGGCCTAATCCCATCTGAACTTTTGGTTCTAAGTAAATTCATGACTAAAAACTAACTAAATAATTACATTCAAAAAAGCTTTTATTTAAATGCACTAAAAAGGAAAAATATTGTATCTTCTGTCATCAAGCAATTAGATGTATCTGAGTGAAAATAAAAACGGCGGGGGCGATCATATTCAGATAAGAAGTAAAAATATAGCAAAACGTCATAAAAATCGTTAATCAGCTCCTACATATTAAATCACGCTAGGTTCGAAATTCATGATGATCGTCCTCCGCCGCTTTCAATTTCATTCAGATACATCTAATATTCCTCAATGACATAATATAAAATATTTTATATTTCCTTTTTAGTGCATTAAAATAAAAGCAATTTTTAAAGCTTTATTTTTATTTATTAATTATTTATTTTCAAAAGCCTAATAATTGATATGATATCAAATTGCGAATAAGAGTTTTCATAGGAAAATTAGCAACGTCAAGTGACTCTGTGAACTATATAAATATTATTGATTTAGATGTCTGTAAGATTTGTATATATTATAATATACTTGTAAATGCCTATTAATGAAAATATATCGGCCGCTAGGTGGCCAAGGCGGGTGTACGTGCGTCGCATCGCTCCTCGAATTGGGTAAATATACATTTGATTAATTTTATATAAATCTAAAACATTAAGTTGAATTTTAACTTTAAGTATAATCGCAGAACGTTTTGTCTTTATTTTATAATGGCTATTTATTTTAATTAAATGAGCAAAAAGAAAAGGAAACTTGTATAATCCTGTATTTCATTTGTTTCGCATAAAATAAAATGACCGCTCGCGGCCTTATTTCGCCGTCTCTAGAGGAGTCAACAGAAAGTATCGGCCTTCAATCACAATTACAAACAACTTTAACCGTGAAAGAAGCATATCAAAGGTTTGATGGGGTTTCAAGAATTTTATCTGAGAAATTAATCTATTTCTCTAAACATACTCGTATCTTTAAAAGAACGGAAGATAATTGGTGATCAAATAAACAGTATGTTAAAAAATGGATTTATTTCATATTTATCAAGTCCACGGGCATCCCCGGTAATTCAAGTGAACAAAAAGAATGGAGCATTTGGATTTTGCGTTGAGTATAGTATTCTGAATTTAGTCACAGTATGATACCAATATCCACTTCCGCGTTTAGATGACTGCTTCGTCTCCCTTCATGGCTAAAGGTACTTTAATTCGCCCGACCTTTGTTCCGGCTGCTGGCAAGTGGAGGTGGAAAAACAGGAACGTGAAAAAACGGCTTTAATTACTCCTGATGGACGTTTATCAATTTAATGTTCTACCTTTTGGATTGTGCAACGGGCCAGAAACCTTTTGTGAAAGGCAACTGATACAGTTCTTAGAACCCATAAGTAGAAAATATGCCTGTTTTACCTCGACGACATTATTGTAATTTCAGAGGATCTACAGTCCCATTTGGAAATATTGAAGACTTTTTGAAATGTTCATAAACAGAAGGATGTCGCTCAATGTTTCGAATGCCGATTTGCTTATACCAAGCTTCTTATTTTGGGACATGTTTCAAATGAAGGAATCGCGCCAGACCCAGAATAAATTATATGTATAAAAATGTCTAACGCCCAGAACTGTTAAACATGTCAGCGCTTTTTTTTTCTTGGACTTTGTTCTTACTATAGAATATTAAAGATATAATTTTCAAAGGTTTACATTGCCATTACCGATTTTGACCCTGTTCATTTAGATGAAACACTAAAGAGCATCCAATTTCTTATGCAAGCAGGACATTACAGAAAGCAGAGACCAACTAATCTACAAACGAGAAAGAATGCCTAGCTATCATATGGGCGATTAAAAAATTTAGACCATAACTTTACGGAAGAAAATTCACTATATATATCGATCACCAGAGTCTATGCGGGATGGAAAAAATGAAAAACCTACGGGGCGATTAGCGCGATTTTGTCATTAAATACAAGTCTGGAAAAACTCATTTAGATGCATATGGATTGTCACGATGTCCTATCCTGGATAATATGATTTCTACAATTAATTATAAGGAACATGATTATGATTCTTATATGAAGAAGATCGATATTTTGGTAGATATCAAAATCCAAACAGCTATCAAGAGACCTTCACCAAATGTGGTTGTTGATAGTCCCGAAAAACAAACAGAAAGAGCTCTTAGAAAATATGCACGAACATCCGACTTCAGGTCATATGGGCATTCAAAGAACTTAAAATTGTATAAAGAATAAATATTTCTGGCCCTCAATGCTTAAACTGATGAAGATATGTAAAGATGCCCTCAATGACATTTTCGAAAAACACCTTCCTACTTGCCTCAAGGACTGTTGCAGCCGATTCCACCAGCTTCAATACCTTTCGAAAATGGGAATAGATTTTATGGGGAGATTCCAGAAATCTTGAAGAGGAAATAAATTTGTTCCTGATCTGCACAGACTATTACTCCAGATATAATAAAAATTATAAAATTAATCTATTGATTTCAATAGATTCATTTTAAAATGAAAAGAAACTCATTGTGAAAAATATTTTATAAACGTTAACGAATAATTATTTTAAAATGCATCAGCTGTACATGAGACAGAATATATCAAGAAAATATATACCAAAACATGTTGATATATTGGAATCGAAATGTTCTTAGGCCACCAAAACGCCTAATAAAATATAAAGCGTCAGAAGATGGTGTGCTTCATTTTGTGCTGTCACAGGTCGGTGTTAATTAATATATCGAACTGACCCAACCTACATTGAGAAACATTCTAACAACATTCTAGTGTATTAATGTTCAGAGATATTTTTGTGAGAGTATTGTATTTTACCTCTGTGTATTTTGCATTTTTTACATGTCTGTATATTTACCTTAAATTGTTTGTTACAGGATTTAAAGGACGCTAGAGATTTTTCTCCATGTATATATTATTTTGTAAATAGATAGGTATATATGTTGTATTATGTTATTTGTGATGTGTTGTATTGTGTTTTGTTTTTATTTTTAACTGGTCTGGAGATAATCTCCGCCAAAGATTTCAAATTCCAAGAGAGCAGAATCGTATGGAATATAATTCACATCAAAAGATTTATTAAGTTCTTCAATATACAGTGGTAGTTATTAGAATTTTGCCTGCATATGCTGACAATCTCGGCAACCAATATTTATAAATTGTGTACCAATGCTTTCTCTACTGCCTGCATCAATTAAAAAGTCCCTTGTGTGAAACCAAAGAAATGAATCTACCGGTGTTCCACCAGAACATGGCAATCGGCAGTTATAGAATGTTTATGCTATTCTCTGCCACCTGCGAGTTTTTGTGAAGACTTGCGCCAATCCTGGAAGAGTGAATTGCTCAGAGTTTGATCAAAATATAACGTTATCTCTACCCAGAATACCACATGTTCCATTTCCTCCTCCTGGATCTCTTTGATCAACTATCTCCTGGAAAATATCTCTTCCAAGTCTTTTGGCCATTTTCCCATTCGGCGAGTACTATGGCATCCATACCAGATGACCTCCGCATTGATAGCGGACCACTTCATGGCAGAAAGTTCTTTGTCTCGAGTTCCATGTGCAAATTCAGGACTCTTCATACTATGGAACGAATTCTGCATATTTCGACTTCTATTCGAGCGCAAGAAATGATGGCTGATCTCGTCAGATACGAAATTGCAGCCATGGATTCCATGATCCGAACATGCTGCTGACATTTTAATATGCTCTTTTCATACCATCTAAAGGGTCTGTGGTAATTCAAGATGGATTTATAAAATAAAGATTTATGCTTTTAGGAAACATCTTGTATATATTTACTCCCATTCACTTTTTTTTTGCATATCCATTAGCCAACACGATCCCTCCACCTTGTGCCAGAACATCAACCAAAATCACCGTTCTAATATTTCTACCTTGTGGTATTAGCATCCGATCATCTAGTGTGTGGAACAGCAAGCATACTCTATAAATACTCTCTCTCCCTCTTGTGTCAAGGAAATCATTCAATATCCACGTTCTGATTCTTTTTCCTTCAAGGATCGACAAGTCATTGTCTCGTACTCTGCACTAAGCAAATAGAGAGCAATCATCTGCTTGGCTTTATAATTTTATTTCTTTTTGTCTGGCCAAATATGAATTCTAGCATCTACTGTGAATATAATTTTGAGTTTTCTCATCAAATGATCTTTAAATAATATATTTTATTATTTGTAAACTAATAAATCTCTTTTGTAACACAGATTAAAAAATAAATTCAAATATTCTAATTAACTTTATAAAATTTCATATGACATATAAATTTGGTGGGGAGGGGATTCTAAACATTTCAATATATCTGGAGAAATAGCTTCAAAATTGTAGACCGATATAAATACATTTAGACTATAAATATATATATTATTTGAAATAAAATGCTTCTAATAAAGGTGAAATACACCGTTAGTGATATGGTGTACTTTTGTACTCTGATACTATATTCACAAAAATATAGAATTTATATTTTTTAGATATTCAAAAAGAAAAATAAAGTTGGAAAGACGCAAATATTTTAATAAGAATCTTACTTTACAAAAAGAAAAGTGTATGGTAGAATAATGAATATATTGTTTGTGTGTGTAAAGTTCAATTAAATTTAAAAATTTTGAATGTGTTATTCACAATCTAAACGGGGTGGAGTGAGAATAATTTAAATATAGTTGAAATTATTGGAATGGAAGAGTAGGTATAGAAAATAGGATAATAACAGGATATTGAAAATATATTTTTTCTTTGTAATATTGCAAATTGAGTTAAATGCATGTGATGATTTAAGACCATGGAATTGTTGTAAATAGTCTAGATATCTCCTACCACATGTTCCACCCCATGACTGTATATAACTTCTTATGTACTGCTAATAGAAAGCCTCAACTAACATCAATCTGTACCGCGTAAGAATCTAATAAAGTATCGCAACTGTACAGATAGAAGGAATGGAGACTAACAGGAGAAAATTAGGGTTAAAACTAATCAGGCTTAGGACAGAAGTCGAAGCAAGGCCTAGCAAAAGAGGCTTAAAACTAGCCCAACTATAAATAATTTACAAGACAATATTTCCTGGGCAAGACCGGTGGTATCTGGTGACCGCAAAAGCTATAAAAGTAGAGAGACGCCCAATATTTCCGGAACAAGACCGGACGTATCTTCCATCAAAGAAAGCCGCAAGGCCAATTAGAGAAGACCATACCTAAGTAGGTCAACCAATAGCCAGCGGCCACGTGGCATGGTCCCGCCAATTGGGAAAGAATCACCTAAATAGGTCAACCAATTAGAAAGAAGAAAGGTCTTGGTGTTAAATCGAGAAGCAAGAATAGTTAGTATACGCTTGGCTCTCAACAAGGTAACACTTGCTCTAAAGATCCCCCTCTCTCCTCATCCCATTCCTTCTTGACGTCAGACGCTTCTTAGTGGAATCTCTGTTTGTTTATTTCACCTTTGGCCCAGCTGTGTCGCCTTCCACCACGACTGCACGGTAGAGTTGACATCGAGGTTCGTCTAGCATCAGGTAACACTGGTCCCAGAGGTCCCAAGATATCACAGACTCCCCCGTCCCGAAGAGTCGACAGGATAGTGGACGCCAAGGTACAAGTAAGAAAATAGACCACTGTCTGTACAGAAAGATGGAACAGGGAAGAGAGGAGGATTCAAAGGAGCCCATGAAGACCGATACCGACTACGAAAGTGGAGAAAACACCACTTTTCCAAAGCTGGAAAACACTCTCGGTAGGACGCAGGAAATCGCCCCCAGCCAGGAAGACGTCACGCCCCCGCCGCCGGTGTCAGATGTCCTGGGGAGGTTGACCAGGACGCGACATCAGCTTTCTGCCGTGACTGGACTATCGCGAGATGTGAAGCTACCGCGCTATGATGGTTCGTACGAGGCACAGAGCTTCTTCACCAACTACGACGCCCAAGCAGATCGGGCCCAACTACAATACTCTACAAGACTGAGAAAGCCACCAAACCTCCTGCAAGCACCCCTCCGAGTTACCCACACGCGAGCGTATGTTACCTGCTCCCCCGACCATCTCTAAACCACGAGCCCAGCGCAAGCAGTGAACTCTTAACTGTCCCAAGGAACCTCCAACCATGGCACAAGACCAGGACTGTTCCGACATACAAGACAGCTCAACAGTAGGTTCCTCCCTCTATAACTTTTGTTTAACAATTGCTCGTTCGAGCTGAACTGTCCAATAATGTAAACCTACCTCTACTACTTGATACAGAAGCATCTATCGCTATAATTAGGCAGAATACTTTTAAAATAATAGAAACCAGTTTGCAAAAGAAAATACCTGTTCAGCCATTTAACTTAACTATTAACGCCATAGCTAACAATATTGTCACCATAGATTCTATCTTTTTGATCTTAAAAATAAGTAACATAACGCGGAATCTAAAATTCCATATCATCGATACACCCTTGCCTTTTATCATATTATCCCTTAACTCCATAAAACGATTTCTACTAATTATAAACTGTCCTCAGCTACTCCTGTATCAAGATAATGTACCTCTACCAACTACCTTATACAAATTCACTTCGTGCAAGCAACACGTGTCCCATAGACAGGTTAATACAACTGTCCCATTTAAATTTTCCCCTCCTGGAACGGGTTGCTCACACGTGGTGAACTCCAACGCTCTTATGTGGTCTTATTGTAATGTTCCTAATCCCATTCTCAACGCCCCTATGTCCTTTTCTTTCATAGCTTTAGACAGAAATAACCTAAGTCACAGCCTTCCAAAACTATTCCAATCGTTAAATTCCCACATAACTACACTCCTTCCTTTTACATGCATAGTTAATCAGCGACAAATCTCTCTCAACAAAATAAACAACATCTTCTCACATCACTTTTTCTAATTGGCAACAATTTTCAATGCGCGACTTCACACCCAAATCAAATTTCGAGCCACACAAGCTTTATTACGTCGCCCTACTAAACACACACAATCTTTTTTTTTTTTTTTTTCTCACATTAAACGTGTCATATCCACTAATAATATAAAAATTCTCGATATGTTCGTACAACCAGCACCCATGACTTTAGTAAATTTGTTATTCTTAGTAAAACAGGTTAGATTTTGTACAAAACAAAGACTTCACGTGACACCTTTTCATTTACAATTTTTTCGCTTCGTGTCACAGAGCTACGCCACAAAACTCTTTCACTTCTCAGGCCAAAGACGCCTTCATCACGCCTGTGACACCTTTAACCACACATTGTCCACGTAGATAGTCGCAATTTCATTCACTTCTAACCTGATATCAATGAATAACATTTTTACTAAGTCCGCCAAAAACCATTCGAGTTAATATCAACAGATACAATATCCGAATTTTCGAAATACAAACACAAAACTAACAAATGCTTGAACACAGGATAATTACAACCTCTGTATCTCCCTATGTCAATCCCATAACGCTTGTCACCAAACGTGACAAATCAAAACGCTTTTGCGTTTACAATTATAGAAATAAATTCTCCGAGCGTATTCCGAATTAACATACCCAATGTCACTAATTCATGGCCATCAGAAAACCAGGCAAGAACCGCGTTTACAAAGGTGGGAAACAACCACCAAGCAAGCTGCCCCCACAAAGGGCCTCTGACCCAAATAAATATGCCCGCCACCGCCGGAACTAGCTAATAATAAATTCGAAGGGAGATGGACAAACAAATAGCCGACATCTTGTTACCGCCCGTCGCCACCCCGATGTCACTCTAATGGATTTTCGCTACCTATTAAATTAAACATTAGTGCGTACATTTACTAACAAATCTGTTCACTAACATTCTCTCGCCCTCGATTAACTTGTCCACTTAACATCGACACTTAGAACCAAGGACAACATTTTACCTAAAAATCACACACACCCACACATGTTAAAAAAAAAAACAACACCAACAACAACCCTTTATCGGTTAGAATAGATCGCCGTGTTTCTCCTGCACACACAGAATAAATGCCGCTTTAGGAAGAATCACGTTTTCACCTAAACGTGGCGCAGGGAACAAAAAATCGACAACATTAGGACTCAGTGAGTTTCACAGTTAGAAACAATGTGATCCACGCGTCGCATCAAACTTAAAACAAATTCGATAAGTTAGAACAACTTAGGCCAACAAGAACAAAGATATCAATCGAGGACAATTTAAAGCTCGCTCCACCCATCCTAAAAAACAGGAACATTACGTTTGGCCTACAACTTTCCATTCTCTCACGATATATAATTTCTATGTATAATCTTACTTGCTCTTCTTTCTCGATGAACATTTTTTAAAATTTTTCATTTTAATATTCTTTATATAATCATTATCTAGCTCTTATAATTGTTTTTTTTTTTACGTCAACCAATCAGTTTAGATTATTGTCGTTTTATTTTATTTTTCTTTACCAAAACTTATTTACTTTTGCTTTATGACTCTATTCTATAATCAACTTTATATTTTATCTTTCATATCTAATAATCTCAAGTTTATATTTCATGTTTATATCACTAATTTGCATTTTGTCATTTTATATTTTCTCTCACTTTCTAAATTAGATGTTATTTACATTGTTTCATCTTCCGCTACCATGTCAATGCTATCGAGTATATTATTGCTCATTATTAATTTTCATTTAATATTTTCACTTTCTATTACCCCTTATATACTGCTGTAGTGTGTTAATCTTTGTATCATATCATCACTATTTTTACTTTTTTTTTAAAGATTACTTTGCATTTAACTTCGCAATTCTATTTTCGATTTTTCAAATCCTTTAACGCTATATGCAAAGCCTTAATTTCGCAATTTCACATCTCAATGATATATTCTTTTATAATCAAACTAAAAATCATGATCTAAAAACAGGGCAATCTTCAATAACCTCTTAAACAACCACTTTAAAGGTTACTTCTTAATAAATACTAACCCTTTTCCGCAGGATCTTTTAACTCCTTCGCAGGCTAGACTTGACCTACTTTGATTTCGTAATTAACAATCTTGACACACCGTCCCCCAGATTTACCTATCCCTACTTCTGGCTTGGATACGTGCAAATTGTATATTTTTTTTATATATTCCAGGGCACTCTCATGCCACACGCTGGCACATTTTTTTTTATTTTACTCTTTTTCTCGCTAAGACCCTGACGACTCCAATTAAAACTTTGATTTCTGGTCACTGATCTTCGCCCTCATTTATCCTGCATGCGTACGTCTTAACGACTAATTAATAAAACCCATAACAATCACCCTTATCTTACTATTCGATTGTGGTACTGTAACTTTATTCGGTCCTTAAATTTACATGTGAAACATGGCCTAGGTTTTCCGCGCCATGCACATTAAATGGTTTGGGACTTGAGTCAAAGTGACATTGCCTCAACCAAGTAATAACTAACCCCTCAACCCTTTTTAACGCCCATCACGAAGAGATCATGATTTTCCCATCCAATCATTTATATTTTTACCTATCATCATTATATGTTCTCTATTAAATATTTTATTCATATTTTTATTTTTACTTGTATGTTTAATATTAGTTGTTTATGCTTTATTATCTCTTATGGATATACAGAAATCAACCCCATGTTATATACCAACTCACTTTAATTAATTTCTAAAAAAAATACTTCCTTAATCACAGTCTTCCTATTCCGCTCTCTTAAATCCCTCCATATGAACCCTCTCACATCCGGGGCCATCTGTGATGATTTAAGACCATGGAACTGTTGTAAATAGTCTAGATATCTCCTACCACATGTTCCACCCCATGACTGTATATAACTTCTTATGTACTGCCAATAGAAAGCCTCAACTAACATCAATCTGTACCGCGTAAGAATCTAATAAAGTATCGCAACTGTACAGATAGAAGGAATGGAGACTAACAGGAGAAAATTAGGGTTAAAATTAATCAGGCTTAGGACAGAAGTCGACGCAAGGCCTAGCAAAAGAGGCTTAAAACTAGCCCAACTATAAATAATTTACAAGACAATATTTCCTGGGCAAGACCGGTGGTATCTGGTGACCGCAAAAGCTATAAAAGTAGAGAGACGCCCAATATTTCCGGAACAAGACCGGACGGATCTTCCATCAAAGAAAGCCGCAAGGCCAATTAGAGAAGACCATACCTAAGTAGGTCAACCAATAGCCAGCGGCCACGTGGCATGGTCCCGCCAATTGGGAAAGAATCACCTAAATAGGTCAACCAATTAGAAAGAAGAAAGGTCTTGGTGTTAAATCGAGAAGTAAGAATAGTTAGTATACGCTTGGCTCTCAACAAGGTAACACTTGCTCTAAAGATCTCCCTCTCTCCTCATCCCATTCCTTCTTGACGTCAGACGCTTCTTAGTGGAATCTCTGTTTGTTTATTTCACCTTTGGCCCAGCTGTGTCGCCTTCCACCACGACTGCACGGTAGAGTTGACATCGAGGTTCGTCTAGCATCAGGTAACACTGGTCCCAGAGGTCCCAAGATATCACATGCATGAATAATACTTATTAAAAGAAATGAAGATAAACCCAGACATGACTAGATACTACAGGAACTGCAATAATTGTCACAACACCCAATTAACTCCGGATCCTATATATAGTTACCCGGACATCCTTGCAGTCCTCTATATGGCAGACATCAATCCAGAAGAAGATATCCACATGGGCAAGGCACCTCAGTTAGCCGGTATTGTGATCAGGGTGCATGGACCGATCTGATCTGCTCCATGGACAAGACACCACCACCATTGTATATGATAAACAGGGTTATATTTAATATTATCTATATATTGTGAAAATGGCAGACAAATATAGTATGAAATATAATACATTTTCATTCCTGACTTTACAATTTATTAAGATCAACAACCAATTCAGGGATTACTCTACCCAGCTCTCTGGATCGCCTTATTTTTCAATCTAATAATCATCTAGAGAGGGGCGCGCGATATTAGAATATTTGCGCCTATTACAGAGGAAACAAACAAAACAACAAAAAAATTAGAACTTAGATTTAAATATTCACAAATTTATATGTATTCATCGATAGAGTTCATAAAAGTTGTATAAATAAGTTGTTAGTGTAAGAAAGTTGAATGTGGGAACAATTGATGTCTCACTTCTGTAAAGTTCGGACAGTCATAGACCCGGATTGCTTGTTGATTTTATTAAAAAGTTTGTGAAATATTTCTAAAAGTAAATATACCTAGATAAGCATTAAAACTATTCAGCGGATATCTCATCGTACAAATTGCGATCATTTATTAAGTGGCAACAGCAGCTTAAAGAAGTCAAATTTTACAATAAGAAATGTACGGTCTGGAGAAAGTGTTTCATAGAAAATTGACACAAAGTCACGAGCGAGAATAATTTCCTTGTACAAGCAGAAATAATAATGACGTAGTCTTGTACCTGTTTTCATAAAACAATGATAAAGAATTAAGAAAAAGGCATCTACTTATCTTGCAACTGAAAGTTGCACGATAAGTAGATGCCTTTCTTTCGGCGCAAGCCATCAGCAACTTTCAGTTGCACGATAAGTAGATGCCTTTTTCTTAGGCGCAAGCCATCAGCAACTTTCATTTGCACGATAAGTAGATGCCTTTCTTTCGGCGCAAGCCATCAGCAACTTTCAGCTACACGATAAGTAGATGCCTTTTTCTTAGGCGCAAGCCATCAGCAACTTTCATTTGCACGATAAGTAGATGCCTTTCTTTCGGCGCAAGCCATCAGCAACTTTCAGCTACACGATAAGTAGATGCCTTTTTCTTAGGCGCAAGTCATCAGCAACTTTCAGTTGCACGATAAGTAGATGCCTTTTTCTTAGGTGCAAGCCATCAGCAACTTTCAGTTGCACGATAAGTAGATGCCTTTTTTCGGCGCAAGCCATCAGCAACTTTCAGTTGCACGATAAGTAGATGCCTTTTTATTAGGCTCAAGCCATCAGCAACTTTCAGTTGCACGATAAGTAGATGCCTTTTTCTTAGGCGCAAGCCATCAGCAACTTTCAGTTGCACGATAAGTAGATGCCTTTTTCTTAATTTAATTCCGATAGATGGCGCAAGTCATCAGCAACTTTCAGTTGCACGATAAGTAGATGCCTTTTTCTTAATTTATGCACCTTATTCCAGTACAACATTACATTTGTACTATTTTTTCACAATGATAAAGAATGATGTAGAATATGTTCCAAGTACATCCAGAATTGAGAATACCAGATGGCTTAGAATCTATTCCCTGTAGACACTCTAACAATAATATAAAATAGCTTAGGGTATGCGTGTTGACTATAAACCCAGAATTGATAATAAATGATGGCATATAATCTGTTCCCTGTTGATAGTGTAACTAAAATGAACGATGGTACAGGGGTATGTGTGTTCCCTGTATATCCAGAATTGAAAATATAGGATGGCGTAGAATCTGTTTCTTGTAGACACTGTAACAAAAATTTACGATGGTAGAGGGTATATGTGTTCCCTGTACATCCCGAGTGTAAGATGGCGTAGAGTCTCTTTCCTGTAGACACTGTAACAAAAATGTACAATGGAACAGGGATATGTGTGTTCCCTGTAAATTCAGAATTAAGAATAAAGGATGGCGTAGAATCTGCTCCCTGTATGGAACGCTTCACGATTTTGCGTGTCATCCTTGCGCAGGGGTCATGCTAATCTTCTCTGTATCGTTCCAATTTTAGTATATGTACCGCCGAACAAGCGTGTACAATCTGCTCCCTGTACATACTGTAACAAAATGCACGATAGCACAGGGTATCTTTCTTCTACATAAATTATTAATATATAAGGTGTTGAATATATTTCATGTACACACAACAATATGGATGTTGGATCACTTATAGTTGTTTATCTTTCAAAAACATCAATAAAAATCAAATGACTACAATAATATCTTTGACAATTAGCTATATTTCTTAATTAGTATCAATAATTGAAGAATAACGATATAATGATTAAGGGAAAAATGCTTTGTGTAATATTGATAATTTTAAAATTATTATTTGTAGGATCTTTTAGAAATATGATTATAGCGGAAAGGAAATCTTACACAAACGACCTTAAAACTTTTCCCAAGGTTCTAAATGATCTCACGAAAAATGATATGAATAACGATATAGAGATAAAATATGGATTTAAAAAAATGAAATTGATTTGTTGTTATTAATTGATATTTCTATTAATAAAATTGAAACGAAAATTAGAAACTAAAAATAGCTTAAAACATCCAAGCATAAGGCATTAAATTGAAAATTTGGTGATATTTTTATCGATAAACAGACATTTATTTATTTATTGTTACAAAAGCACGAAGTCCAAAGGACTATTGTGCTGTGCTAGTATTATTTACATATATATGATTAAATATTTACACGATGGATTAGTAGTGTTTTGTAAATTATTGTACAAATAGTTCTAAACTTAACAAAGTTCTTATAAGATAGAGTATATACACAAAGAGAATTTGGTAATGTTTCAAAGTATCTACATACAATTTGATTAGCCAGAGGGCAAGTCAAAAGAAGATGCTCTGGTGATTCAACATCTAAGCGGCATTCACATGTTGGATCATTGATAACATTCAGTTTGAATAGGAAACTTAAGAAGGGTCCTTTGTCTGTTAAGAATAAAGTAGTGAATTTATCAGAAGAGATGAAATTTGGGACAGCAATTGGAAAGGATTTTTTGAACAGTTCATTAGATTGAGAAAGATAAAACTTAAATTTTAGATCCAGATATAGTTTATTTAATGCTTTTTCAAGGGTATTTTTGAGTGTTCGATCTGTGAGAGAATTTGTCATATTATACTTTAAGTAAACGAAAAAATTGCGCTACAAATTTTAAAATAAAAATACAACCTTTCGCAATGAGTTTCTTTTATTATCATTGCGACAGGTTGTATTTTTATTTTAAAATATAATATCATAATTTGTTTGTGATAATTCAAGATAATCGGACAGTAAAGAAGTTTTCGCTAGTATATGTGTGATGTAAGAAGATGAAGTCCTATAAGCATGAATGCATCTAATAAGAATTTGATATTGTATAGAATTCAACTTGGATCTTTTTGCTGCAGTGATAAAAGAAAACCAAATATTTGATGCATAGCTTATTGTAGAGCGTATCATAGCTTTATTTAAGATCAATCTACGCCGAGTATCAATGCCCCAAGTACGTGCACATAATGAGAATAATATATTCTTAAGTTTCGTAGCTTTCATAATTATATTGTCAACATGTGTTCCAAAATTAATCTTATTTCTTTGTCTATGATTTTTAAAAATAACTCCCAAATTTTTAACAGTTTCTGATGGTTGAATTATTTTTCCATCAAAATTAATGGGCAATTTTTCATAGTTATGTAGATAGAGTATACCTGTTTTGTTTGGACTTAGTGAAAGTTTTACCTTTTCACACCAGGCTTTGATTTTTATTAAACATTTGGTAATATTATACTGAAGATCATAGATGTTTGAACTCCATACCACAAATGTCACATCATCCGCGAAAGCAATTACTCTAGCAAAACTTTCGTTATAAACAGACATGTAGTTTTGATTTTCGTAATCGTCAACATGGTTTTACAAAATCTTGATCAACCATAACTGCATTAACTGAAATAATCCACACTGCATTAGAATACAAAGCCAAGGAGTATACGGCTATCATTGCAATAGATATTAGTGAAGCTTTTGACAATACCTGGTGGCCAATGGTAATAAAAATATTTGTTGAGCATAATATACCATCATCAATAATAACACTCATGAAATCCTACTTCACTAACCGGAAGATAAGATTTGGGTACTCTTCGGATGATTTCACCAAAAAACTAAGTAAAGGATGTCCACAAGGAGGACCCTTATCTCCGATAATTTGGAACATCATAATGATTGATCTATTAACCAACTTTCAGGAACCTAATAGTGAACTTATTGGATATACAGATGATCTTACGGCAATATGTTGGAATAAAGATGTAACAAATCTTAAGATTACAATTGAAAATTCAATAGGAAAAATAAATATGTGGTGTGAAAACAACAAACTTAAAATATCAAGACAGAAAACAAAGATTTAATATTCATTCAAGTGCAAAAAGGATGCAATTAACTTGCATGATAATCTTGTCAAACCAGTTGAAAATTTAAAAATACTAGGACTGACTTTCAAGAATCACCGAAACAAGAACAAATTAGATTTTATGCCTCACATCGACAGTGTTATTGCAAAAACTACTAGAGCTAGTGAATATCTTATATACTATACAAGGCCAGTTAGGAATAAATTACAAAATAAAGAAATAACACATTTTATAGCTATAAGAAATTATATTTAATTCTTTCCTTGGAAATATATTATGAGGATACATATCGATTACTTATGGATCTCAAGAAATAAAAGCCCCTGCCGTGAACTGACAAGTGCCATTAGCCCGAAACCATGGTCTTCAGGTGGGCTCTTCTCAATTTGCCAAAGCTGGTGCTGTGACTTTGTCTCCGACTCGAGTCCGCAAGTTTGCGCGGTGACGAAAATGTCTTATTTAATAAATAGTGTCACTGAATGATTATTGTAAATACTCTGTTGTTAGTTTATCATCATAAATATTTAGCTACGTCATTACCCCTCACCATACTTGTAGATTCTCACTTGTAAAATTATTATCACATTTCTAGAAATTTAATTAAAATATTATTTTTTACTTAAACCTTTGGAATACTTGTCTTTTCTACCGTGACATTTGGTGGAGATTAAGCTGGATTATCCCTACGCCGCCGTCAGAAGAAGCCGTAGAATCCAAGGACTAGTGCCTTTAGAAGAAAAATAAAGAACAAGCTATTCAAGTCTCCAAAGGTGAGCAAATTTTCAACCCTTCAGACACATCTTTGTTATTTCTGGTAAACTTGGCCAAAACCCCGAAAAATGGCTAAAGGAATGTTATCGGGTCGCTCGGTATAACCACTGGGACAACACTATGTACCTGGCGAACGTTTAATTTTTACTTTTGTAAACATCAAGAACCTGGTTCTAGAACGTCGAAGAACAGGTCAACTCTTTGGACTCGCTTAAGACAATGTTCTCTCTAACCTCCAGTCATCACGTCAACCAAAAATAACATTCAATTCAAAAACTAAAATCCCGAGCTCAGGAAAAAGGCGAACTTTGGGAGATTTACATTAAAGAAGTCCTCAACCTGTGCAAGCAAATCGACCCCAAAATGAGCGAAACGAGAAAGTCGCACATAAAATGCAAGGTATATCAGTGGGCATTTATAGGTCGACTGCCGTTTTGGAAATAGCCACCATTGAATATTCTTTTAGGTTGAGCAGAAAAAATCGAGAACTCGCACAAGCAACGTGTGAACAAGCGCATAGCGTTCGATAGACTACCCAACGTTGCTTCGATCGACCTAGTAGAGTCCGAATCGACGGAGGACTTAATCAGACGGATATTCCGCGAAGAAGTCCATCTTGCATTGAACACCGCACCGTAGACACGCCGGTATTCAACCAGACGCCAAGCCAAAGACGAACAGGCCAATAGAGGACCCAAGTCAACAATCTGCTTTCATTGTGGTCCCCCATGTTAAACGCCACTGTAGAGATCGCCAGCCAGTAGACCATTATGAATTGGAAAGACCTACACGGTACATACAGAACCGCCAAACTATTTAATTCAATGAGGAAAATTCTTCAAGAAGTCCAAACTACCGCCGATAATCGCCGTATCCAAACAGAGAAAGATTCCCAAGATACCAGTCCATTTCCCCAGGCCGCTACACAAGCCAATCTCCATGCCGCTACAATCTAGAAAAGAAGGTTGAAATCCTCTAAAGAATGTAAGTAATAGATTTAAAGCGTACGAGGATCGTACGCTTTAAATCTATTACTTACAATCTAGAAAAGGGCGCCAAAACCTCTAGGTACGAAAATTTATTTTCCAAAAATACCAATGTCTACTGTCTTCACTGTGATGAAATATAGTGAAAGGGCTAATATATAGTTTCTTCCTTTTGAGAAATTTTGATGGCGAATAATTAATATCGTAAATTTTATAGTTTGCAAAGTGGTGGCAAAGAATGGCAATTAATTCTAGACGTTAATTAAACTGGAGATATGGCATTTGAAATAACTTGTGTGTGTTTTCATATGTAAATTAGTCTTGTAATAAGTTTTTATATTTATAATTTATTTTAGATATATGAAACTTGAAAGATTTATCCTATCATCGTAATATTAAGTGGCGTGACAAATTTCAAAATTTTATCACATTTTCAGGCAATTTTTTTTCAATGTTCAGTCGTTTATGCTACGGGCAATACGTCAATAAATGAGTTACACTCAGTTTTGTCAAATATTGTAGGATCATATGAGAAATAAACCGAATTTGGAATTATGTCGTTATAATTCTATATTTGAGAGATTGAAGATTAATCTGTTCATCTGATAAATATTTCATATCGCGTGAAGTTTCCTTCCGGATATTACATAAAGGCCTGTGGAGCACAAACATTTATTATTGAAGATGACGACTAGAGGAATTATCAGGCCCTCCCGTTAGCTAAGCAATTTTAATTGTTTTAATCTAATTTATGTTTCTATTTCATTATTTTTATTGACTCGTACTCCGTGACAATGTTTTTTCTCTTTTGATTTAATTTCCAAAAATCAGTTAAATTGACGTCTAAAATCATATTTATCACTAAGCAGCTATTTTCATCAATATGCCTATGTTTATATCAATAATAATATTTTATGAAAATGCGGCACAGTATCGAATATAAATAATGGAATTATGTTTTCATAATTTCGGAGATGAGGTGTAATTTACATGGACGAAAGGTATATTATCAAGATTTTACCAGTTTATTCAAATGAAGTGATTTTTCCAATAAAATACCAATCCAAGTATACAGTATTTAGACACACATACAACGATATATTAAAGGACAGGTATTAAGCGGAACAATGAGGAAAAGTAGATGCAGAAGAGGCTACTTAAGAGATTCCCTAAAAGCATGGATAAACCAGTCTCTCCCAACGTGGCTCTACACTGAATCACCAGCGCGGATCTGTACTAAGTAACTAGCGTCGCGTTACACTGAGTCACCAGCCAGGCCTTACATTAAGTCATCAAGGCGGCTCTACAAAAAGTTACCATCGAGGTTCTACATTGAGTCACCCCAACTAAGCACTACACTAATTAATCCGTGCTGCTTTACGCTAAATCGCCAGTGCGTTTAACATTAATTTCAATCGCGGCTCTACATTAAGTCACAAAAGAGGCTCTACATTAAATCATCAAGGCAGCACTACACTGAGTCATAAACGCGGCTATATACTAAGTCCTACCCTAAGTTACCAGCGTGGCCATAAAATTGGTCCCAATATACATCAATTTCACCAGGGAGCTCTACACTAAGTAACCAAGTTACCAGAAAGCCCATTCTACAAGTGACCGCCTCCACGGGAGACCACCCCTATAAATTCACCCACAATATGAGTCCGCCCCTATAGAAAGTCCACCTACAATGAGAAGCCACCTCTATATAAATACCACCTCCAATGAGAGACTGCCCCAAAACCTTTTTCCTACTCCAATAAAAATTTACACAGACAAATCTTTCTCAGGGGTTGTTGTTTACTCACTGGTTAAATCAGTTTACAAAGTAGGAGGAGGGGCCACATATAGATTTTATACTTATGTATCTGTCTTTATAAAAATGGCACGTCAATACCATTCTCCCTCAACTCTATGTTGTATTCTATACTGAAACTCTGCCCAGCCACTCCACCAGTTAAATCACCTTTTTTCTTTCAAAGTCTTCATATTTCCCAACTCAACTCAAGATGTAATCAAATCAAATAAACCATTGTACTGATGAAGAGCATAGCCTAAACCAATGTTGGTTTTTGTCTGAATTTGTCAAAATTAGAGTTGAGGCAAGAAAAGAATGGTTGAAATGGACTTTAATGATGATCTATCCCCTTTTACAAACCTAATTTATAGTCCCAATATAAATGGGTCAAATGTGTTCTCTCCTGTTGGGGTTCTCATGGCTTTAAACTGTATCCAGAATACTGTACTGTGGGTACTCTTTAAGGGTTGAAGTAAATATTAAAGGTAATTTTCAAGGTATGAAGACATATTGATGTTTCAGTTCCGCTCTTCAGAAAAAGGCAGAGCAATATCTATTTAAATGTTAAATGCAGCCCTAAATTTCACATTTGTCTTGCCAAAATTTTCTGAGACTTCATTTACTTAATTGATTTGATATTAATTCATTAAAATTGATCAGATAATCTCGTATTTGAAATATTTAGAAATACCAAAGATCTTAAGAACTAGATTTGGTAGATATCTTTGAAAGTGAACAATAATGTAGCAATCCTAGAGTAAAGTGACTTTCATAAAATTTGCAAATTCTCAATATCCATGTAAAAAGAATAATATGGAGTTATTTAAGAATATTTTTATAGCCATGAGACCTTAATTTTAATTCTTTAAATTTTATAGGCTTGGTATAACAACAATGAGTTTTTAGTTTAAAAAATATACAATTCAAGAGATATTAAAATCAAACATATTTATATCTCTTTTTCTTCAAATATAGTTTAAAATTTGTCAAATCGAAATATCAGAACAACAATTTTTATTTTTAGCATAAATGAAGAAATATTTATATATAAGAAATATTGATTCTCAAGATTTGTAGAAGAAAAAACATCGATTAATTTGAGCTCATCTTTGGAATTTTGTTGAAATCTATCCTATACAAGATCAGATCGTTTCACAACAACAAATTTGAAAAACAAGGAAATATTTGGAAAGAGAACATGGAAGAGATAATTAACTATCATGGGTAACAGAAACTCTTCATGTAGCAAATGAACATGGAGCCTGTATAATTCTCCTGCTTTTGAAATCTATAATGGTGAAAGGAAGAATAAAGTTAATCTAGGTTGATATCTTAATAAATTCAACAAAAAGCTCAATAGATTATTAAATGCACGTGAGATGCCCTCACAAGAATTTATAAATATATGATGTATTAAATATTATATCAAAAGCAATTAACTTCAATGCAAGTTTGAATCAATGATGGTCAACAAGTCAGGTAGGAATTTATATCGGATATATCCACGCAGAAGATATTCCAACTAAACCATACTATTGTATCAATCTCAGATGCTACCCCTTTGCAGATGAGGGTCCCATTCTATTTATCAACTGTACAGATATGACTTATCTTCCGATGAGGACCACAATCTATTTATCAGCTGGGCACAGTTTTCATTGATACTCCTTCTTCCTTAACAACCTTTCTTTCTTCACAACCTATACACCTATACATTCAGCTTTTAAAAAAATATAGGATTATCACCCACAAATATTTGAAACCATCATACATGTTTTTAACGATATCCCTAACATAGAGTCATATATAGCTTGAAAAAAAGCGAATTGTTTCTATAGATTGTATAAGGAATTTGGTTATTTTGTGGTTTTAGAACAACTCCATTAATAAGTTAGTAACAATGATAAAATGTGGTTTGTTATTTGACTAAAATGGAAGCTCTCCTCTTGTGATATTTTCTATTCCAAATTACCAATAATCATTCAGAATAAAAACTAATAAACCGCTCGAATGCCAAGGATAAAAAAGAAACTGGGTGAAAATAACAACCTGTTGAATATAAAGTCTGAATTCTAGGTGGCTGTGTGTAACAGATGTTCCAGATGGAGAGACCCACAGTGTGACTTCCCTGCGATCCGGCTCTACTAATGTCCTTGTTGCAGGATCTAGATAGTGAATAGACAGCATTGGGAAGTGGACAGTGAGTAGGTATTTAGTGCTTACACTCCTGTGGTGTCCACTGCGACGATTAGCCGCCCTAGGCTATCCCGCTTTGGTCATTGATCATTTCCACGCTGGGAAGGGGGGTGGGGACCCGACTATTTTAACACTGTGTATTCACATAGCGTGGTATGAAACTCAACTTCCCCTCCGATAGCTTGCTCGCTCCACTGACCTAGGACTAGGTACTGATTACTAGGCTGTTGGCTCTGGCGCAAAACTCCGACGGGAGGCCTCGCGTGTAGACGTAAGTCCGGCTTTCAGCGTTTGCAGTGTCCAACAGTGCTGTTTTCAGTCTCTAGTCCACTAATTCTACTTTGTTGTCAATAGAAACCCTACAGCGAGCTGTCGGAATTGGGAAGTTGGGGTCAGGGGTGTAGCAATACATGACGGGCTGAGATAGTACACATCTAACCCCTTCTGTGTTATGTACCTAGATATCACCTGGAGCCCTTTCCATGTCTAATTAACATTTAGGTAAATGTCTTTCTTTAAGCTGCCTCTTCTTAAGTCACCGAGTTCCTTTTTTAAAATTTGGCTTTTATGCGGTATATAAATGATCACAATTCTGCCGGAAATGAATTAATAATATTTACTCTATATTTCTGGAGAGCTCTCATTATTTTGACTTAGAATATTTGTGTCAACAATGTTGGAGGGCGCCATTACAGTGAATAAGCATCTAATTATTTATTTAATGGATTGCAAAGTGTAGGTCTGATTCCATTTTAGATTGCCGGAACCCCTATGAAATATGGAAATGAAGAGATCTGTGAGATAGATATGTAGGGTTCAAAGATATATAGATATTGGAGTCAAAATGCATAAAAGTAGATGAGAAAGTAATTTTACAGACAATGCCACATGTTGCAAAAGTGGTCAAAGATATGTTGAAAGCACATTACTGGATGATGTTCCCCTTAATTATATTGGCTTGCACTGAATGAAGCATTGCCTGTCTGAACAGAACTTCCAATCTTATGAAGACACTAAAATTTACATCACATTGTGAATAGTCTCAAAATATGAGCTATTATTTTATAGCTACAAAATAGGAAATAAATATTTGAAACTGTCTAATTTATTTTAAATATAATTTACCACTTCAGGTCTTAGTTCATTTGTCTCAAGGGACCAAGATGTGCTGTGGGTTATTTTTCAATAAATAATATAAAGAAGCATTTTTTTGAGGCCACTTTTAAACCAATTCTGGATTTAAATCAGAATTTACTATTGGCTTGATTAAGAAAATTAGGACTTTTATTGACACCTAAAAAAAAAGCAATTTATTAAAAATGTTTTGTGGTATTAAAAAATTTATATACATTGATTGAACTTAAATTGATTGAATAAGTCCTTTTAGCGGCTCTACCTTAAGTCACCAGCAAGACTATATATTAAGTCACTATCGCAGCTCTACCCTTAGTTACCCACGCGACCCTACCATAAGTGACCCACACAGACATAACCACAACCTCGGCTTCACACCAAGACTCCAATGCGGCTCTACAATAAATCACCACATCTCTATAAACGGGATTATGATAACAGTGCAGAATGTTTTTCAATTCCCTGAGGAAATATATAAGTAAATATATCTATAAACAATACTAAAAATTATACCGCATAAGTTTCTTTTCTATGAAAAATCAATATATATTTTAAAGATAAATATTTACTATTTCTAACTTTTTTGAATGAAGTATGAGAGGGTGAAAATATGAAGAGTAATGGCGAACGGGAAAAATAAAAGTGTCCAGGGGCGGGAATGCTGGCAATATAATGTATAATGTATTAAATATATCTATTTTAGAAAAATAGAAAAATAGGTATTTGATATATGAATGTATTTGATGAAGGTAATTGATATCAAAACGATCATATGAGCATTCTAAATGGCATAGCACTATCTAGTGGAACATATATTATGAACAAGCCTTATTCAACTATTAGTTGATTTTTGATCCACTAGATGGCACCTTTCCATCTAAAATCATGTAATATATCTATTAGATATATCCACTATTAACAAATTCAAAATGTGTCTGTCTGTTTAACGAGAAACTCCAAAACTACTGGAGTAAATATCACCCAATGTCATACCATTCAACCCTGGAAAAGGCTATGTGTGTGTGGGCTAATTATATTTATAAATAATTTCTCATGTCAATTTTATTTCCAAAATTTAAGTGAAAATGTTAAAATCCACGCACTTTTATCTTTAAACCTGTAATCTGTGTTCGTGCATATATTTATTTATATTGCTTCCTGTGGCATTCAGAACCTTTGAGTAAGTTATGACTTTTTTTAGTAAGATCTCTTCTTTGGCTTTATTTTTATATTTTCAAATATCTCAGCCGAGGAAATGGATCCTAAAAATGATCGTTATCACTAAGTAGTTTTCCTTTCATCAAAATATCTATATTCATATTAATATATAATGAAAAGTTTTGAAATGCAACACAGCATCAAATATATTATATATATAATGGAACAAGTGTTTTATGTCAAAGAATATACGTTATATGAACGAAAAATAAAATAAATTATTAAGTATTTAAAGCATTCAAATGGAATTACAGTAGACTCTCCTATAACGCAAGTTTTTACAACGCGATAAAAAAAATTGCGACAAATTTATTCATACAACACGAATTTTCGTATAACCCGTTATAAAATAAAATGCGGAAATTTTCATATTGACAACTGTACAATACATTTAATTTTTATGCACACGCGTTTTTCATTTTTTTTTTTGTTTTTGAACGAAGTAGTGTTGTATACTTTGTAAATTTAATTGCACATATGTTTCTGTAAGTACATTTTTTTAAATAGTGTTAAATCTAGTTTTAAAGCTTAAAATAATATTTTTAACGCATATAAGGTATTAAATTAGAATTTACATGTAATAATTTTGCAAATATAAAAAATTACGAAACTTGCTCCCCAGGCATGATGAATAAAGTTGGAAAAAAAGAAAAATTGAAAAGGAGATATACTGTATCATATAAAAATGTATTGTATAAAATGATGTATATAGGAAAAATAATTATATACTAAAACAAAACTAAATGTTATATTATTTTATATGCAAATGTATATAAAAAAAAACAAATTATACGTAGTGAATAAACTTTAAAAAAAATTGTGTTTTTTATATACATTTGCATATAAAATAATATAACATTTAGTTTTGTTTTAGTGTATAATTATTTTTCTTATATACATCATTTTATACAATACATTTTTACATGATATTTGTCACTAACAATTTACCCTAACAATATTCGCATTATACAAGTTTTATTTCGTACAACGCGAATTCCTATAACGCGATTTCATACAACACGGAACACATTAATCGCGTTATAGGAGAGTTTACTGTATTTGTCAATAAAATATCAAACAAGTAGCCTGGACTTATAAAAATTGACACAGGGGTCAAAATGACAAGTATATATGACATGTAAGATGTGATCTTCAATGAAATTATATCTCAAGTCAGTCAGAAAGAGAATCTCTGATGAGAGACCACCTCCAGGTGTTTCAGCCATGTTTTAGGCTGTGATCGATCTTTCTTGAGAACCTCTATTGATAGATATGTACTGTAGGTACTGTAGAGTAAATAATTCCTATGTGATTACTTTTGTGTAGCTTTTAACGCTATTAAGCTAATATAACTTTTAGATTCAATTATTTGGTTTCCTTTTATCACTGCAGCGAAAAGATCTAAGTTGAATTCTCTATACAATATCAAATTCTTATTAGATGCATTCATGCTTATAGGACTTCATCTTCTTACATCACACATATACTAGCGAAAACTCCTTTACTGTCCGATTATCTTGAATTATCACAAAGTATAATATGACAAATTCTCTCACAGATCAAACACTCAAAAAACCTCTTCAAAAAGAATTAAATAAACTATATCTGGACCTAAAATTTAAGTTTTATCTTTCTCAATCTAATGAACTGTTCAAGAAATTCTTTCCAATTGCTGTCCCAAATTTCATTTCTTCTGATAAATTCACTACTTTATTCTTAACAGGCAAAGGACCCTTCTTAAGTTTCCTATTCAAACTGAATGTTATCAATGATCCAACATGTGAATGCCGCTTAGATGTTGAATCAGCAGAGCATCTTCTTTTAACTTGCTCTCTGACTAATCAAATTGTCTGTAGATACTTTGAAACATTACCAAATTCTCTTTGTGTATATACTCTATCTTATGAGAACTTTGTTAAGTTTAGAACTATTTGTACAATAATTTACAAACCACTACTAATCCATCGTGTAAATAATTAATCATATATATATGTAAATAATACTGGCACAGCACAATAGTCCATTGGACTTCGTGCTTTTGTAACAATAAATAAATAAATAAATAAAATAAATAAATATATTCAATTTTTTATTTCCAAAATATGAATGGGAATGTTAATAAATACTCAATTATTTTATGATATATATATTTATTTATATCTCTCTATATATAAAAATCGGAATATTTGTGTCTGTTTATCGATAATACATTTCGATTGTGAGAGGGAAAATATACTAATTCTATTTATTAGTCTATTTCCTACCACCACGACCTGCATGAAACTTGCACATTTGCACATTGTTAAAATAAAATATCAAATATAACCCATTTTATTTCCATCTGTATATTACAAACTATTTTGTATTTTGCCTGGCTCATCTGTGGTGAACCCTTTGAAGTTGCAAAACGGCTGGGAGAGTTTTCTAATGTTGATCCAGGCCCTTCCAATATTTTTGTTTCCATTGCATTAAAGACAGGAGGAAGTTGGTAAATTGAAAACAGCGCTTTGTTATTTATAGTCGTGCTTACAGAGGAAGCGCTAAGACTATAACTATAGAGATATAGAAGTTGTTGTTACAGCTAACATGATACTATCAAATATCATAATAATATTCAATTATTTTTCTATTTTATTTTGGAATCAACTAACTACTTCTTTACCAGTACTTTTGAGATCAATAAATCAATAGCCAAGTTTTATCTTGTAAATGATGACGTCGGTTAATATAATTATAGGTGTCATAGTTGGTGTCAGTATGTAATTTATATAAGACTAGCCGAATGACCCGGGCAACGCCCGGGTTTTACCCGATTAAATGCTTTTATTCAAATACTATTCGTTACAATTATAAATTGGCGCCGTGGATGTCATTCTTGTATCTATATTAATAAAATGCAAATTTCATAAGTGTTGTTCACTAAAAACTTTCGACAATTTCGACCAAATTTTCAACATTTATGTAAAACGAGATGGAGCAGGTTTTGCATAACATCAAAATATTTTTCCCTAACATTAACATGCGCAACTTCGCTGTTATCGATTAAATACAAAAAAAATCAACAGAGTTAATTTTATTTATATATAAATGTCATAATTTGTATATAACTGTATGCACCCCCGACCCACTATATATGTACAATGTATGTTTTAAAAAGATTTAATAAAAGAACAAAGGTAACTGGAGGATAGAACATCTTAGAGAAAAACCTAGGAAGTAGGCTTAGAAGAGAGCCCAACTATTAATAAAGTTACAGTCAACCTTATGACCCCCGGAAATCATAAAAGCTAAGTTTAACGACCAGTATTTCCTGGGCAGGGCCGGGCGTGTCTTCCGACAAAGACATCAGCAAGGACCAATTAGAAAGTATCACCTAAATAGGTCAACCAATAGAAAACGGCCATGTGACACCTTTCGACCAATGGGAAAGAAGATAGGTCTTGGTGTTAAATCGAGAACCTAGAATAGTCAGTCTTCGACTCGCTCTCACCAAGGTAACATCTGCTCTAGAGATCTCTCTCTCAACTCATCCCATAGTCAAGTCGGTCATCACCATGTGATCCGATAGTTAATAGTCAAAATCGCTCCGCTTTCTCAAGCTTTCTTTCCTCCAAACCAGTTGCCTTTTATTTTCAAACCCCATCACGTGTCCAGATTATTCCTAACTGTATGCTTCACTTTCCACTCAAACGACTGCGCTTTCAACAATCTTCACCATTCTCATCCAACAACAAGAAATCCCGCAACGAAATTGTGACATAAATACAAAATTAAATTTCAACAGTGTTAATTTTTTTACATACTAGCTAATAATCTCAATCTAAAAAATATTCAAAACAAGCAATTTTAAGATAACACCATATGTAAAATAGTCGGCCAAGAAAACAAATAACGTGTAATATATATATCTATATATATAAAATTGAATGTCTGTCTGTTTGTCTGAGAGACTGCCCAAAACCTTTTTCCTACTCCAATAAAAATTTACACAGACAAATCTTTCTCAGGGGTTGTTGTTTACTCACTGGTTAAATCAGTTTACAAAGTAGGAGGAGGGGCAACCTATAGATTTTATACTTATTTATATCTGTCTCTATAAAATTGGTACATCAATACCATTCTCCCTCAACTCTATGTTGTATTCTATACTGAAACTCTGCCCAGCCACTCCACCAGTTAAATCACCTTTTTTTTTCAAAGTCTTCATATTTCCCAACTCAATTCAAGATGTAATCAAATCAAAGAAACCATTGTACTGATAAAGAACATAGCCAAAACTATTGTTGGTATTTGTCTGAATTTGTCAAAATAGGAGTTGAGGCAGGAAAAGAATGGTTGAAATGGACTTTAATGATGATCTATCCCCTTTTACAAACCTAATTTATAGTCCCAATATAAATGGGCCAAGTGTGTTCTCTCCTGTTGGAGTTCTCATGGTTTTAAACTGTATCCAGAATACTGTACTGTGGGTACTCTTTAAGGGTTGAAGTAAATATTAAAGGTAATTTTCAAGGTATGAAGACATATTGATGTTTCAGTTCCGCTCTTCAGAAAAAGGCAGAGCAATATCTATATAAATGTAAAATGCAGCCCTAGATTTCACATTTGTCTTGCCAAAACTTTCTGAGACTTCATTTACTTAATTGATTTGATATTAATTCATTAAAATTGATCAGATAATCTCGTATTTAAAATATTTAGAACTACCAAAGATCTTAAGAACTAGATTTGATTGATATCTTTGAAAGTGAACAATAATGTAGCAATCCTAGAGGAAAGTGACTTTCATAAAATTTGCAAATTCTCAATATCCATGTGAAAAGAATAATATGGAGTTATTTAAGAATATTTATAGCCACGAGACTTTAATTTTAATTCTTTAAATTTTATAGGTTTGGCATAACAACAATGAGTTTTTAGTTTAAAAGATATACAATTCAAGATATTAAAATCAAACATATTTATATCTCTTTTTCTTCAAATATAGTTTAAAATTTGTCAAATCGAAATATCAGAACAACAATTTTTATTTTTAGCATAAATGAAGAAATATTTATATATAAGAAATATTGATTCTCAAGATTTGTAGAAGAAAAAACATCGATTAATTTGAGCTCATCTTTGGAATTTTGTTGAAATCTATCCTATACAAGATCAGATCGTTTCACAACAACAAATTTGAAAAACAAGGAAATATTTGGAAAGAGAACATGGAAGAGATAATTAACTATCATGGGTAACAGAAACTCTTCATGTAGCAAATGAACATGGAGCCTGTATAATTCTCCTGCTTTTGAAATCTATAATGGTGAAAGGAAGAATAAAGTTAATCCAGGTTGATATCTTAATAAATTCAACAAAAAGCTCAATAGATTATTAAATGCACGTGAGATGCCCTCACAAGAATTTATAAATATATGATGTATTAAATATTATATCAAAAGCAATTAACTTCAATGCAAGTTTGAATCAATGATGGTCAACAAGTCAGGTAGGAATTTATATCGGATATATCCACGCAGAAGATATTCCAACTAAACCATACTATTGTATCAATCTCAGATGCTACCCCTTTGCAGATGAGGGTCCCATTCTATTTATCAACTGTACAGATATGACTTATCTTCCGATGAGGACCACAATCTATTTATCAGCTGGGCACAGTTTTCATTGATACTCCTTCTTCCTTAACAACCTTTCTTTCTTCACAACCTATACACCTATACATTCAGCTTTTAAAAAAATATAGGATTATCACCCACAAATATTTGAAACCATCATACATGTTTTTAACGATATCCCTAACATAGAGTCATATATAGCTTGAAAAAAAGCGAATTGTTTCTATAGATTGTATAAGGAATTTGGTTATTTTGTGGTTTTAGAACAACTCCATTAATAAGTTAGTAACAATGATAAAATGTGGTTTGTTATTTGACTAAAATGGAAGCTCTCCTCTTGTGATATTTTCTATTCCAAATTACCAATAATCATTCAGAATAAAAACTAATAAACCGCTCGAATGCCAAGGATAAAAAAGGAACTGGGTGAAAATAACAACCTGTTGAATATAAAGTCTGAATTCTAGGTGGCTGTGTGTAACAGATGTTCCAGATGGAGAGACCCACAGTGTGACTTCCCTGCGATCCGGCTCTACTAATGTCATTGTTGCAGGATCTAGATAGTGAATAGACAGCATTGGGAAGTGGACAGTGAGTCGGTGTTTAGTGCTTACACTCCTGTGGTGTCCACTGCGACGATTAGCCGCCCTAGGCTATCCCGCTTTGGTCATTGATCATTTCCACGCTGGGAAGGGGGGTGGGGACCCGACTATTTTAACATTGTGTATTCACATAGCGTGGTATGATACTCAACTTCCCCTCCGATAGCTTGCTCGCTCCACTGACCTAGGACTAGGTACTGATTACTAGGCTGTTGGCTCTGGCGCAAAACTCCGACGGGAGGCCTCGCGTGTAGACGTAAGTCCGGCTTTCAGCGTTGGCAGTGTCCAACAGTGCTGTTTTCAGTCTCTAGTCCACTAATTCTACTTTGTTGCCAATAGAAACCCTACAGCGAGCTGTCGGAATTGGGAAGTTGGGGTCAGGGGTGTAGCAATACATGACGGGGTGAGATAGTATACATCTAACCCCTCTGTGTTATGTATCTAGATATCACCTGGAGCCCTTTCCATGTCTAATTAACATTTAGGTAAATATCTTTCTTTAAGGTGCCTCTTATTAAGTCACCGAGTTCCTTTTTTAAAATTTGGCATTCATGCGGTATATAAATGATAACAACTCCTTTGGAAAAGAGTAAATAATTATTACTTTATATTTCTGGAGAGAGCTATCATTATATTGGCTTAGAATATTTGTGACAACACTGTTGGAGGGCGCCATCACAGTAAATAGGAATCTAATTATTTTTTAAATGGAATTTAGAGTATAGGTCTGATTCCATTTTAGATTGCCGGAACCCCTATAAATAATGAAAATGAAGAGATCTGTGAATAGATATGTAGGGTTCAGAGATATATAGATATTGGAGTCAAAATGCCTAAAAGTAGATGAGAAAGTGATTTTACAGACAATGTCACATGTTGCAAAAGTGGTCAATGTTGAAATCACATTACTGGAATGTCCTATTGCACATGCTTTTATCCCTAGATGATGTTCCCCTTAATTATCTTGGCTTGCACTGGATGAAGCATTGCCTGTCTGAACAGAACTTCCAATCTTATGAAGACACTAAAATTTACATCACATTGTGAATAGTCTCAAAGGATGAGCCATTCTTTTATAGCTACAAAATAGGAAATAAATATTTGAAACTGTCTAATTTATTTTAAATATAATTTACTACTTCAGGTCTTGGTTCATTTGTCTCAAGGGACCAAGATGTGCTGTGGGTTATTTTTCAATAAATAATATAAAGAAGAATTTTTTTTGAGGCCACTTTTAAACCAATTCTGGATTTAAATCAGAATTTACTATTGGCTTGATTAAGAAAATTAGGACTTTAATTGACACCAAAAAAAAAAGCAATTTATTAAAAATGTTTTGTGGTATTTAAAAAATTATATACATTGATTGAACTTAAATTGATTGAATAAGTCCTTTAAGCGGCTCTACCTCAAGTCACCAGCAAGACTATATATTAAGTCACTATCGCAGCTCTACCCTTAGTTACCCACGCGACCCTACCATAAGTGACCCACACAGACATAACCACAACCTCGGCTTCACACCAAGACTCCAATGCGGCTCTACAATAAATCACCACATCTCTATAAACGGGATTATGATAACAGTGCAGAATGTTTTTCAATTCCCTGAGGAAATATATAAGTAAATATATCTATATTAGAAAAATAGAAAATTAGGTATTTAATATAAGGATGTATTTGATATCAAAACGATCATATGAGTATTCTAAATGGCATAGCACCATCTAGTGGAACATATATTATGAACAAGCCTTATTCAACTATTAGTTGATTTTTGATCCACTAGATGGCACTTTTCAATCTAAAATCATGTAATATATCTATTAGATATATCCACTATTAACAAATTCAAAATGTGTCTGTCTGTTTAACGAGAAACTCCAAAACTACTGGAGTAAATATCACCCAATGTCATACCATTCAACCCTGGAAAAGGCTATGTGTGTGTGGGCTAATTATATTTATAAATAATTTCTCATGTCAATTTTATTTCCAAAATTTAAGTGAAAATGTTAAAATCCACACACTTTTATCTTTAAACCTGTAATCTGTGTTCGTGCATATATTTATTTATATTGCTCCCTGTGGCATTCAGAACCTTTGAGTAAGTTATAAGACTTTTTTTAAGAAGATCTCTTCTTTCGCTTTATTTTTATATTTTCAAATATCTCAGCCGAGGAAATGGATTCTAAAAATGATCGTTATCACTAAGCAGTTTTCCTTTCATCAAAATATCTATATTCATATTAATATATAATGAAAAGTATTGAAATGCAACACATAATCAAAGATATTATATATATAATGGAACAATTATTTTATGTCAAAGAATATACGTTATATGAACGAAAATTAAAATATATTATTAAGTATTTAAAGCATTCAAATGGAATTACAGTAGACTTTCTTTTAACGCGAGTTTTTACAACGCGATTTCGTACAACGCGAAAAAATAATTGCGACAAATTTATTCATACAACGCGAATTTTCGTATAACGCGTTATAAAATAAAATGCGGAAATTTCCATATTGACAACTGTAAAATACATTTAATTTTTATGCACACGCGTTTTTCATTTTTTTTTTGTTTTTGAACGAAGTAGTGTTGTATACTTTGTCAATTTAATTGCACATGTGTTTCTGTAAGTAAAATTTTTTAAAAAGTGTTAAATCGAGTTTTAAAGCTTAAAATAATATTTTTAACGCATATAAGGTATTAAATTATAATTTACATGTAATAATTTTGCAAATATAAAAAATTACGAAACTTGCTCCCCAGGCATGATGGAGATGAAAAGGAGATATACTGTATCATGTAAAAATGTATTGTATAAAATGATGTATATTGGAAAAATAATTATATAATAAAACAAAACTAAATGTTATATTATTTTATATGCAAATGTATATAAAATATTATAACATACATTTAGTTTTGTTTTAGTATATAACTAGCGGATGTACCCGGCTTCGCCCGGGTTTTACCCGAGTAAAGGTTTGTCTAACGAACATTTGTTAAAACAATTCTCTATAAACCTATAAAAAAAAGATATATTTAGATAATTTGAAACTCGTAAATTTGAATCTCTCGATAAAGTGAACATTTTTTCCCGGTCCTTTGAAAAATACTCGATAAGTTGAATAAAATCAATATTATTTGGTTCCCTGGTAATTGGAAGTTAAAGAAATAGTATCTTGCCTTGGAATTGTATCATTATTCTTGTCTCAAATAAATTGCCGTATCATCCTGAATTTTGTCTTTCCTAATTTTCTACATTACAAAACCATCATTTTTTTCTATTCTCCCAATATATATGTTGTAGATAAATGATAAAACTAACTTTGACTTGTGCGCAATTAATAGGTAGAAAATCTTACTTTTGATAAATAATTTTTAAGATAATAAACTTAGTGATAATAAAACTTATATATAAAAAACTTAACATCGTCGCAATGGGGGCGCTGCTTTCGAGTTAAATCTACAAATCTGCAAATAACTCTAAGGATATTCAAGATATTAAAGAAATTATTTTTTAAAAACCTCCCCGGGGATATACCTAATAATATCCCAAAATTTCACGGCGATTAGATGTATGGTTTTTGAATCTATAGAGTACAGACAGACAGACATTCAATTTTATATATATAGATTATTTTTCCTATATACATCATTTTATACAATACGTTTTTACATGATATTTGTCACTAACAATTTACCCTAACAACATTCGCTCTAAACAAGTTTTATTTCGTACAACGCGAATTCCTATAACACGATTTCATACAACACGGAACACATTAATCGCGTTATAGGAGAGTTTACTATATTTGTCAATAAAATATCAAACAAGTAGCCTGGACTTATTAAAATTGACACAGGGGTCAAAATGACAAGTATATATGACATGTAAGATGTGATCTTCCATGAAATTATATCTCAAGTCAATCTGAAAGAGAATCTCTGATGAGAGACCACCTCCAGGTGTTTCAGCCATGTTTTAGGCTGTGATGGATCTCTCTTGAGAACCTCTATTGATAGATATAGTACTGTAGGTACTGTAGTGAATATATCCCATGTGATACCTTTGTGTAGCTTTTAAAGCTATTAAGCTAATATAACTTTTAGATTCAATTATTTGATTTCCTTTTATCACTGCAGCAAAAAGATCTGAGTTGAATTCTATACAATATCAAATTCTTATTAGATGCATTCATGCTTATAGGACTTCATATTCTTACATCACACATTTACTAGCGAAAACTCCTTTACTGTCCGATTATCTTGAATTATCACAAACAAAGTATAATATGACAAATTCTCTCACAGATCAAACACTCAAAAAAAAAACCTTCAAAAAGAATTAAGTAAATTATATCTGGATCTAAAATTTAAGTTTTATCTTTCTCAATCTAATGAACTGTTCAAGAAATTCTTTCCAAATGCTGTCCCAAATTTCATTTCTTCTGATAAATTCACTACTTTATTCTTAACAGGCAAAGGACCCTTATTAAGTTTCCTATTCAAACTGAATGTTATCAATGATCCAACATGTGAATGCCGCTTAGATGTTGAATCACCAGAGCATCTTCTTTTAACTTGCCCTCTGACTAATCAAATTGTATGTAGATACTTTGAAACATTACCAAATTCTCTTTGTGTATATACTCTATCTTATGAAAACTTTGTTAACTTTAGAACTATTTGTACAATAATTTACAAAACACTACTAATCCATCGTGTAAATAATTAATCATATATATGTAAATAATACTGGCACAGCACAATAGTCCTTTGGACTTCGTGCTTTTGTAACAATAAATAAAATATTAATAAATAGATTCAATTTTATTTCCAAAATATGAATGGGAATGTTAATAAATACTCAATTATTTTATGATATCTATATAAATTTATATCTCTCTCTATATAAAAATCGGAATATTTGTGTCTGTTTATCGATAATACATTTCGATTGTGAAAGAGGGAAAATATACTAATTCTATTTATTAGTCTATTTCCTACCACCACGACCTGCATGAAACTTGCACATTTGCACATTGTTAACATTATAAATATATTAAGAACTATAACATTATCTCGTTCTCCATCCCTAAAACGGATATAGAACGACAGTCAATCCTGAGCTTTAATAAAAAGGCTTTCTTAGGCTTGTAATTCCAAAGAGGTGTCAGATAAGAACCTGGATATTTTGATTTTTTTCTTCTATTTTGAAATCTTGAACAAATGCTGAAAATTCAAGTAACAACTCCAAGCAGTTTCAGAGTTGATATCTGTAACATAGGATTTAAAAGTAAACACATCACAACTATATTATTTAATTCATTGAAAATAATTAATTAGCCCCGACGTCTTGATGACAAACTGACAACATTCTAAAGGGTTTTTTCAGAGATTTGTAGACGCATGTCCATCAGAAATGGCTGATGTTTACTAATGTAATTATTGCTGTTGAATTGAAAATATAAAAAAAATAATCACGCGTTATTACTTTGCGCGTGCGAAAATATAAAAATAATTAACTTATATATACCTGCATGACTGTCAAAGAATCTTGTAATTAAAGCTCAAAATTCTTCCAGACTACCTAGAAATCTGAATTATTGCACACTCGTTCAATCCTAACGACAATTCAAGTGTAAAAAAATTCAGACACCTAAGAAATATGTTAATTTTTATTTCGCTTTTAAAAATGCATTATTAGGTATTTTCTTGTGTCCTTTTCACAATTTTTTAATAAATAGATTTCCTAGACTCAAAATCAAAATTTGAAATGTAAAATTGCTATTTTTAAATCGTGTGGGTCCTAATACGCCAGAAAAAACTGAGGAACAAGAATCGTGTTACACAGTGTTTTTGAAATAATTGATTCTCTATTACATCGTAATAAAAGTTTCCAAAAAATGTTCTCATAAATATATCAAATATAAGGCATTTTATTTCCATTTGTATATTACAAACTATTTTGTATTTGAAAAAATAGTACAAATGCAATATTGTACTGGGATGATGAGGGCCAACAGCCCGAAACGCGTCCGTGGTTAGCTTTTCTTGATTAATCAAGAATGGGTATTTGGCCAATTCTGGAATAATTAAAAATCAACGAGAATAGTTGATATTTATTCCGATAGATGGCGCAAGCCATCAGCAACTTTCAGTTGCACGATAAGGAGATGCCTTTTTCTTAATTAATATTTTGTATTTAGCCTGGCTCATCTGTGGTGAACCATTTGAACTGGCAAAACGGCTGGGAGAGTTTTCTAATGATGATCCAGGCCCTTCCAATATTTTTGTTTCCATCGCAGTAAAGACAGGAGGAAGTTGGTAAATTGAAAACAGCGCTTTGTTATTTATAGTCGTGCTTACAGAGGAAGCGCTAAGACTATAACTATAGAGATATAGAAGTTGTTGTTACAGCTAATATGATAATATTAAATATCATAGTAGTATTCAATTATTCATCTATTTTATTTTGGAATCAACTAACTAGCTCTTTACAAGTACTTTTGTGATCAATAAATCAATAGCCAAGTTTTATCTTGTAAATGAAAAATGACGTCGGTTAATATAATTATACCCCCCCGAAGTTGATCCACTTTGCCGTAGTGGGGGGGCCCGAGTCCGACTTCCAAGTCGTTCCGCCAAGAGATCAACACCACAGAGGTCCGTACGTCTCTTGACCTCACGGACAATACAGCAGCTGAAGCCGATATGGTCCAGAGGAAACCAACTTCTCTCCCAAAATTTTAATATCTCAGAAGCATGGACAAATTCCTGGATCAGCTCCGATATCCCAAACAAGAACCTCATCACAAGCCCAAGTGTCAAGATCCCAGGTTTTTCCCTCCCTCGACGAGAATGGGTGCTTCTAAACCGCTTTAGGACAGGTCAGGGAAGGTGTGCAGAGCTGATGAAGTTATGGGGCTACACCAAAGATCCAAATTGTGCCTGCAACGTCCCACAATCAATGTCCCATATACTAGATGACTGCCCGCTGTACAAATTCAATGGAGGAATCTCCAATCTCCATTCTGTCACCCCGGAAGCCCTGAACTGGCTGAAGGCCTTGCCTCTCAGAATTTAATGACCGATATGTCCTCACTTCTTTTTTCTAGATTTAACTCATTCTGTCTCCTCTCTAATTGTAAATACGCTGCTGTATCACCTCATAAGCATAAATAAATATAATTATAGGTATGATAGTTGGTGTCAGTATGTAATTTATATAAGACTAGCCGAATGACCTGGGCAACGCCCGGGTTTTACCCGATTAAATGCTTTTATTCAAATACTATTCGTTACAATTATAAATTGGCGCCGTGGATGTCATTCTTGTATCTATATTAATAAAATGCAAATTTCATAAGTGTTGTTCACTAAAAACTTTCGTTACAATGCATCAATTTCGACCAAATTTTCAACATTTATGTAAAACGAGATGGAGCAGGTTTTGCTTAACATCAAAATATTTTTCCCTAACATTAACATGCGTAACTTCGCTGTTATCGATTAAATACAAAAAAAAAAATCAACAGAGTTAATTTTATTTATATATAAATACAAAATTAAATTTCAACAGAGTTATTTTTTTTTACATACTAGCTAATAATCTTAATCTAAAAAATATTCAAAACAAGCAATTTTAAGATAACACCATATGTAAAATAGTCGGCCAAGAAAACAAATAACGTGTAATATATATATAATAAATATAATATGCCTGGTTCAAATTCACATAAATAGGTACCGCTCAGCAAGAGCAACCTAGTTCATGATAATTGAACGTTGAATAATATGTGAAGGTTATTCACATATTAAACAGATTTAAACGCGGGATTCAATCCCGGTTCATGACTGTCGGGAATCGAGGGGGTTACCCACTCGTCCACCGACTTTTATAAAATATAATATATATAATATAAAGGTATAATAACGGTATAAAGAACTAATGAGCCTATCGTTCAAATTTATAATTGTAACGAATAGTATTTTAATTAAAACATTTTTAAAACACACAGTTTGGAACGGGACGTTTCACAAGAGTGACATCCATGGCGCCAATTTATAATTGTAACGAATAGTATTTGTATTAAAACGTTTTTAAAATATATACGCACTCTGGTAAAACCCGGGCGTTGCCCGGGCCATTCGTATTATATAAATATATAATAAAAAATATAATGTAATGAATATTATTATCATTATTATCATAATAGTCTATGTTCCGGAAAATTATTTTCAATAATATTCGTTAGGCAAACTTTCACTCAGATAAAACCCGGGCGAAGCCGGGTACACATCCGCTAGTAATATATAAATGAGTTTTAAAAATTGTAAAAAAAAAAAAATGCATCGGCAAGGAATCGAACCCGGGCCGCCCGCGTGGCAGGCGAACATTCTACCACTGAACCACCGATGGTTATGAGAAATGGCCATATTTGGGTATTTATTCCATTCACAAAAGCAAACGGTGACAGAATTGATTAAGAAAGAATTGATTATGACGCTGATAACTGTATATATTAATTTAGTTAGTGTCAACTGTTACAATTCCATTTTCTAGCTCCAATTGATTTCAAAAGGAAATTTCACCTGTAGAAGAGCTTTATTTCATGAATCAAAATAAAGTTAGAATAGCAATCGGCCATATATATTGAATACCCCACATGTCATAAATAATACTTCAAGGAATTAAACGTTTAAAACCTTTCTCAGGGGCGACATTAATGTTCCACATTAGGTTGACAAGATATGTTCAAAATCATAGCACACATCCAAACGACTGTCAGAGAGATTTAACGTCCGCCTTTATAACGTCTTGGTAGATTTGGATGAGATTACTCTTCCCTTAGTTGACTAAAGGTCCAATTATATAGTTTTGGAAATAAAACGATCCACAAATAAACATTTATATAGAAGGCATATATTGTATAAGAAAGTATTTATCTACATTGTATATTACAGGTATCTGAGCACCAACATATGCTAAGGTACATCTATGTGTTTATTTTAGTTTTGCCGATATATGCAATTTGAATTAATTTATTGGCTGGTCCAGTACCGGTGGTCCAGCGACAGACGACGCAGGACTGCTGCGCCCATAGCGAGTGGACAGGATGGGGCAAGATGTGCATCACAATCCTCACAGCCACGTCTGCGTAGTGGTCGCAAAGGTTGCAGCGCCGTAGCCGATGTCCAGATGTGTATCCTACCTCCCAGGGAACTGGGTGATGGTGAAGACAGCTTGTTGTGGGCGCTATAGCATACGGTGGGGAGAGTGGCTCTCCCGGGCAGCATCATGGCCTCGCCGATGTCGTCACTCTAAATATCCCACGCAGATTTCTTCGATCAGACTACTGCAGACGTTGGTAAGCGACGCGGCGTTAGCCAGGGCGTAGCGCGTGGGACGGGTGGGCTGACTAAGACCCCAATGCAGGCACCGACACACCGGGCGCGAGCCAGAAGGTAGAACGGCATCTCCACCCAGTATACCTGGTGTGGGGGATGACCAAATCAATAGTCAAGTATAACAGATCCTGTCCCACATGTCAACTTATATAAAAAAAAAACCAAGAGCGTCCCCCTATATCATTACAACCATATGACATGTTATCCATAGATACTATTTCAGGTTTTTCAAAGTAGGTTAATAAGAAATCATATCTACATGTAATAGTAGACCACTTAAGTCGTTACACCTGGACTTTCCCCAGTAATTCGACTAGTATAATTACATATATTCAATGCCTCGAAAAGGTATTACAGTGTGGCCGTCCAAAACGCCTGCTCTCAGACCGAGCACCTGCATTTACCTCCCCGAAGTTCAGAAGGTTTTTAGTAAAACACGGGATACAGCCTCTTCTAACCACCACGAATAATCCTCAGGCTAACGGTCTATGTGAGCGTCTCAACGCGACACTCACCGGGAAACTGAGATTGTTCCACCTAGAGAATCCCAGAACCTCCTGGACTAAGTTAATTATGATAGTAATTCAAAAATATAACGACACCCCCCATACGATAACCGGATTCCCCCTATATTTTTAATGTTTAATATAATCCCATCAGACTTAAATAATCATATAAACCCATACCCTAATATAGTAGAAAGTAGGAGGTGTTAGCAGTACAACGTACAAATGATAGGCACGCTAAAGAAAAAAATAAGTATGATAATAAGCATAAGACCCCGCAATTCGCCATAGGGAATTTAGTATTAGTAAAGGGGTACCATCACCCAGATAGCGGCAAGTTAGTACCTTACTTTACAGGCCCATATAAGATAATTGAAATAATTTCAGATAATTTTGTACGCATAAATAGGCCCAATAAAATTGCACGTAGTGGTAGCGTCCTCTATATTTCGCCACCTAAACTAGAGCCCATAGATAGAGCTAGGAAAATAGCTCCTTTCAAACATCTAAGTCCTGACCTGTTTATTCCAACAGATAAATTTATAACTCCCCGAAACTCAGAACCATTCAATCATTTTCCCCGATTTATTTTTATAAAGAGCTAATTCACAAAACTACCAATAACGGGAAAATCCTCAATGACCCATCCAGCTGTAGTTAGCGCGGCCAGGAATAAATGCCGCCTCCGGAAGTTGACACGCCATCTTCTAGTCACATGACTTCACACAACCTAACTATTTAATACACCTTTTTTTTTTCTTTTTAGAAAAATCCTAGTGGGACATTGTGAATATGTTTGCTCTTTTTGTGGGATGAATTTTTCAAAACATTTTAAAACATTTTTTCTCGTGTATTTTTTTTTTAAATCATTTCAAAATCAATCTATTTCATTATATATTTTTTATATTGCGTTTATCTAATTTTATCGAAGACGTATCCTAACCTACCCTGCCCATACATTCTCATGCATTACCCCAAGGCTTTCCTGTTCGCCAAGCATTTAAAAAAAAAAATAATTTTCCATTGATTAATCCAACTGAGAAATCCTTCCTCGCTATATCATTCCCAATAGTGAGTTCAGAATACCCAGCTAGATTATTTTTCTTATCACCCGGCTCATCATTACCAATCATCATATTTTCTTTTTTTTTATCACCATTCAAGTCGGGTGAAATAATCATTGGCAACAGAACAACCCTTGCAACTACCATCCCTTTCTTCATTCCCCAATCTCATATATTCCCCTCAAGAGATTCTTGCTCGCCAGAATTTTTTTATTTATTAATCCAACTGGAAACATCTTTCCTCGCTATATCGTTCCCAATAGTGAGCTCAGGATACCCAGCTAGATTTTTTTCTTTTTTTTTTATTACCCGGCTCATCATTTTTTTCAATCATTTTATCATTTTTTCATCATACAAGCCGGGTACCATCATCATTGGCAGCAGTACATCTCTTGCGTTTACCTTTCCACATTCTTCAACCTACCTACCTTCTCCTGCTAGTCTGAACTAATAATGCAGACGAAACATCTTGAACGTTCTGTTAATGGAAACAGTACCTCACTAACACAAGTTCGTACTGCATTGCAGAACTCATTAAGCTATTTCTTTGCAGGAACATACTCAGACATCCCATATACCCTCATCAACCCTCAGCTTATAACCTTAGTTCAACTTAATAGCTTTATGCCTCTCTTTTAGTTATTTTTTCATAAATCAGTTCTCAATTTTTTTTCTAAAAGTAAATTACTTTCACGGCATTTCTAATTTTGTTTTGCATATTTTCTCAATTTTATCATTTATTCTTATGTATTTTTCTTTCATCATATTCTATATCTTATTGAGACGTCATCATTATATTATTGTCCTATTTTATACTCCTATATTTATAATAATTTTAACTAATTTGTGCCCAAATTATTACTTTTGATTTTATAATAGGTTTGTTAGGTCATCATTCATGTTATTTCATTTCCCCCAAACAAACCTTCATCACCGGGGGCACATTCTATAGTTTATTTTAAACTGTATAAAAATGTACACCGTTTCTATTTGCTACCACTCCATATTGTGTATATATGCTATATCTTTATTGATAATACCTGTAAACCCCTATTTGTTTATAAAACTAAAAATGTGGACGTCAAAATAAAGATCCAAAGAGTGTTCGGTCAGCTGGTAGCAGGGACAGAGGGGAGGAAAAAGGCAACGCCCAGCCCATGTGGGGCTCCGAGGGACATTTATATAGACGACCCCTGTAAACAGGACAGTTTTTGGCAGGGGGTCAGCAGATGTTCTAGAGTGTGGCCATCGGCAGACGGCTTTTGTCTCTCGCACTCTCTCTCTCCATGTCTCGGTGATAAGCATCCAAGTTTGTGTCATGGCCTCTACCTCTTTCCCGTGGGCTGTCCCCGATCGCTCTCTGTGCTAACATCTGGCCCTGCCTCTGATTCTTGTTGTCCGCGTGTGGGAAGAACATCAACACTGCCTCACGTACACGACTGCCAGTTTATCCATACGTCGGCAGGATCACATTTGCAACAATATTTATATGAAAAAACAATAGAAAACAATAAAAGTGGGTTAGGTGTTGATATTAAAAATAAAGAAGGCATCTCCTGACCACGAGCACATTTTATTTTTAATATATATATATATATATATATATATATATATATTCTGAATATAGAGCAATCCATAAGATGAACACTCCTAAAACATTAGCCGCAATAGAGAATTCAATTAAAAATTTCCCAGATGAACAAAAGGCAAAAATTAGAACAGAAATAGCACCAATTATAAATAAATTAGAAAACATAACAAGACTAATTTGAGTAAAGAAGAAAAGAATGCGATAAAACAATATTGAAATAAAACAAACAAATAATCATAGCACCTTCAGATAAAGGTAGGAAAACGGTAATCATGGATGCAATAGAATATAACAACAAAATAGAACAGTTACTTCAAGATAAAGATATATACGAACCTTTAACTAAGAATCCCCTAACCAATCATACAAAAGATTTCAATAGACAATTTAACAAAATCAAGCGCAAATACAAGCTACATAACAAAACCTTCGACAGTTTAAAAGCCACAGCTCAAAATCTTCCAAATTTACACGGTCTACCAAAAGTTCATAAGCCCAATGCCCCACTACGTCCCATAGTGTCATATTCTGGCTCGCCCCTGTACCCCATCACCAAATATCTGTCATCAATTATATCACCATTCCAGAAGAAACTTCTCCATACAGTCCCCAATCCAATAGTAGCTATTGAAGCAATCAAAAATACTCCAGTTTCACCAGACAGCCGGATCATATATTTTGATATAGAATCCCTTTATACTTCCATCCCACATGGCGAAGCAATTCTTGCTCTACAAGAATTCATAAATTCCCACCCAGACTTACCCCTCCCTATCCCAAAGGAGGCTCTCATAGAACTGATCAAACTCTGCCTGTCATTTAAATACTTCTTCTATAAGAATAGATATTTCAAACAGGTCAAGGGACTTCCAATGGGAAATCCTATATCATCTGCATTAGCCAATGTCTTGATGGATAAAATTGATAAGTTAATCGTTGAATCCACACAACTACAAATTTTAATGTGGAAACGCTACATTGATGATGTATTATGCATCACAGAGGTGGATGTTTCCATAATTATAAATTTTCTAAATAGTCTTAGACCCTTTCTGAAATTCACTTATGAATTAGAAGAAAATGGGTCTCTACCATTTTTGGACTTACAACTGAGCAGAAATCAAAATAAAATTGAAACGAAAATTTATCGAAAACCAACCCACACAGGAAGTTACCTGAACTTCAATTATTTTGGTCCTATCTGCCATAAGGTTGCGGTGGTCAAAACACTTTCCAAGAGGTTGACTACACATTTTACGGATAAAACTAATGAAAAAATTGAAAGAGCTAGATTATTTCAAGAACTACAAAGCAATAATTATCCTAAAGAATTCATCAAAAAGCAATTATATGCACCAAAAATTCCATCCACGAACAATAGACAGATCTCAACCCCGAACATGTTTTGCTCCCTACCGTACAGCTATGGCTGTGAAAGAATAGCCAGAAGTTTAAAGAAACACAATATTACAACCAGATATAAACCCAACCAGAATTTAAGAAGCATCTTCCGTCACCCTGATACAAAACAAATCTACAAGCCAGAAGATAGAGCGAATATGGTTTATAAATTACCATGCAAATCCTGCCAGGCAATATACATAGGAGAAACCAGCAAACCTTTATCTGAAATAATTAACCAGCACAAATCTGCACTAAAACACCATAGTCCGACATCCCTACTGGTAGATCACGCATTCAACAATAGTCACACTCCAGACTTCGATCACACATCTATAATACATCAAAATATCAAAGAAAAACATTGCCGTTTATTTTTAGAAAGCTGGAGCTCATTAGAAAATAAAAATAGTATCAATAGAAAGATTGACTTGCCAGATGTATATACTCAGTTTAGAACCTCCTAGATGATTATGCTATTTACATGATTATTATATTTTTAATTTTTAAATCGGATATTTATTACTATTATTTGTATATTTATTTCGCAGTAATTTCGATTTTTATGATATTTTATTTGTTTAATTTATTCGATATCTCTTAATTTCCAATAGTTATTTACATATATCACTTTTTTCTTTTGATTATATTTACTCTGTTTAAAATGTATATATTAATTTTTATTTAAGTAACCCAGGTTCCTGGAGCGTACAGAAGTCGCCAACTACCCGGGATGTCCTTCTGACCTAAGTCTTCTTGGATTTATATACAATGCCAGTGGAATTCCAATTAATGAGGTGTTGCCAGGCAGATTTCTTTCTTGGGAGATTTTCTAAGGATGCTGGACATATGTTGGTGATACCTAGGAGAGTGGCTGTCTGGAATCTTTGGTATTGGAAGGTTGGGCAAAAAAGTGAAGAGGAGGTGGTCTATGGTTTGGTCTTCATCTTGGCAGTGGTGGCAAGTTGGGTCTTCTTTCGATACCGTTGCAAGGTCTGCCTGAATGTAACCATGGCCGGTCAGGATTGTTGTGGAGGTAGATCCATGCTTGATGTTTCGAAGCATTTGGAGGAGCAGTTTCGGGGTAGCAGCAAATCTTCGTAGATTTCTGGTGGAATGTATATATATTAGATGGTTTATCGCCCAATAAGCTTGGAAGACGTCTAGTGGCTCACCTGGGGCACGCGACCTGCTGCGTGCTTCACGGCAAAACATCTCGTAAAAGATGGAAGATTGATCCATCGAAATATCGGATTAATAAATAATTGTTTTAAAATCCAAAATAGGCCTTATTTAAAAAAAAAATATATATATGTCATAATATATGCTCTTCCAGGATTAATAAAACAAACCTAGAATCAGCCAGAGAGAGATGGGTAGCTAAAGGGCGTCACTTTAGAGATCACGACTTTCCAAAGGGGCGGCAAAAGGGGCCCGCCCGTCAACACCTGGGGACTATTTTGGTAGTCGGGGGGTGACCACACAAGACAGTCGTTCAGCGGACAGCCCTCTCGCTACCTCTCTCTCTCGGATGGCTTCCAGATTCCTCTTCCAACTCGTCGTGTGATTATTTCTCTCCTCACCACATTATTACCACTATATTGTCACATTGAAAGTCGACAGGATAAGACCTGGCCGGGAAGCGAATCCCTCATATACCGGAGTATGAAGAAACAAGAAGCCAAGCCACGATGATCGACCAAACCCAACTCAACTGTAACCACTCCTCTTCGAACCCTCAACCCCTTCCTCGCCAACTTTTGAACCGTAACCCTTAAGAAGTGATCGCCTACGACGGAGATGAAGCTGCCGCCCACTTCTTCCAGCACTAGACCTGCCCAAGAACGATCTCCGTGCCAGAGCAGGACACCTCCCACCATCATGGACAAGACTCCGCCATATCCCTGCCGCTACTGTTATGTACAACACTGGTACGCACAGTGTCACAGACAGAACTCTCTCAAAGCTCAATGAACTTACCTGCGCCCTAAACCAACATAACTCGTGAGTGTAACTGTTTTAACTCCTACCATTCATTCTTTAAATAAGTCATTCCTTGTAAATTGTCCCAATATTTACATAATTAGCTCCATTTATTTTCTCCACGCCTATCATCAAAGGCGAGCTCACCTCCAACGCCTCAGCTTGCTACGCCTTAGCCATCAGTCCAGATTCCAAAGTGTGCTTCAGTTGCTGCAGCGATGGAAACATTGCAGTCTGGGACCTGCACAACCAGAGTCTGGTGCGGCAGTTCCAGGGCCACACAGATGGAGCCAGCTGCATTGATATTTCGAGTGAAGGCACTAAGTTGTGGACGGGAGGCCTGGACAACACTGTGAGGTCCTGGGACCTGAGGGAAGGCCGGCAGTTGCAGCAGCACGATTTCACCTCCCAAATCTTCTCCTTAGGCTACTGCTCCACCGGGGAGTGGCTGGCTGTGGGCATGGAGTCTTCCAACGTAGAGGTGCTCCACTGCACCAAGCCCGACAAGTACCAGCTGCATTTACACGAGTCGTGTGTGCTGTCCCTCAAGTTTGCTTATTGCGGCAAGTGGTTTGTCTCCACTGGCAAGGACAACCTCCTCAACGCCTGGAGGACTCCCTACGGAGCCAGCATCTTCCAGTCCAAAGAATCCTCCAGTGTCCTCAGCTGCGATATCTCCTCCGACGACAAGTACATAGTGACGGGGTCCGGCGACAAGAGTGCGACTCTTTACGAAGTAATCTACTAGTCACTACTCCCCCTTCCTCCCACCTATGCCGCCATTTCCAGGAGTTCCTAAACTACCGAATAACACAGGGTTGGTTTCTATCGCACGCTGCTACTATTTTATTGCCTGACCCACTTTTTATATCGCTACTGCTCTATTCTATTCTACTCTACTATCCTATACTATACTACTACCATACAACACTAATGGTTCCTCATTTTCTCAAATCTTCCTACGTCACTTTTTCTAACGTGCCATGGGATGTGCTTTTTCTATGAGACCTTTTTGTATAAAATTATGGTGAAATATATATATATCGTTAGTTCACACGCCCTCCCTTTCACTTCTCTTACCCTTTAAAAATTTTTCTTTTGGTCTAAATATCTTCCCTGTCTTTTTTAAGTCTACTTTTCTTATTTAAGATTTTTTTTGGGAAAAAAATTGTTGTTAAATATACAAAAAGCTTAAAAATATATATATATTTACTGTGCAAATATTTTTATATACATATGTTTTTTAATTGTTTTTTTATGATTATTTTTTAAAAATATTTTTTATTTATCCTTTTTTTCTTCCTCCCCTCCTTCAATAACAAGCATGGTTGAATGAATAGCATGTGGTCGGCATTATATAAATAACTAAGGAAAATTTTTAAAATTAAATAATTTCCATTTTAACGTAACTTAAAAAAAAAAGGAATTCTACCTATTAATGCTTTACGATTTTTACTATCAACAATAGATTTTTCATAATCAATTTATCTATAAAAATATGCCTCCAGCACCTAAACTTTTGTATACCTATTTGTATATGACCTCTCCTACTTGTAAGCACAGCTCACGAAAAATAATTTCTTTCCCTAAACGACTCAAAATTCACCCTGTAAGTCAGGCGTCGAAGAATTTCAACCATCACGTGAGCCTTGCTTACAACCAACCCTTGGTGACTCTTATCTACCTTCCCCTTAATGTCCCACTTATTCTTACAACCTTGTTAACCTTATACCAGCTCAGGACCTTTATAGAGAATTATTGATTAATCAATTATCGAACTTATATATTGTCATTTCAATTTATTTATTCGTAGTTCATCTCTAGCATATCCACCGACCCACACCATCTAGCCAATGGCGTGTTCGTCACAGGGTGCAGATTGACTAACCGCTAGATATTTATCAACCCCTTTTTGTTCGCACTTGAACAATCTGCATCGAGCGACACAGTTCGCCCCTTCTTCTCGCGCCACACGTTCGCCACACGGACCCTGTCTTCAAATCTATGTTTGTCCATTGTCCAAACCAGCACGATATAGCCTACCTCCGATATTTCCCACGGAGGTACGTTAAACATCGTCGCTGATTCTGTCCGGTCCGTCATCATTTCGCGCAGACATGGGTCTTACATTCAACCCACCGCGAAATCATCGCCTTGCACAAGCTCCCACGACGGTTCAAACACCTCGTGTCCGAGCAGCTTGTCACTTGTAACGGACAACGCAGTCCTCGTCCCAATTTTTGGCACTGTGCGCGCATACTTTCCGCAAATTAAATATAAGTCCATTCGACTTCCTCACCTACACACGGGACTTTTCCCCTCGGACTAGCTACACAAGTAACTACATAGATAAGGTAGAATGGCCCAGGGCAAGTTTCCCCTCGCCCTGTTCGCCAAGGTTCTAACATTGTATGTAGTTTTATATTTACCTCAGTCCTGAGCTCACACAATTGCCAACCTCAACCTCATTTCTCATACTCTACACCTAGAGCATAGAAAGCCCATGCCAAGTTTCCCCTTGCCATGTCCGCCTGAAAAATATCTTAAAGTGTAGAGTTCCCCAGTCTTAATGATCTTCAGAATTTCATCATGTGTTTGTGACCCCCCTTCTCCTTGTTCACACTCCTCAATGTCATTTCCCATATAGTACATTAGATTTTGTTGTATATAGCCTTTTATAACCTTGATATTTTCAAAGATTTCCTTAAATGTCAAACTCTCCGGTGTTGTAAAACTGCTTGTAAATAATATTTACTTGTGTACTATACAATATATTTATACAATACTATACAATATTTATATGTCACCATTACCTTAACTAATTTCAACTGTAAAATTATTTTCTCTATTCCTGGCTTCTCCAGCTTTAAGTATAATCAAACCATGTTCAGCCTTCTTCAACGGGGGCCATATGTCATAATATATGCTCTTCCAGGATTAATAAAACAAACCTAGAATCAGCCAGAGAGAGATGGGTAGCTAAAGAGCGTCACTTTAGAGATCACGACTTTCCAAAGGGGCGGCAAAAGGGGCCCGCCCGTCAACACCTGGGGACTATTTTGGTAGTCGGGGGGGGTGACCACACAAGACAGTCGTTCAGCGGACAGCCCTCTCGCTACCTCTCTCTCTCGGATGGCTTCCAGATTCCTCTTCCAACTCGTCGTGTGATTATTTCTCTCCTCACCACATTATTACCACTATATTGTCACACATATATATATATATATATATAGATGGAAATTTTGCCGAGAGGAAATTGATCTAAAGAGACAAGGGTCGCCTCTCCCGTCAAAATAGATGTCTAAAACCAGACACCATCTATTGACCGTCGTCGCAACTAGCGGCCTCGGGTCTGTGACAAAGCCACAACACCAGCTTTGGCAAACTGTAAAGCGTCCACCTAGAGACCATGGTTTCGGGCTAATGTCCTTCGTCAGTCTAGGGTGGACTTTATTCCATGAGATCCGCATGGGATCTAATGGAATCTTGACAATCTTCCAAAGAGGTGTTTAGCTGGCAAGGTGGCTGGGCCATATCTATGGCTAAAATAGCCATAGCCATATAGGTGAGAGTAGCCCTAGGCGTTCCTTTCTATCAGGGCGGTATAGGGCCGCGAACACGATGATTTCTCCGTAAATTTCCTCATATAGGGGGCTCAGGAAAGATACATCGTTCAGTTGGTTAAATATCTTGTCTAACTAATCCTCGAGTTCCTTCTCCTGAGAAGGCAGCTAGATTTGAGTTATGGGGGTAGAAGTTTCGATGGGTGTAGGAGCGGTCTGAAGTTCATGGATCCTCGAGGCAGGTAGTGGAAGTGTAGGGACTACTACGGCTGGAGCTGACTCCTCCTCAAGTAGAATGGGCGGCGCTGGTTCAGCAGGCAAAGGCGCGGCGGAGCGACGGGCTGAGGTGTGGGCCGTGAGACCATTACTTGGCACTTCCAAAGATGGAGTAGGGGCTGCTTGTGCAGAAGGTGCGGGTACTATCTGGCTAAGCTGCTGAAAGGCGGTCAGTGACGTGACATCATTGGGGGAGTGTGATAATGCTTGCTTGGGGCTGATGGTCTGCTTGGCAAGCATGAGATAGTTGGCCCTGCGATGCCCTTGTTTGTTACATTCAGAGCATCTGATTCCGAAAGTCAGGAACGCAGGCTAGGTAGCGCCTTTCGTCTTGGTTTTCAAGCGGGTGAGCAGTTTCTCAATTTTTTTACGCCTTCATGGAGGAGAATATAGGTCTCGCGACGGCCGTCCGAACACATGTATTCCTCCGCCTTGAATTGCATGGGATCTATGGACGTGACACGCCCATAAGGGCATCGATGATGACCGCGTCTTTCACGTAGAAAGGTATTGGTAAGTCTGGGCAGTGCTCAATATACACGCAATGTTCCTGGGTGGAGGACGCCCGCCGCTGCAAACTAGCGGCCTCGGGTCGGAACAAAGCCACAACACCAGCTTTGGCAAACTGAAAAGGGTCCACCTAGAGACCATGGTTTCGGGCTAAGGCCCTCGTCAGCCTAGGGCGGACTTTATTCAATGAGTTCCACAAGGGATCTAATGAAATATTGACAATCTGCCAAAGAGGTGTTTAGCTGACTAAGTGGCTTGGCCAAATCTATGGCTAAAATAGAGATGGAAATTTCGATGGAAAATTCAACGTACCTATTCCGATCATTTATTACGTAGCAACAGCATCTTAAACAAGATAACTGGTAAATAAGAAAAGCACGGTTTGGAGAGAAGGTGTTTCTTAGAAATAAGACAAAGTCACGGAGGAGAATAATTTCCTTGTACAAAAGAAACAATAATGGCGTAGTCCTTGTGTAAATAGACATATAGGATGAGATGGCTTCCTGTATTGAGAGAATACTATAAATAAATGAAAATATCATACGCGAATGTGTCTTTTCACAAATAAATCAAACCTCATTTGTGAAATTTATTTGTAAAAAGAGAGACATTCGATGTTTTCATTTGTTATATATACATGACTCGTTATTGATTTATAATACTGGAAATGTAATACTTAAAAATAATTGACACTTCTAACAGAAAAAGTTTCTCGACGTTTAGACAGAATATTTTGTTCTCGTTAGGAAAATATAAAAGTTAAAGCATTTGGCAAGTGGCTATATTTGTATCTGAGGTTACAAGGGCGTTCTCGAATAATAAAAAAATGCTTATATAATATTTACAAATATTTCGCATATATTTACAAGAACTCCGCCTTTGCCGGTCCCAAGCCCGGATGAAAAAGGAGGAGGGGGAGCAGTAACAAGCTCACTAAAAACCTGGGTTCAGCTGGCCCGGCTGATAGTACCCTGTAAGGGCTCCTGATCCAGGTATACAGGATGAACAGCGTTTGTACTCCATGTTAGGAGCGGCTGCACATGGCCTCTGTTCCTCATGTCAGAGGCGGCCATTTCCTTTGGAGCTAAGTCGGCCTGCCCCTGAGTAGTGCTCCCAGTCTTAATGACAAAGGCAGACGCATTCTACTTCACCCAGTGTGGAGATAAGAAAGAAGAAGAAGACAAATATTTCGCATTATATATATAGAATAAAATCAAAAAAGGCATTTCCTGACCACGTTCACATGAATCTTTTGATGGTAGAGCGCCATCTGGTGAAACAGAAATCGACTAAACTCTGATTTAACCTGTTCCCTGATATTTGGCCAACCCATTTTCTTGATAAATCAAGAAAAGTAAACCACGAACGCCTTTCGGACCTATTTAGGTTTCAAATACACATAAATTAAAGAATGATATGTTTCAGTAGTATAAGTTTTTACACCGAGAACACAACTAAAATAATATCTGGTACCCGCGCGAAAATTAAGAACAGGTGTCTACATATTCTACTTCCAATTCTAAGAAAACTGTTCTTACAACAATAGGAATGCAGAACAAAGTAGAATAGATATTTTAAAACACAACCATAAGATGATATCGCGTGAATCAAGTTCCTTGTAAATATATGATGAGCGCGAAGAAGGTGTAATGTACATTTCATGTACATAGAACAAAGAGAGGTCAAAACAGTTCTCAATAGATTTTATTAAATCACAGAAGGTTCTATGACATAAGGTATGTATTCTGTTTTCATACAAAAATGTAATATGATGCACTAGCGCGCCATCTGTTATCAAAATTCGAAATTATTTTAAAGGCGTAAGATTCTTTTTGAAAATAAACAATTTCTACTGCCCTTACTGCAATGGAAAAATTAATGGGAGGGCCTGGCTCATCAGTGGTGAACCCTCCCAGCGGTTATATGTAGAATAAGTTTCCTCTACATCCAGTATTCAGAATGTAATATGGCGTTATATATATTCCCTGTAGCTCCAGAATTAAGAATTCAGGATGGCGTATAATCTGTTCCCTGTAGATACTGTAACAAAAATGTATGATGGCACAGGGTATTTTCCCTCTACGTGAACCAATAATATTTATAATGTAGATTGTATTCCATTTACACACAGAAATAGGAATGTTAGATCACTCATAGTTGTTTCTCTTTCAAAAACAGCAATAAAAATATAATAATTACAATATTTTCTTTGACAATGTGCTATTTTTTCGAAATAATTTTTAAAAAATATGAATGAAGATATAATGATAAAGGAAAAAAAGGTTTTGTGTAATATTAATAATTTTTAAAGTATATATATATTATTTGTATGTCTTTCTCAGTTTTAGAATGAGGAAGCGGCCATTACAATTCAGCCTCGTTCCAGTCTTCTTTTAACTACTCGATCCGAGGACAACATCGTCAAAATACTAATATCATCCATGTATATCGATGTAGAACAATCCACGAACTCAAATACCTATTCGATTGTCCTGGAACACAATTCAGCGCATTTCGACAGTTGATTTGCCAATGCAAAGTTGACTCCTAACTTCTCTATAAAAATGAAGGAATTGTCGTCCATAAGCATGAATAACGTGACTCCACGCCTTTTTCGCCTTATTGAATTTTCGAGAACATTTTTCCTGCTCGAGAGTAAGAAGAAACTTGAAATCCATTGCCAATATTGACGACATAAAGCGCCACGCCGGCTCTATCAGGTATCGGGAGGACGAATTTGATTGGTGCTTCAAATACTGGAATTACCGTTTCGACAAATGAGAATAAATATTAAAAGAAATTACGCTGAATGAGATTAATTTTAGAATATAAAAATAAGTATTTTAGCGTTCAATTAGAGTGTAGGCAAGATCATTACTTTACAGAACCCTCTGAATATTTAGGAATACGCTTGTGTATTTAGAAACTGTTCATATTCGAAATGAGGATGAGATCATAAAATATAAAACAGCAACAATTGTTACAAGTTAATTCGTAAAGCATCTTGATAATACAAAGCTTCTCTTGAAAAGTTACTGATAACGATAAAAATGGTTTCCTTCTGGAAGATGATGTGGTATGATCTTTAGATTGATTTATCATTAATGTATTGATACTTAACAAGTGTATCACAAATTTGATATCTTTAAATATTCTAAATCAACAAAAAATAATTAATGTTTATAGTTTGAATATTGATATTGTGCTCTTCTATTCTACACATTAATCCTTCCAAATATCTTCAATATTTCTTAAGATATCATTTCGAATATTTTTTAATATTCAACTGGGTTCACTTCGGAGTTTTTTTTTAACAATAACTCTAATTACATAAGACCGATCGATAAAATAGTTTAAGAAGATTTCTATTGAGACAACCTATATTCACAATCCATACGTAGGATATAGATATCTTATAAATATGAAGGAATTGGGAGAATTAGGCATTCTATTTATCTTTTTGAAATATATAAAAATTTGAACATTCAAATCAGATTCAAGTTCATACACACAGAAAATGTAAATTATTAACACAATACAACTGTCCAAACATTTCAGAAGTGAGACAACGTATGTTCCCTGATCTAAATGATCCAACTCTTTTACTTCAGCCACTTTGTCAATATGAGTTTCATGAACTCTGTCGAATAATACATGTAGATTTGTTAATATTTAATTCTAAGTTCTAATACGCTCAAGTTGTGCGACAGGAAGCCGAACTAATTAAAATAAAACAGCAATCATTCAAAGATGAATCTACATTAATTGTGGCTTTATATGATGGTGTACCTAATTCTGATGCACTTCAAAATTTTTCTAATAATATTTAAAATGTGAGAGAAAATGGTAAAAACATTAAGATTTATAGAATTATAAACGCTAAAAAGTCTGTAATTATAAAGGTTCCAAACAAAACTGATAATAAAATACTACTGGATGAATTAAACAAATTAGAAGATTTGAAATTGATTAGTAAAAATTTACATACCGACACTAAGAGATTCAACTATAGTAGTCAAAAACGTATCCAAAATTATAGATACGGCGAACTTCGTTCAAACCATATGCAGAATGAATTCTGATCTAGAAAATTTGGAAAATGAATTAAAAGTTCTATTTACAATGAGATCTGACTCTTCATATCACAATATATTATTAAGAGTAACTCCTAAAGTTTACCAAATTCTAAGAAAAATGGGTAATGAGATATACACCGATTTTGAGCGATGTTCTACACAAGACAGAATATTTGTAAGACAATGCCAAAATTGTTTTGAATTTAATCCGAACCAGAAAACAAAAGACTGCCAAAACATTAAAATATGTAAAATATGCGGTATACAGGGTAGCCACAACTGTACTGAAGCACCAAATTGTCACAATTGCTCTAAGCACCCTAAATTTAAAAACCTTTCTACAAACCATAAATCAAATTCAAGTGAATGCCCGATTTAAAAATCACAAATAGACAGAATTATCAAAAGGACACAATATTCACAAATATACGAGGGAAATGATGTATCAAATAGAATTTGAAGCCCAATCTTAAATAGATTAATATCTTATATGATTGAAAATGTGAGATGTATTCAACAAAATGTAAGAAAAAGTTTTACTGCGATAAGTGAGCTACAGGCCAACACTAGAGATGACCCACCTGACATTCCTTTGATTCAAGAACCATATGTTTTACATAAACTACTAAATTCCATTGGAACGCTTTTATTTAGTAATTAACTCTTTTTAGTATTGTTTTAAATGAATAATTCTCTAATATCTAGAATATTTTCATTATAAAATATTCCTTAAAACCTTTTTTAATCTGTAAATTGCTTTTCTCGAATAAACACAATACTTTACAATTTGATTTCATTTAACTAAATTTGCTTTCCAACCCTTTGTACATATATCAATTGTGTTGATATATATATATATTTTTTATCTTTTCTTCTAACTAATTTGCATACTAATTCTGTACATATTTAAAATATATATCTATCTCTTCTTTAAAATTTTGTTTATTTTTAAAGTGCAAGTGTCCCTAAGGGGACATAGCGCTCTAAGTCGAAATAAAGATATAAAGTTCTAATTTGTTTTTTTTTTCTCTGTTTTAGACGCAAATATTTCAAAAAATATCGTGCCTGGTTGATTAATAAATAATAAAATTAAATATTAACACAAAATATCTTATTAACTCGTTTAATTATTCATACAGTGTTCATCAAAATATTTCTAAGTGTAAAGTGATATGAAAATAAATCATGTAAAGACTTCGAATAATTTCAATAAATACTGCAAATTGCTAGCTATTATTCAAATCCATAAGTACGATATAATGTGTAATACAACCACAAAAATCCTTTATTTTAAATACTGGTCCCATACAGGATTCTCCCAGGCTGTTCTCCCAGTGATGAGCAGAACCTTCATTTTTGACCTTTCTATTCTGGTCTTTTTGAGTCTCGTTTTTGCATTTGCCAACCATTGACTTGAATGGCGTTTTGTTTCGAGATCGTGGTCGTAGAGCCATGTTTCGTCCCCTGTTATCTCTTTATGTTGTTACACTTCGTCTTGTACAACCAATTTGAACATATATCTTTACGTGTCTCTTTCTGTTCCAGAGTTAATATTCGAAGGAAAAACATTCAAGATCGTCTTTTTAGATCCAGTTTGTCATGAATAATAGAACGGCATATCCCAAATGACACTCCTAGGTTTTCGTACACTACGCCGATTACATTCCATGATTTTGAAACACCCGGTCTTCATTTTTTTACATTTTTAGTAACAATTCCCGTTTTTAGTCGTCCCTACCCTGTGTCGTCTTCCACGGAAGTTCGGCCATCTTTAAACCTTTTGAGAGAACAACTCAAATGATATTCTTTTTTAAAAATATTCTCCAAATGTTTTTAAAAATAAATCAAAGCGTCCACTTTATGATTTACTGGTTTGGAAACAGAAATTCAAACAAACACGTTATTCCATTTTAAAGTCAATTTTAATTTAACCGCTTGTTACACTATTTATATTAGAACACAAAGTATTTAAAATATTGCGAGGAGCACTTCGAAAACATTTACGTACATCTAGTGTTAGTTCTTTCCTATTTTTAATAAGCGTCTTTTTTTACTTCACCTATTTTTTATTAAACCAGTGTAGGAACCTTTTTGATCATACATTGTAATGATCATACAGTTTTCACGGCAAGATTTCAAATAATCACATTAAGTGTTCGAACAAATTCTTTTTACAAAATCCAAGTTTTACTACTTCTAAAGCATCGATTTCTCTCTCCAATCTGGTCCTTTAATATCATCCCTACAATGAGGGCCGATATTCTTCAGAGAGGCTTCATATATGAAGACCATAATATCTTTAAAGATCAAATACTATATTCCTATTTGCATACAGGCAGGTTAACTAGGTTAATCATGATTTCGTTATTTCGTTCAGGTAGAAAGTAAAAAAACCAAATATTTGGAATTACTCAAAAAAGTTTAATACATATATGAAAGTATAGCGGCTGTGCGAGAGAGAAGCACTATATAAAAGAAGGAAAATTAATGGAAAACTATGGTTTAAATATACACCATAATATATCCTATCAATAAATATCAGACCTGAATACCATTCTTCAAAATTTATAAAAAAAATTCTATATAAGTTATTTTAAACTGAATTTTCTATTTACCAAATATAATATAATGGAAAATAAAATTCAAGATATCTGCTGTTTATATTCATAAATTTAGAGATGCTAATTATATTCATGGCCTAATCATTTTCAAATAAACTGTCTCATTTCCATTTTATGGTGTTTATGTGGTTTGTTTATAAGGGATACAATGTTTTTATTCTCCTCTCTTTTATTTAAAAATAACAATTTAAAAATAAAACTCACTATATTTCTTCGGAAAAATATTATATATATAAATGTGTGTTTGTAGCAAAATGATGGGCCGGATGAAACGCCGCGCGTAAGTTTATAAAACATTTGAACTTATGAATAAATGATGATGTATTTTAACATTCCACATATTGGATAATATAGTTTATCTGATACATATTTATTTAATTTTATTATTTATTTCAATTCAAAACGCTATGTCCCCCTAGGGACACTTTGTTATATTTGTAGGGAACATTTAACGCAAGTGTCCCTAGGGGGACATAGCGTTTTGAATTGAAATAAATAATAAAATTAAATAAATATGTATCAGATAAACTATATTTGTAGGGAACATTTAACGCAAGAAATTATTCAACATGGAAAGATACACAGAAAGCTACTTAGAAAGATTCATAAATATCATAAATAAATACATATTTAATAATAATAATATTGTTCTCTATCAATTTGAGGGGTTATTCATATTTTGATTCTAACTATTTACATTACTATGAAAATTGTTGAGAAACCCTGACCAAAAGTGGCCATTTCTTCAGAGGGTTCTCTAGTTTTATATGGTGATTGATAATATGATAATGGCTTAATTAATTATAAGTTGATAACGTGCTATCTAATATATATACCCACACATACAGCTTTATTAAGATCACCGGACGTATACAGATTCACCACAGGAAGGAAGCATAGATGAAGCTTCTTATACTCCAGGCAGCACAGAACCCAATAGCCTCCAGTGGCCACAGAATCCACCGTGCATAGGTTAGCGTATCACTGAAAAAGCGAGTGTGGAATTAGTCGCGTTTTAGTCTTCGCTTTCCTCATCCAAATGGGCCACGACATTCGGCGATTCTATTAATCTCCTCCGAAAGGTGACTGCGGTCTTTTATTATTTTTTTAAATTATCCTTAGTACACGTTGTACAGGCCATGATAATCATGGTGGGTAGTTAGAACTGCTTTTACTGTAAGCGCACCACATGTCTACACATGTGGAAAGCAGTTCGACTTTGTACTTACAAATGTGCCAGAGCCCCGTTTGATTACTTGCACTCACTGGTGGGGTTGGACATTTGCAAGAATCGGGGGCCATTGGAGAATTTTTTTTTTTATCAGAAAAAAAAGTGTCCAATGCGGGAATCGAACCCGGGTCGTAGTGGTCGAAACCCAAACGGTTTAACCAGCCTTCCACCGACCCCCTGTGGTCTTGTATACTTTATATAAACCAAAGAGAAGACCTTGATCAAACATTATTGTATTCATCCGGTTATATATTACAGTAGTTGACTATCGAATTGAGACAAGGAAAAGTCGCCTAAGAGTTCCTTTCTCTGATTCTCCAAGCAAAAGCAACCAAATATTATATGCATGGTTTTATCTTGTATTCTGCATATTTAATTATAGGGTGATAACGTGTGCAATATATATATAAAATAAATGTAAGTATTAAAGCACTTATGTTTCTTTTAAACATAACACAAACTTCTACTGCTCTTTTTTCGATGACTTGTAGGGGATGGTTGCTCATTTTCTTATACAGAAAAAATATTTGTAAGAAAAGAAAATGTATTTAAATACGAAAATTTATTTTACATATAGAACTAACATTCTACTGTCCTTACTACGATGAAAGAATATTGAATGAGCTTGGCTGATAAGTGGTGAATCCAATATTTTGGGGTGTAAGAAACTTTCGTGCTCAAATATTTCCCTTCCTTATAAATAAATGGAATTGTCCTATAATTTATGTATATAATTATTTTGTTTAAATTAGTTTTTATTTTAATTATGGATAATATAGTTTATCTGATACATATTTAATAAAAATAATATTTTTCTCTATCAATTTGAGGGGTTATTCATATTTTGATTCTAAATATTTACATTACTATGAAAAATGTTGAGAAAGCCTGAACAAAAGTGGCCATTTCTTCAGAGGGTTCCCTAGTTTTATATGGTGATTGATAATATGGTAATCGCTTAATTAATTATAAGTTGATAATGTGCTATATCTAATATATATAAACACACATACAGCTTTATTAAGACCACCGGACTTATACAGATTCACCACAGGAAGGAAGCATAGATGAAGCTCCTTATACTCCAGGCAGCACAGAACCCAACAACCTCCAGGTCCGACGCATGTCCAGTGACCACAGAATCCACCGTGCATAGGTTAGCGTATCACTGAAAAAGCGAGTGTGGAATTGTGGAAACAATAGCATTGTTTCTGAAATATAGTGTTTTTACACTATTTCTGTGAAAAAATTGATAATAAAATAATTTGTATACATCGTAGGTCCACACAAGGTAAAGTTCTTAATACACACACAAAAACCTTTATTAGGGATTAAGCCCCATACAAGATTCTCCTAGTATCGCACTGGTTTTAAATGAACATAAATTAAGTACTATATACAATTCTAGCCCACAAAAAGGGAAACTATTTAAACATATTTATCATCCTTCTCGCCTTCTAAAAATATTTGTATAAATCTATTGAACTGTGTCTACTTTTCACCGTTTCTGACAGCAGGGCATAGAGTGATAAAGGATTAGCTCTCGTATTATTAAAAGTAATTTCCTTTCTTCATACAGATGGTTGCAGGTAAATATATAGTGAGTTAGTTCTGACTCAAAATTATCCCTGCACAATGCACATTCGAGATTTTCTGATTTCATAGTTTTATATGGTCTTCAATAGAAAACGTAAACAAGATTCTTAATTGCGCAACGCATCGTTTGACAGGAAGTGGGAAATCACTAGTTAAATAAAATTCTGCCATGAGAGTTGAAACCATTTTTTTTTTGTAATGCGGGTAAAATTTTTAATTTAACATTCTTGTATGGTCTATTAGTATAGATTGATCAATTTCTCTCCCGAAAATCGAGGGAATTTCTCTCTGTGAAACCCTGTAATCGTTACAAAATTCGAGCCACGGAAATCCAGTGATGTTTAAGATATTGGTTGAAGTTCCAACGTTCTGGATGTTTCCCAGAGTTGCAATAAACATATTGCCACGTGGAAAATCAGGGAAGACAAAAACTTCAGGAGGAAACAAATTTTATTTCAGGGAAGGATAAACTATGGATTGTAAACAAAAGATAAGCCACGAGGGAAATTTACAGAGTCGCAAGATATAAACATAAAAATGACCACTCTGTTAATAAAAAAAATAAAATAAAATTAATAAATACTATGTTACAATATTACAGGTAATCTAGCTTCATTCATCCTTAGGATTTCAAGCCAGTATTTTAATGATAGTTTCAACGCTGTTTACCCAGTGAGACTCTTCCGGTTTTAGCTTTAATAGTGTAGCCTGGTGTGTATTTTGGTAGCTTCAGGTAACGACGTATAAACGTGCCTTGGATTTTTTCTATCGTTGTAGTCTAATCGTTTGCCCATATAGGCGCAGTATCAAGCAAAGTCGAAAGTCAATTTTGTCTAAGAGTTTCATTGATGAATGAAAGGAATTCATCTAAGATTTGCTTAGAATTGATTATACGGCACCAATAGCTGCAAGCGCTTTACCTTTATGGTACTGAGCCACCTGGTTGAACGAAATTGCAGTGGTGAGTGGATAGCCAAGACACACATATTTCGATGTAACTGTCAAAGGTCGTTGACCCCAAAAGGGTTGTCTAGAATGGCCGCTATAGACAGGTGTATGTATCACACAGCTGATAACAGGGTTGTCTAGAGGGGGGCAGGGAGGACACGTGTTCGCCGGCGGCAGCCAATGGGCGCGCATTCTATCCGTGAGCTTCAGATTAAGGCAATTATATAAGTAGATAAGGCTATTGTTTTCCAGAATTCAGTGGAATCTCGTGACTGGTATTGTACAGAAATAATTTTGTTTTTGACATTTAGTAAGGCTATGTATTTCTTCCTTGAGAGCAGGTATATCTTATGACCTTTGTATCATTAGATTTGAATAGTGCCAGATTTGATTTCAGAGCTTTTTTATGTAGATAGCATTCGCGATCGAACCCGGAGGGTAAAGTTCTAAATAAACATGTTTTGAATTTAGCTTTATTTATTTATTTCAATTCAAAACGCTATGTCCCCCTAGGGACACTTGCGCTAAATGTACATACAAATATAACAAAGAAAATATTCAACATGGAAAGATACACAGAAAGTAACTTAGAAGATTCATAAATATTATTTACGTATAGTGATATTCTTTGAATTTTATTTAAAGTTACATCATTAAATTTAAAATATATACATATACACACACATATACACGCATACACCTATATATTGTTTACAACCATATAATATGTCCAATATTTCCTTGAGATCGTTACATCAAAGACCATTTTTCTTAATGAAATCCAAAATATATTTACAAAGGAAATTAAATTTTATATATGTGTCCTTACTTGAAATTAAATCACTAGGGCCAAAAGCTATTAAATCGTTGTTGACTCTGTAATCTTGAAAGACAGGGCACTCTAGCAAGAGATGTATTGAAGTTTGTTCCCCCAATACACAGAAACATGTCGAATCTTGCACAGCCTGAATTTTCTTAAGAAAAAACCTGAAATTTCCATGATTTGTAATAAATTGTGAATTATAATAGTTTGGTCGAAAAATTGGTTGAATATAGCTGTTCTATTCATATTAAGTGCATTAAAAGTCTTCACATATAGAAATCAAGACACTTTACACTTACAAGGAGCCAGAGCTACTTTCCATTACTTACATCCATTAACAAGGTTAAACTCTGCAGGAACCTCGAGTTGTTGAAATATTATTTTCTCAAGGTGAAGAGCACAAGTTCAAATCCCAGGGCCTTATATAATGGACCGTTATTAAATCTCCAGGCACCCAAAACTACATTAAAACTGTTTGTGTAAGAGAATTGCTCGATTCAAATATTCAAATGTAATTCTACTTATGTTCATAGTTTGCTTTAATACCATTTTTAAGAATCCACCCTTCAGTGTAGCATATATAAGCAGAATAGTACAATACAGTATTAGAGCTCTAAAAAGCGGTCTGGTAGATTATATTGACGATTAATCACTGATGATCCAAGCCCTCCCCCAATATATTTTCATCGGAGTAAAGACAGTAGATGTCTGCGTTATCTGTAGAAGAAACATTCTTCTTCAAAACTTTCACTTCTTATATATAGTTATTTATATTAGAAGTGACTGGCCGAAATGTCTTCTAATTTAAAGAACTATGAAGGCCGGCCAGGCAACTTCTTTCTTCAATATCCTTATATATAGATGATGCGTTAAATTGCCTTAATTAATACCTAAAGACATTGATGTGAATTCATTAAACATACCTGGAATGTAATTGCACTGAGAAATGGTGTTCCAGCGACAAGGAAGTACTGGCCTGGTGGTGCGTCGTACTGCCAGACGAGGAGTAAGTACAATTTCGTCTTCCACATATATATGCAATATATACGAAGACCTTGTGAAGTTCTTATATAACATTATGTATTTTATAGAAAGCACCATTATGCCAGGTTGAATCGTCGCAAAAATCGACGATTTTTGGCGAAAAATAACGTGTGCGTGTCATCTGCCGTACTCGCCTGATTTAGCACCATGTAAATTTCCTGTATTCCCAAAACTGCAAATGGATTTTCGATGATATCTCGACCATTCAAACAGCTACGAAGCGCACTTTGGAGTCGATTCCTTGAATTAAATACGCATTTAAATCATTATTATATCGCTGTAACATTTGTATTCAGGCGGTGTTTTTTTTTAATGGTTGAATTTTATTAACTTTTTTTTTTAACAAAAATTTTCTTAGAAAGTCTCTGCCGCACTGTATTTAATATTAAAATCTCGATTCTAAAATAACCTTTCTTCTTATTTATTTCTTAAGTGTCAGTCCAATCATAGGACTCCTATGTTGCTTATTTCTTGCCCCTTCATGAAGTTACTGAGAGACGTGTGCAGCGTGTTGCAAAGTTCTAACAAATTATACATAGAGAACACAAATATTACTTTAGAGAAAACATAGAATACAAGGACACAAACAGTGGCTATGTGAAAGGTACTAGGAGAGAATCTTACAAACATAGTTATACAGTTTTTAGATCAATATCATAATGCCAACTGGAAGAAAACCCCATATTATACACTGGTGGCCAAAAGTTAAGTTAAAATTGGTATTTTGTCAGTAATTTAAAATTATTTAAAGTGGTTTTCTCATTTTAAATATATGTTTATATTTTTCGCGTTTTTCTACAAGAAAATAAGACCTAATCCGAATAAATAAATAGTGTGTGACTCGGTAACCACGCTTTTACCGAAACGTCACACACTATTAATTTATTTGGATTAGATCTTATTTTCTTTTAGCTATAATCTATAATCCAAATTTTGCTTTATCATTTTTGTGTTTTCTTTTTATATATTAAATACACCATAATATGTTTATGAATATTTAGGAATGTTTAATGGACAGAGACCAGAACATATATTTACAAATGTAAAAAAAAAACTAATTTAATAATGTGTGTAATCCCCTCTAACAGCAATACATTCTTGACTCCTGCTTCTCATTTACAAGAGAATCGAATCAGTTCGATAGGAATTCGAATCTTATATTTTTCGGAGAGCGGTCTTGAGCTCATCAAGAATTCTGGAAAAAGGACAAAGACCGGCAATCTGTCTTCCAAGGGCATCCCAGACATGTTCTATCGTATTTAAATCTAGAGATCCATTGTCTTGAAATACCGAGTCATCAGGTTTGCTCTGTGAGGACGAGCGTTATCGTCCAATAACAAAAATCTCTGTTTTCTGTATGAGACAACGGAAGAACATATTGCTTTAGGATCTCATCACGATACCTTTGACGAGTCAGGGAACCTCCTTCAAACACAGGCAGATCGGTGTGCCCGTTGAGAGAGATGCCTGCCTACACCATAACACCGCTACCACAAAAGTTGTCTTTTTCTTTTACAATTGATGAGCTATATCGTGTCACAACCTTTCTCTCCATATCTTGTATCGTCGAGAATCACTCTGTAGGCTAAATAGGGATTTATCTGTGAAGAGAACTTTGCTCCAGTAGTTGTCTGTCCAGTCTTGACGCTGACGACTACAATTCGAAAGTGCCCTTTCGTGTAACGCTGATACTGGAATGCATTCAGCTGAACGCCTTGCATAGACACCAACAGCATTAAGCCTTCTGGACACAGTATGGACAGAAATATTCTTTCAGTCACCTATTCAAACTCAGAAACAAGCATTCGGATTTTTTCAGCTATTGCCAAAATTATGTCATCTTGTGGTGTTGTGACTTTTGAACGTCTTGCAACAGGTCTTCAGGTGACATCCTCTGTATCTTGAAGCTGTTTCAAGAGGCGTGATACATTTAAACTAAATTCTTGAAACATTTAAACCCCTTTCCGCATCAGCTTGGCTAAATCCTATTTCTATTCATCCAATAGCACGCTTAGAAGACATATTTTGAAGTGCAAAATAATAAAATTTGATTTGAAAAGAAACGATTCAAACTGTTTCGACAACAAAAAGCATAACGACTATAATAATCTTCTCGGTAATATATAGCTTGCTTCGATATATGTCTATTAAAGAAACTCTTCTTCTTTTATTTCGTCTTGTCGTTTAAACAAAAAGCATGTCAGGCGAGAGACCTAGCCAGAGAAAACAATAAATGTTTGAGTAGCCATATTTAATGTGCATATCGGAATAACTTTGCATATTTATTATGAATCGTGTCAATATATGAGTATGTTTTATATCAGTTATAGTGTAACTCATGGATATATTAAAATATTCTTCTTCCATCCTACATTCAGCATGGCTTCTAAATGTGAGTATGTTTTATATCAGTTATAGTGTAACTCATGGATATATTAAAATATTCTTCTTCCATCCTACATTCAGCATGGCTTCTAAATGTGAGTATGTTTTATATCAGTTATAGTGTAACTCATGGATATATTAAAATATTCTTCTTCCATCCTACATTCAGCATGGCTTCTAAAATACATATGTTACAGGGGCGAGGGGGACACCCGGGTGTTCGATGTCCCGGCCGGCGTCCCCTCGCCCTCGTGGATGGTGAAGTACCGTCCCTTCAAATTGCAGGGGTGAGTTGGTCTCAGGACATATATACACATTGAAACAACACCTACGTATTGATACAGACATATGAGACAGCATGGAATTTTATACTAATTTTATCCCTGGTATTGACATTTATATTTAGTTACACATACAAACATAAATTATCTACACGCAACAAAGTATTTATTAAATATTAATACATATTTTGATATATTATTTGAATTAATAAATATGTGTATAATTATATACTTGAATTTGAGGAAGGAAGATATATTTAATTTCGAAAAGAACATCTCACCTTTCTCTAAAATCTTAAAAAATATTTATAGATTCACACACACACTTATGCGCGAATCGCTCAGGTTTAGGTCAATAATTATCAACTTTTAACATCAGTAAATAACTAGCCAACCGCAGATTGCCAGGGTTTCCAATTATGGTGATCGACAAAACAGGGAATTACTGACATCTGACAGAAGTATCTGTGGTGTGTATACTGGTGTCTATTTGTCCTGGTGTTAATGCATACTTTAATCGAAGGACGTTCTGCACATTTTTTCATAATATACATTGTTTTTATTTGAGTGGATTGTTCTGTTCGCATATATCTTTACATTGGAATAAAAAAGACAATCACAGTTAAGAATTATCAATTTATATAAAATATTTTACACTAAAGGGAATTTTACGTAAAGAGAATTTCAGAATTAAGCTAAGCTCGCCGAAAGTAGAGGTAGAATGAAGAACAAATACATATCCAGTATTATTTAGAGATTTAGGGATCAACGAATATTAAATCCCTTTCGTGTGAAGAAGTGGGAAAGTCTCAAAGAAACACACCACAATACACTTTCGCACAGGTAGAATTGCTTTCTTAGAATGATTAAAGTAACTGAAATACCATTATTTTAACACATATGTCTGAGAGTTCATTTAACAATTTCTTTGAAGATTCAGCATTGCTTAATACTCGTTCAAATAAATTATTAGGTTTTAAGTACATTTGATGTTTTAAAAATGAAACATACTGCTCATCCTATAAATAAATACTGTGTAGCCATTGACAAATATAAAGAAATCTTTATTTCAACGTTGTATTAGGAAATATATTTTATTTAAAGCAAACTTAGAATATCTCCTAACTTCTAGAAATAGGATCAACATATAAATCATTGAGTAACCCCGAGCCTAACATATATGGATTAATATGTCTAGTTGACTTTATATATCAGTAGAACCTTTAAGTGATAAGAACCTTTAAGGACTTTTGCCCGTTTCTACCTATCAAATAACATTGTTTAAAGATTTCAATTCATCCAAGTAATATCATCGTAATTTGAGCTTAGGTGGCCATTACAATCAACGGGATTTCACTAAAACTTTATCATAATTTAATTAAAAATAAATTTTGTTCACATTAAACTCAAATACTTAGAATTTTTTTTTCAAAATTATAGAACATCTCTCACACAATCTTATGTTGCTTGCAATGTTGGTTCAATAATAACATGCGGTCCTAGGATTAAATCTAATATATTAGTTTTTATTTTTGTATATTTTATTCATACAAATATTTCAATTTTATAACATATTAATTTGTTGTAGATGCAAGTGGTGCGGCCAGGTGCCATAAAGGTAAATTATACATTATTTATCACATTGCTCACTATATAGTATACAATAAATAAATATATTAAAATATACACACAAACTCCAATAATATTCACTCTACCAATAATAAATGCTTATTGTGAAAACCTACAGTCGTATACAAAAATAAACAGTCTGGAAATTGCTGTTGACATTCGCTTTTTCTAGGTTAGGCGTCCTCAAAGTTAAAGCCGCTGAGACCTGCGCGCTATCTGAAAGTGATATTATAACCCTAGAATATATAGAATCATGTGGAATATATTTTTATATCTTGTTTTTAGGAACGATACCTCTAACAAGTTATATTTAAGTGTGATTTCACAAGTTAGGTACCATCAGAGGGGTTAGAGAGTAAGGTTGATACTTTAGACCCGAAGGACGCGAATATATATTTTAGAATCTTAATATTAGGAAAAGGTACCTATAACAAGTGTGTTTTTAGTTAATTGTGATTTTACAAGTTAGGTACAATCAGAGTGTGTAGAGAGTAAAGTTAACACTTTGTTCCTGAAGGACGCGAATTCGCGTCTCCGATTTCTAAAAATAAATAACACTCTTAGATAGTGCGCATGCAAAAGCGGCTTTAACTTTGAGGGCGCCTCACCGAGTTGTGAATAGAAGAAACAAATTTCTATAGAAATTTCTACTGTGTATTTGAAAATATTTGATAAGGTTATTGGTTGTAGGCTTGTGGCGATTGCCAACAACCCTAAACTCCTACGTGGTTGGTTTTTCTTAATTTATCAAGAAATGGGTTGACCAAATATTCTATATACAGTTACGAGCGTCATCAATTCCTTTTCATCTCTGTCACCGTTTGCTTTTTTTTTGGAATGGCGCTCTCCTATTGGTTGGCTACGATCACGCCACCTTTGCCTCCCCCCCCCCCACTCGCTTTGTTGTTTTTGTAACTATTGTGTTGGAGCGGGTCGCTCCTTAAATAAATGCATATATTAGTTAATAACTAAATGGAATCCTCTCTTTCTTTTACCCAGTAAGAGACGCCTACGGAAGCCAACAGTACATAGACATATAAAGCACATAGGCTATAGTTATTAACTAATATATGCATTTATTTAAGGCGCCAATTTATAATTGTAACAAATAGTATTTGAATCAAAACATTCAATCGGGTAAAACATGGGCGTTGCCCGGGTCATTCGGCTAGTTATGGAATAACCTAAATCAATGTTTAGTTGATCATTATTACACTAGATGGAGTTTTGTCATTCAAAAAGGTTCATGTGAGAGGTCAGGAAGGGCTGATTTATTATTGTTATTTTTTAAACTTTATATATATGATGGTATTGTTGCGAGTATTGGCGTTGCTTGAAGAACAGTTGCAACCTCCGTCAACAGATGGAGCTTTGGTGTATTTCCGGTCTGGGACTAGTGAGGGGATGTCCTACTGATGTAGTCCAGTTTCCTAGGGATTACGATTGTAAATACACTAGCCGAATGACCCGGGCAACGCCCGTGTTTTACCCGATTGAATGTTTTTATTCAAATACTATTTGTTACAATTATAAATTGGCGCCTTAAATAAATGCATATATTAGTTAATAACTTAAGCCTATGTGCTTTATCTGCCTATTTACTGTTGGCTTCCGTAGGAAAGACGCTCGTAATTGTATATAGAATAACTAAAGCCTACCGCCCGCCATGCGCGCGCACAAGGAAGTCACGTGCTCGCCGGCAGCCAACGGGCTCGCGCCGCCGGCAGGGGGGGGGGGGGGGGCAAAGGTGGCGTGACCGAAGCCAACCAATAAAAGCAAACGGTGACAGAGGCGGCTGATTGATTAGGAAAGACGCTCGTAACTGTATATAGAATTGGTCGCTGCTTTAATTATCTCTCCAATATCATGGTAGCTACTCTTCTGGCAAGTCTCTCGTGTCCCCCACCAGTGGTAAAGTCGAGAGTTACTGCCAGAGAGAAAGGAGATCCGCGTGAGTAATGGTTCTCAGAGGGGCGTTGGACTGCTGCAGAGGTTGAGCAGCGAGGCCGGGGTAGATGGTCCACGGCGGAAGAAGCGGCGGCGTCGCGAAGGACCAGAGAGGAGAAACACGCGAAAATTCAAGAAGAGAGCTGGCCCTGTAAGTAAAGGACAATATTCAAACTTACCTATATATTGAACCACAAGGATATAATCATATGTTTTTTATATTGAAATGTTCCTTGGAATGTTTCTATCATTGGAGAAGAGCATTGGACTATCGTTTATTAATAGAGTGCAGATACCAGTTAATTAAAGTCACGTTTATAATTATACCATTCTGTTCTCTTCATATATACATACTCTCTTACATTTATGGTTAAAATATTACGTTAACTAAGTTATAAATAAGAGAAACATATTGTGCCTTCTCGTTATCTATTTAGCTTACAAATCCAGTTATATATTAATTCATCAATGCTCTTCGATATAAATTTAATGGAAGTATTTGCGATTAATAAAAATTAAATAAATTTACCTTCTAAAAGGAAATCTACATTGAAGTTTCAATTAAAAGTTCGAAATACATTATATTATTAAAATATGACAACGATAATCTCCTTATTCACTGTAGCTTATTATATTATAGCTAAGAGTTTCTTTATAAAGACGCGACACCTATGTTTATTTTTCTTTTATTAAATTATATTATTACCATGATTTGAAAAAATATATTTTATTATAATAAAATTATTTTAAAATAAGTAGCATGAAACACCACAGCATATTTCCAAAATTTTGTGGGAAAGCAGGGATTTTTTAGAGGTTATTTATTTTTATTTGAGTGTATAAATATTATGTTTTATTTAACACATCTATACAGATCACATATATCGATATGGATTTATATATGGATACATATATTCGTATTAAAAATAAATAAGGCATCTCCTGACCACGAGCACATGTGCTTTTTAGATGGCAGAGCGCCATCTAGTGGAGCAAAAATAAACTAAACGTTTATTTAGCTTTCTCCGTGATATTTGGCCAACCCAATTTCTTGATAAATCAAGAAAAGCCATCCACGAACGCGTTTCGCGCTGTTGGCGCTCGTCAGCGTGGAGATATGGATTGTATGTAGATATACATATCCTGGATTATTTTATGACACTCTCTGACTCTCTGTTCCAATCTATTTATGAATCATCGAGACAAGGTTATGTCCAATGGTGGTGTACATCCATCTCACATTCCTTCCACATTATAATGCAACTACTAAAATATAAAGGCGCCATCTCCCGTCAAAATAGACGCCAAGACAAAGCGCCATCTAGTGATCGTCTCCGCAAACTAGCTGATTCGGTCAGTTACAAACTAATAAAAAAGTCAGCTTTGGCTAAATCAGAATGCCTACCTTGAGATCATATTTGGAAATAGTGGGCTTCATATTTGTAATCGACACGAGCCTGCTAGTTTTAGGAGTAAATGGCGCTTTGATTTAGCATCTATATTAATTAAAGAAGTGACCATTATTTTTATAACTCTATATTTGAGCCATAGAATTTACCCGGTCTATTTACCAGATTAATGCCTCTTTTTCAAATTCTGAAGATTTCATTTGAAATCTTTATGAATCTTTTTGAAACAAAGTCCGTCCTGGAATGATGAGATATATTCGCCCAAACCATGGTCTTCAGGCGGGTGTACCGAATTTGCCAAAACTGAAGTTTGGCTAAGTCACGGACCCGAGTCTTCCTGTTTGAGGAAACAGTAAATAGATGGCACTATTTTTTGTGTATTTTGATGGGAGAAGTTACCTTTATTTTTATTTTTATATATCAATATAACCCGGCAACATTTTCATCTATTTTTGCTATAATTATCTGGAATTTAATCACTAATTTTATAGCTGTTCTCACCAATAAAATAATATTATATTTTATAATGTCCTTTAAAGAAGTTAGGTGGTTAATAAATCTTATTTATAAATTATTACAAAGTATTTTAAATAGATCTGTTATATTAGATTCATGCACACTTCAAGTTACTCGATTTCGAAAATGAAGATATTTTAGATGATCTGAGATCCTCTAATACATCGATTTATGTTGGTAACAGTGTATTGTTGGTTTTATAACGAATCAGCGCCTGTCAATTTTCTTTTAGCAAGTATATATTTTTAAAGCTGTTATTTAACTTGCTTTCCTGTCTGTCTGTCTACAAATCTTGCAATCGATTTTTAATATACTTCTAGAGCACGTAGGAATTTGAAATTTAGTACCCTTTCAGAACCAGATGACAATGCAAGTTGACAAATATTCAGAATTATAAGTTGTCAGGGTGGACGAATCCCCAAATTGCCTTTCATATTTTGTAAATTAATTTTGACATACTTCCAGATCACAAAGAAGTATGAAACTTTTAGCACTCACTCGATCAATGAACAATGCAATTGTACAAAATTTCAGACTTCTGAGTGGTTGGAATTGCCAGGAATGAACACATTTATATATTTCTTTTTAAGTCTTATGTTACGCCCTTACAAAACATTGACCAATCCGTCGCGAGCAGGGTTCCCTCTATTTAAGGCCTAATCCCATCTGAACTTTTGGTTCTAAGTGAATTCATGACTAAAAACTAACTAAATAATTACATTCAAAAAAGCTTTTATTTAAATGCACTAAAAAGGAAAAATATTGTATCTTCTGTCATCAAGCAATTAGATGTATCTGAGTGAAAATAAAAAGGAGGGGGCGATCATATTTAGATAAAAAGTAAAAATATATCAAAAAGTCATAAAAATCGCTAATCAGCTGCTACATATTAAATCACGTTAGGTTCGAAATTCATGATGATCGTCCTCCGCCGTTTTAATTTCATTCAGATACATCTAATTCCTCAATGACATAATATAAAATATTTTATATTTCCTTTTTAGTGCATTTTCAAATAAAAGCATTTTTTAAAGGTTTATTTTTATTTATTAATTATTTATTTTCAAAAGCCTAATAATTGATATGATATCAAATTGCGAATAAGAGTTTTAATAGGAAAATTAGCAACGTCAGAGTGACTCTGTGAACTATATAAATATTCATTGATTTAGATGTCTGTAAGATTTGTTTATATTATAATATACTTGTAAATGCCTAATATATCGGCCGCTAGGTGGCCAAGGCGGGTGTACGTGCGTCGCATCGCTCCTCGAATTGGGTAAATATACATTTAATTAATTTTATATAAATCTAAAACATTAAGTTGAATTTTAACTTTAAGTATAATTGCAGAATGTTTTTAGTCTTCATTTTATAATGGCTATTTATTTTAATTAAATGAGCAAAAAGAAAAGGAAACTTGTATAATCCTGTATTTCATTTGTTTCGCATAAAATAAAATGACCGCTCGCGGCCTTACTGCGCCGTCTCTAGAGGAGTCAACAGAAAGTATCGGCCTTCAATCACAATTACAAACAACTTTAACCGTGAAAGAAGTATATCAAAGGTTTGATGGGGTTTCAAGCATTTTATCTGATAAATTAATCTATTTCTAAACATATCTTTAAAAGAACGCAAGATAATTGGTGATCAAATAAACAGTATGTTAAAAATGGAATTATTTCATTTTCATCAAGTCCACGGGCATCCCCTGTAATTCTAGTGAACAAAAAGAATGGAGCATTTGGATTTTGCGTTGAGTATAGTATTCTGAATTTAGTCACAGTATGATACCAATATCCACTTCCGCGTTTAGATGACTGCTTCGTCTCCCTTCATGGCTAAAGGTACTTTACTTCGCCCGACCTTTGTTCCGGCTGCTGGCAAGTGGAGGTGGAAAAACAGGAACGTGAAAAAATGGCTTTAATTACTCCTGATGGACGTTTATCAATTTAATGTTCTACCTTTTGGATTGTGCAACGGGCCAGAAACCTTTTGTGAAAGGCAACTGATACAGTTCTTAGAACCCATAAGTAGAAAATATGCCTGTTTTACCTCGACGACGTTATTGTAATTTCAGAGGATCTACAGTCCTATTTGGAAAGATTGAAGACAATTTTGAAATGTTAATAAACAGAAGGATGTCGCTCAATGTTTCGAATGCCGATTTGCTTATACCAAGCTTCTTATTTTGGGACATTTTTCAAATGAAGGAATGACGCCAGACCCAGAATAAATTATATGTATAAAAATGTTTAACGCCCAGAACTGTTAAACATGTCAGCGCTTTTCTTGGACTTTGTTCTTACTATAGAATATTAAAAATAGAATTTCCAAAGGTTTACATTGCCATTACAGATTTTGACCCTGTTCATTTAGATGAAAACACTAAAGAGCATCCAATTTCTTATGCAAGCAGGACATTACAGAAAGCAGAGACCAACTAATCTACAACCGAGAAAGAATGCCTAGCTATCATATGGGCGATTAAAAAATTTAGACCATATCTTTACGGAAGAAAATTCACTATATATATCGATCACCATAGTCTATGCTGGATGGAAAAAATGAAAAACCTACTGGGCGATTAGCGCGATTTTGTCATTGAATACAAGTCTGGAAAAACTCATTTAGATGCATATGGATTGTCACGATGTCCTATCCTGGATAATATGATTTCTACAATTAATTATAAGGAACATGATTATGATTCTTATATGAAGAATATCGATATTTTGGTAGATATCAAAATCCAAACAGCTATCAAGAGACCTTCACCAAATTTGAAGAGAAATTATTAAAGAAAAATATTTCTGTGATTGGCGATCCGTGGTTGTTGATAGTCCCGAAAAACAAACAGAAAGAGCTCTTAGAAAATATGCACGAATATCCGACTTCAGGTCATATGGGCATTCAAAGAACTTAAAATTGTATAAAGAATAAATATTTCTGGCCCTCAATGCTTAAACTGATGAAGATATGTAAAGATGCCCTGAATGACATTTTGGAAAAAGACCTTCTTAATTGCCTCAAAGACTGTTGCAGCCGATTCCACCAGCTTCAATACCTTTCGAAAATGGGAATAGATTTTATGGGGATATTCCTGAAATCTTGAAGAGGAAATAAATTGGTTCCTGATCTGCACAGACTATTACTCCAGATATAATAAAACTTATAAAATTAATCTATTGATTTCAATAGATTCATTTTAAAATCAAAAGAAACTCATTGTGAAAAATATTTTATAAACGCTAGCAAAGAATTATTTTAAAATGCATCAGCTGTACATGAGACAGAATATATCAAGAAAATATATATCAAAACATGTTAATATATTGGAATCGAAATTTTCTTAGGCCGCCAAAACGCCTAATTAAATATAAAGCGTCAGAGGATGGTGTGCTTCATTTTGTGCTGTCACAGGTCGGTGCTAATTAATATATCGAACTGACCCAACCTACATTGAGAGACCATTCTAACAACATTCTAGTGTATTAATGTTCAGAGATATTTTTGTGAGAGTATTGTATTTTACCTCTGTGTATTTTACATTTTTTACATGTCTGTATATTTACCTCAAATGTTTGTTACAGGATTGAAAGGACGCTAGAGATCCTTCATGTATATATTATTTTGTAAATAGATTGTGATGTGTTGTATTGTGTTTTGTTTTTATTTTTAACTGGTCTGGAGATAATCTCCGCCAAAGATTTCAAATTCCAAGAGAGCAGAATCGTATGGAATATAATTCACATCAAAAGATTTATTAAGTTCTTCAATATACAGTGGTAGTTATTGGAAATTTTGTCAGCATATGCTGATAATCTCGGCAACCAAGATTGTATAAATTGTGTACGAATGCTTTCTCTACTGCCTGCACCAATTAAAAAGTCCCCTGTGTGAAACTAAAGAAATGAATCTACCGGTGTTCCACCAGAACATGGCAGTCGGCAGTTATAGAATGTTTATGCTATTCTCTGCCACCTGCGAGTTTTTGTGAAGACTTGCTCCAATCCTGGAAGAGTGAATTGCTCAGAGTTTGATCAAAATATAACGTTATCTCTACCCAGAATACCACATGTTCCATTTCCTCCCCCTGGATCTCGTTGATCAACTATCTCCTGGAAAATATCTCTTCCAAGTCTTTTGGCCATTTTCCCATTCGGCGAGTTCTATGGCATCCATACCAGATGACCTCCGCATTGATAGCGGACTACTTCATGGCAGGAAGTTCTTTGTCTCGAGTTCCATGTGCAAATTCAGGACTCTTCATACTATGGAACGAATTCTGCATATTTCGACTTCTATTCGAGCGCAAGAAATGATGGCTGATCTCGTCAGATACGAAATTGCAGCCATGGATTCCATGATCCGAACATGCTGCTGACATTTTAATATGCTCTTTTCATACCATCTAAAGGGTCTGTGGTAATTCAAGATGGATTTATAAAATAAAGATTTATGCTTTTAGGAAACATCTTGTATATATTTACTCCCATTCACTTTTTTTTTTTTGCATATCCATTAGCCAACACGATCCCTTCACCTTGTGCCAAAACATCAACCAAAATCACCGTTCTGATATTTCTACCTTGTGGTACTAGCATCCGATCATCATACAAGCATACAGGCTATAAATACTCTCTCTCCCTCTTGTGTCAAGGAAATCATTCAATATCCAAGTTCTGATTCTTTTTCCTTCAAGGATCGACTTCGGCCAAAGTCATTTTCTCGTACTCTGCACTAGGCATATAGAGAACAAGCATCTACTTGGCTTTATAATTTTATTTTTTTTGTCTGGCCAAATATGAATTCTAGCATCTACTGTGAATAGAATTTTGAGTTTTCTCTCATCAAATGATCTTTAAATACTATATTTTATTATTTGTAAACTAATAAATCTCTTTTGTAACACAGATAAAAAAAAAATAAATTCAAATATTCTAATTAACTTTATAAATTTTCATATGACATATGAATTTGGGGAAGGAGGGGATTCTAAACATTTCAATATATCTGGAGAAATAGGTTCAAAATTGTAGAGAGAGAGAGAGAGAGAGACTGATATA
>CP092883.1:28118732-28215350 GCA_030710605.1 Cordylochernes scorpioides | reverse complement strand
CTTGTAGTCGAGGGTTCATTTCCTGAATCTTGTTAGCCATCTCTGCAAGCTTGTCCAGGCCTTCTTCGCTCACTACTAGCATATTTTTCATGATTTCAGGTAATTTGTCCATCCATAATGTTTGGAGAACTTTTTCCGAGATGTCTTTATCGGTTTTGAGGGTTCTCATCTTCCTCAGTAATTGGGTAGGCTTTAGGTCTCCTAATTCCAGTCCAGTTAGTAGCTTCCTTAAGATTTTTCTTCGCTCTCCTTAAAAATTGATACGAGACGATTTTTGGCCGTTGTGTATTTGTTATTGTTCTGGGAATCTTGGATGATATCCCATAAATTCTCTATAAATACTTGCATTTTTTAAATTATTACCAGAGCAACTTTTTCAAAGATCAAAAAATGCAAATTAGATAAAAAATGCAAGATTAAAATTACAAAAGCTACTTTAAAAAATATATATTGTGCAAAATTAACTTTCAACTGGACTGTGGCAACTTTAACCGGTCTGTGGCACTATCTGAGGTACTATGAAATATTATGATGTCGACAAACTTAAGGTTTGCGCACCCTTTCCCTTGGCAGTATCCCTCAGTCTTACCATTGGTAGGGGCACAGTCAGGACTGACCAAAGAAGACCTATTTAGCCACCTCAACGGATTAAGAAACCACTATCGAAGTGGGTCTTCTTACCTCTGGCAGTATCCCGTAGCCTTACCACTGGTGGGGGGACAGACGGGACTGACCAGTTGTTTACAATAAAATATAAAATAATTTTAAAAAGAATAATTAAATATTTACATTTACAAAATGTAACTTTTATAACACACAAAGTTTAACACAGCGCCATCTAGGTGTGGCAATTGGAATTACTACCGTTATATTTTTATATTTTGTATTTTATTTTACAATCGCATATTGCAAAATTGCCACTTTATTTCTATATTTTCACATAAATTTAATTTTAAAGTGGTATTTATGCGCCATTTTCGGTTTTAAACTTTGTTTTTTTAGGAATCTACGCTTTCATTCCCCATTTTGTAATTATGAATTTCGGAAGTTTATATTTTATATCAATATTCTTGATATTTTAGTGTAGAATGTGCGAGCGAGAAAATATTCTAGTTAACCTTCTATCTTCCTTATCTTCAAAGAGTGTAGGAAGATTTATTGAGTTATTATTTTGTTGACGATCATACATTCGAAAAAATATATTTTAAATATAATTGTTCTCATATTAATTTTCTTTATTTTTCATCTAGAATGGAACAAAGTTGTATGCCCGCCCGCGTACACTTGAAGCCTGAAATATAACAATGGAAGAAAACAGTCTGAAAGGTGTACATAATATTACAGAAAATACATATGCTATACATGAAATTTAATACTCGCTTTTATGAATGATTCCACAAGAGAAAATATAAGGTAATGCCTGGAAACGGCGCTGAATGAAAACATTAAGGACTGGCTGAAGTTACCAACTATATATATATATGCTGTAGATAACAGAGTTTTACAAACATTATAGTATCATTAGAAGTTAAAGTATATAGGCGTAAATAATTGCATTATTTTAGCTGAATGATTTTTTATATGCTTATAATTGATGTGTTATAATGTGCGAACAATATGTAAGATTGAAAATCCGCTTTACATAACTTTCTTTGCATTTATATAATACATTGGCGCGCCATCTGTAATAAGAAATTCGAACTATTTTTGACGCGTATGATTCTTTTAAAATAAATCAATTTTATACAGCTCTCACTGCTGTAATATATAAATAATTATTTTTTATGTGTTTCTACTCCATAGTTCATTTAAAATATAACAACAACAACAAAAAGCCTTTATTGAGGACCTCTCGTCCTATATAGGATTCGCCAGTTTACAGAGTAATTGAAGAGAGGATAACTAAGAATACAGAGAGAAACCTATAAGTAGTAGGTATAGTATAGTATTTTCTACACTGTGACTATATCAACAGCAGCAACAAGCCTTTTACTGGAATCAAAGTCCCATACAGGATTCGTCATTTTAATCCTGACATAGATTATTTGCATATAATTATTTACATCAATTAGATTATGTATATAGCCTCCTCTTCTCTTCAGCCGTCTTCCAGAATTTAAACAACGCAAAAGCTCCAGCTCTGTTTCTCACCACCTCATTCAACAGGAGCTCCAAAGAGAAATTTAAAATATATATTCCAAGAGTCTAGCTTCAGTATCAGTATAAAAAGAAAACCGAAAAATGCAATTTTACATCAATATGGTAGAATAAACCGGCAAAACCGCTGGGAAGGTTCACCACTGATGAACCAGGTACTCCCATTATTTTATCAATGCAGTAAGGGCAATGAAAAATTGATTTATTTATGAAAGAATCACACGCGTCAATATAGTTCAAATTTATTTTTATTTCTTAAGTGTCGGTGGCCCACTGTCATTCTTGTCAAGGAAACCAATCATATGTTGAATATTTCTTTCTTCTTTATGAAGATACTGAGGAACGTGTAGAGTCGGCTGCGCGATATTTAAAACCAATTAAATATAAGAAAAATTTGAAAACTCAACAAATAATGCGAGAGATATTTATATATAGAAAAGTAAAAATTAAAGTGAAAAAAGGTTTGCATAGCCTTTTCAAATATTTTATATAATTTATTTATTAAATATTTTGATCTTTTATCTTATTTTCTCTATAAGGTTTTAATATTCTGTTATTTTTCTCTCTCAGGTTCCTAGCCCTCCTAAAATGGTCTTTAAAATTTATTTTTGATACCCTTATACACTGCTTGCCAAAAGTTAAGATACACGTGGTTTTTGCTCCATATCTTCAAAAATAAGGCATTTGAAACCACAAAACCGCAGTTATGTATTTTAATTGACACGATTCATAATAAATATGCAAAGTTATTCCGATATGCACATCAAATACGGCTACTCAAACATTTATTGTTTTCTCTGGTCTCTCGCCTGACATGCTTTTTGTTGTCGAAACAGTTTAAACCGTTTCTTTTCAAATCAAATTTTATTATTTTTCACTTCAAAATATGTCTTCTAGGCGTGCTATTGGATGAATAGAAATGGGATTTAGCCAAGCTGATGCGGAAAGGGGTTTAAATGTTTCAAGAATTTAGTTCGAATGTATCACGCCTCTTGAAACAGCTTCAAGATACAGAGGATGTCTCCTGAAGACCTGTTGCAAGACGTTCAAAAGTCACAACACCACAAGATGACATATTTTGGCAATAGCTGAAAAAATCCGAATGCTTGTTTCTGAGTTTGATAGGTGACTGAAAGAATATTTCTGTCCATACTGTGTCCAGAAGGCTTAATGCTGTTGGTGTCTATGCAAGACGCCCAGCTGAATGCATTCCAGTATCAGCGTTACACGAAAGGACACTTTCGAATTGGAGTCGTCAGCGTCAAGACTGGACAGAAAACTACTGGAGCAAGTTCTCTTCACAGATAAATCCCTATTTATCCTACAGAGTGATTCTCGACGATACAAGATATGGAGAGAGAGGTTGTGACACGATATAGCTCATCAATTGTAAAAGAAAAGACAACTTTGGTGGTGGCGGTGTGATGGTGTAGGCCGACATCTCTCTCAACGGGCACACCGATCTGCCTGTGTTTGAAGGAGGTTCCCTGGCTCGTCAAAGGTATCGTGATGATATCCTAAAGCAATATGTTCTTCTGTTGTCTCCCACAGAAAAGAGATTTTTGTTGATGGACGATAACGTTCGTCCTCACAGAGCGAACCTGATGACTCGGTATCTTTAAGACAATGGATCTCTAGATTTAAATACGATAGAACATGTCTGGGATGCCCTTGGAAGACAGATTGACGGTCTTTGTCCTTCTTCCAGAATTCTTGATGAGCTCAAGACCGTTCTCCGAAAAATATAAGATTCGAATTCCTCTCGAACTGATTAATAGCCTTGTAAATGAGAAGCAGGAGTCAAGAATGTATTGCTGTAAGAGGGGATTACACACATTATTAAATTAGTATTTTTTTTTTTACATTTATAAATATAGGTTCTGGTCTCTGTCCATTAAAGATTTCTAAATATTCATAAACATATTATGAAGTATTTAAAATATAAAAAGAAAGCACAAAAATGATAAAGCAAAATTTGGATTATAGATTATAGCTAAAAGAAAATAAGATCTACTCCAAATAAATTAATAGTGTGTGACGTTTCGGTAAAAGCGTGGTTACCGAGTCACACACTCTTATTTATTTGGATTAGGTCTTATTTTCTTGTAGAAAAACGCGAAAATATAAATATATATTTGATGAGAAAACCACTTTAAATAATTTTAAATTACTAACGAAATACGAATTTTAACTTAACTTTTGGCCACCAGTGTATAATGCAGGGTTTTCTTCCAATTGGCATTATGATATTGATCTAAAACCTGTATATCTATGTGTGTAAGATTCTCTCCTAGTACCTTTCACATAGCCACTGTTTGTGTCCTTGTGTTCTATGTGTTCTCTAAAGTAATATTTGTGTTCTCTATGTATAATTTGTTAGAACTTGGCAACACGCTGCACACGTTTCTCAGTAACTTCATCAAGGGGCAAGAAATAAGCAACATAGGACGGACACTTAAGAAATAAATAAGAAGAAAGGTTATTTTAGAATCGAGTTTTTAATATTAAACACAGTGCGGCAGAGACTTTCAAAGAAAATTTTGTAAAAAAAAAATAAAAACAAGTTAATAAAATTTCAACCATTAAAAAAAAAACACCGCCTGAATACATATGTTACAGCGATATAATAATGATTTAAAGCGTATTTACTTTAAGGAATCGACTCCAAAGTACGCTTCGTAGCTGTTTGAATGGTCGATATATAATCGAAAATCCATTTCCAGTTTTGGGAATAAAGGAAATTTACATGGTGCTAAATCAGGCGAGTACGGCGGATGACACACACACGTTATTTTTCGCCAAAATCGTCGAATTTTGCGACGATTCAACCTGGCATAATGGTGCTTTCTATAAAATACATAATGTTATATAAGAATAAGAACTTCACAAGGTCTTCGTATATATTGCATATATATGTGGAAGACGAAATTGTACTTACTCCTCGTCTGGCAGTACGACGCACCACCATGCCAGCACTTCCTTGTCGCTGGAACACCATTTCTCAGTGCAATTACATTCCAGGTATGTTTAATGAATTCACATCAATGGCTATAGGTATTAATTCTAAGGCAATATAACGCGCCATCTATATGATATTGAAGATAGAAGTTGCCTGTCTGGCATTCATATTTCTTTGAATTAGAAGACATTTCTGCCAGTCACTTCTAATATAAATAACTATATATAATAAGTAAAAGCACATTAAAGCACGAATGTTTTTCTACACATAACGCAAACCTCTACTGTCTTTACTCCGATGAAAATATATTGGGGGAGGGCTTGAATCATCAGTGATCAATTCTCCCAGAGGGTTCGTCAATATAATCTACCAGACCGCTTTTTAGAGCTCTAATACTGTATTGTACTATTCTGCATATATATGCTACACTGAAGGGTGGATTCTTAAAAATGGTATTCAAGCAAACTATGGACATAAGCTTTTATGAGAGAGTAGAATTACATTTGAATATTTGAATCGAGCAATTCTCTTGCACAAAGATTTAATTTAATGTAGTGTTGGGTGCCTGGATATATAATAACGGTCCATTTTAAAAGGCCCCTGAGATTTGAACTTGTGCTCTTCACCTTGAGAAAATAATATTTCAACAACTCGAGGTTCCTGCAGATTTTAACCTTGTTTATGGATGTAAGTAATGGAAAGAAGCTCTGGCTCCTTGTAAGTGTAAAGTGTATTGATTTCCATATGTGAAGACTTTTAATGCACTTAATATGAATAGAACAGTTAAATTCAAAACATGTTTATTTAGAGCTTCACCCCCCGGGTTCGATCGCGAATGCTATCTACATAAAAAAAGCTCTGAAATCAAATCTGGCACATTCAAATCAAATGATACGAAGGATCATAAGATATACCTTCTCTCAAGGAAGAAATACATAGCCTTACTAAATGTCAAAAACAAAACTTATTTCTGTACAATACCAGTCACGAGATTCCACGGAATTCTGGAAAACAATAGTCTTATTTAAAAATAAAAGAACTTTACACGGACACATACCAATATTGTAATGGCAACTATTTTACATAAAACTGCTAGGCACTCTAGAACCCTGACCGACTATTCCCTTTAATAATTTTATCTTGCTCAGACAGTAAGCTAAATGACAAAATATCATTGGCAGAATTAACGTGAGAGATTTGCCATTTAAACCGTAATAAGGCGTCAGGCAATAGACATTTCACTGATCCAGCTAACACTCAGACACAAAGGAAGACAATTTTATGCTTTCTTTATCGATTTGACATCAAAGGCATTTTGACATGGTTCCGCAAGCTCTCCTGTGGAAAATGTTGGTGGATATGGGCTTAAACTTTCGCTTTGTCAACTTAATAAAATTATTATGAAAACATGACTGCAGCGGTACGATGGAAAAATTCATTTACAGAAATCATTAAAATAAAATCGGGAGTTCTCCGAGATAACTTTGTCGACATACCTCTTTATATTCTTCACAAATGATTTAATTGAGGTTTTTATTAGTTATTATAATTAGTGATTCAGATATACCTGGTATCTACATGCCGGTCTTTGGAAATGTTCACCTACTCATGTATGCGGATGACTTTGTACTGATAGGTGACTCAAATAATAATCTCTAAATAAAGATCAATTTGCTAAGAAAATACTTCAATGAGAATTATCTAACATCGAATGAAAATAAATCTGAGATAATGGTGTTCCGGAATGGAGGACGACTGTCACAAATGGACAAATTGTTTTGGGGGTCAACGACCTTTGACAGTTATATCAAAATATGTGTATCTTGGCTATCCACTCACCACTAAAATTTCGTTCAACCAGGTGGCTCAGTACCATAAAGGTAAAGCAGCTATTGGTGCCGTATAATCAATTCTAAGCAAATCATAGATGAATTCCTTTCATTCATTAATGAAACTCTTAAACAAAATTGACTATCGACTTTGCTTGATACTGCGCCTGCTACAACGATAGAAAAATCCAAGGCACGTTTATACGTCGTTACCTGAAGCTACTAAAATACACACCAGGCTACACTATTAAAGCTGAAACCGGAAAAGTCTCACTGGGTAAACAGCGTTGAAACTATCATTAAAATACTGGCTTGAAATCCTAAGGATGAATGAAGCTAGATTACCAGTAATATGTTTATTGCAACTCTGGGAAACATCCAGAACGTTGGAACTTCAACCAATATCTTAAACATCACTGAATTTCCGTGGCTCGAATTTTGAAACGATTACAGGGTTTTACAGATAGAAATTCCCTCGATTTTCGGGAGAGAAATTGATCAATCTATACTAATAGACCATACAAGAATGTTAAATTCAAAATTTTACCCAAAAAATGGATTCAACTCCCATGGCAGAATTTTATTTAACTAGTGATTTCCCACTTCCTGTCAAACGATGCATTGCGCAATTAAGAATCTTGTTTACGTTTTTTATTGAAGACCATATAAAACTATGAAATCAGAAAATCTCGTATGTGTATTGTGAAGGGATAATTTTGAGTCAGAACTAACTCACTATATATTTACCTGATCTGTATGAAGAAAGAAAATTACTTTTAATAATTCGAGCGCTAATCCTTTATCACTCTATGCCTAGCTGTCAGAAACGGTGAAAAGTAGACACAGTTCAATAGATTTATACCAATATATTTAGAAGGCGAAATGGATGAGAAACATGTGTAAATAGTTTCCCTTTTTTTGGGCTAGAATTGTATATAGTACTTAATTTATGTTCAATTAAAACCAGTGCGATACTGGGAGAATCCTATATGTGGCTTGATCCCTAATAAAGGTTTTTGTGTGTGTATTAAGAACTTTACCTTGTGTGGACCTACGATGTATACAAATTATTTTATTATCAATTTTCACAGAAAAAGTGTAAAAACACTATATTTCAGAAACAATGCTATTGTTTCCACAATTCCACACTCGCTTTTTCAGTGATACGCTAACCTATGCACGGTGGATTCTATGGCCACTGGACATGCGTCAGACCTGGAGGCTATTGGGTTCTGTGCTGCCTGGAGTATAGGAGCTCCATCTATGCTTCTTTCCTGTGGTGAATCTGTATAAGTCCGGTGGTCTTAATAAAGCTGTATGTGTGTTTATATATATTAGATATAGCACGTTATCAACTTATAATTAATTAAGTCATTACCATATTATCAATCACCATATAAAACTAGAGAACCCTCTGAAGAAATGGCCACTTTTGGTCAGGCTTTTTCAACATTTTTCATAGTAATGTAAATATTTAGAATCAAAATATGAATAACCCCTCAAATTGATAGAGAACAATATTATTATTATTAAATATGTATCAGATAAACTATATTATATCCATAATTAAAATAAAAACTGATTTAAACAAAATAATTATATACATAAATTCTAGGACAATTCCATTTATTTATAAGAAAGGGAAATATATTTGAGCACGAAAGTTTCTCACACGCACAAAATAATTGATTCACCACTTATCAGCCAAGCTCATTCAATATTCTTTCATCGTAGTAAGGACAGTAGAATGTTAGTTCTATATGTAAAATAAATTTTCGTATTTAAATACATTTTCTTTCTTACAAATATTTTTTTCTGTATAAGAAAATAAACAACCATCCCCTACAAGTCATCGAAAAAGAGCAGAAGAAGTTTGTGTTATGTTTAAAAGAAACATAAGTGCTTTAATACTTACATTTCTTTTATATATATTGCACACGTTATCACCCTATAATTAATTATGCAGAATACAAGATAAAACCATGCATATAATATTTGGTTGATTTTGCTTGGAGAATCAGAGAAAGGAACACTTAGGCGACATTTCCTTGTCTCAATTCGATAGTCAACTACTGTAATATATAACCGGATGAATAAAATAATGTCTGATCAAGGTCTTCTCTTTGGTTTATATAAAGTATACAAGACCACAGGGGGTCGGTGGAAGGCTGGTTAAACCGTTTGGGTTTCAACCACTACGACCCGGGTTCGATTCCTGCATTGGACACTTTTTTTCTGATTGAAAAAAAAATTCTCCAATGGCCCCCGATTCTTGTAAATGTCCAACCCCACCAGTGAGTGCAAGTAACCAAACGGGGCTCTGACACATTTGTAAGTGCAAAGTCGAACTGATTTCCACAAGTGTAGACATGAGGTGCGCTTACAGTAAAAGCAGTCGCTAACTACCCACCATGATTATCATGGTATCATGATTAACATGTACTAAGGATAATTTAAAAATAATAATAAAAGATCGCAGTCACCTTTCGGAAGAGATTAATAGAATCGCCGAATGTCGTGGTCCATTTGGATGAGGAAAGTGAAGACTAAAACGCGGCTAATTCCACACTCGCTTTTTCAGTGATACGCTACCTATGCACGGTGGATTCTGTGGCCACTGGAGGCTATTGGGTTCTGTGCTGCCTGGAGTATAGGAGCTCCATCTATGCTTCCTTCCTGTGGTGAATCTGTATACGTCCGGTGGTCTTAATAAAGCTGTATGTGTGTGTATATATATTAGATAGCACGTTATCAACTTATAATTAATTAATCCATTACCATATTATCAATCACCATATAAAACTAGAGAACCCTCTGAAGAAATGGCCACTTTTGTTCAGGCTTACTCAACATTTTTCATAGTAATGTAAATATTTAGAATCAAAATATGAATAACCCCTCAAATTGATAGAGAACAATATTATTATTATTAAATATGTATCAGATAAACTATATTATCCAATATGTGGAATGTTAGAACAAATACATCATTATTTGTAAAACGACACTAGAAGTTACACCGCATGAGTTTCTTTTCAACGACAAATTAAAATTTTATTTCAAGGTGAAATATCGACTATACCTCATCCAAAAAGGTTAGAAATAGTCGATATTTCATCTTGAAATAAAATTTTAATTTGTCATTGAAAAGAAACTCATGCGGTGTAACTTCTAGTGTCGTTTTACAATCACAGGCCGCAGTGTATTATACATCATCATTTATTCATAAGTTCAAATGTTTTATAAACTTACGCGCGGCGTTTCATCCGGCCCATCATTTTGCTGCAAACACACATTTATATATATAATATTTTTCTAAAGAAATATAGTCATTTTTATTTTTAAAATTGTTATTTATAAATAAAGAGAGGGGAGAATAAAAACATTTTATCCCTTATATAATCAAACCCCAAAAACACCATAAAATGGAAATGCGACAGTTTATTTAAAAATGATTAGGCCATGAATATAATTAGCACCTCTAAATATATGAATATAAACAGCAGATAACTTGAATTTTATTTTCCAGTATATTATATTTGGTAAATAGAAAATTCAGTTTAAAATAACTTATATAGAATTTTTTAAATAAATTTTGAAGAATGGTATTCAGGTCTGATATTTATTTATAGGCAATATTATGGTGTATATTTAAACCATAGTTTTCAATTAATTTCCTTCTTTTATATAGTGCTTCCCTCGCAGCCGCTATACTTTCATATATGTATTAAACTTTTTTTTGAGTATTTCCACATATTTGATTTTTTTTACTTTCTACCTGAACGAAATAACGAAATCATGAATAACCTAGTTATTTATAATATGATGCACTTGCGCGCCATCTGTTATCAAAATTCGAAACTATTTTAAAGGCGTAAGATTCTTTTTGAAATCAAACAACCTTTACTGCCCTTACTGCAATGGAAAAATTAACTACTGTCCTCAAAGCTTATGTCCATAGTTCTTCTAAAATGCCCATTCCAAGAGTCTACCAACAGTATCACTATAAAAGGAAGTTCCAAAAATGCAATATAACAGCGGTATTGTAGATTAAACTGGCGAAACCGCTGGGAGGGTTCACCACTGATGAACCAGGCCCTCCCTTTAATTTTTCCATTGCAGTAAGGGCAGTAGAGGTTGTTTGATTTCAAAAAGAATCTTACGCCTTTAAAATAGTTTCAAATTTTAATAACCTAGTTAACCTGCCTGTATGCAAATAGGAATATAGTATTTGATCTTTAAAGATATTATGGTCTTCATATATGAAGCTTCTCTGAAGAATATCGGCCCTCATTGTAGGGATAATATTAAAGGATTGTATTGGAGAGAGAAATCGATGCTTTAGAAGTAGTAAAACTTGGATTTTTTAAAAAGAATTTGTTCGAACACTTAATGTGATTATTTGAAATCTTGCCGTGAAAACTGTATGATCATTACAAGGTATGATCAAAAAGGTTCCTACACTGGTTTAATAAAAAATAGGTGAAGTAAAAAAAGACGCTTATTAAAAATAAGAAAGAACTAACACTAGATGTACGTAAATGTTTTCAAGTGAGCCTCGCAATCTTTTAAATACTTTGTGTTCTAATATAAATAGTGTAACGCGCTGTTAAATTAAAATTGACTTTAAAATGGAATAACGTGTTTGTTTGAATTTCTGTTTCCAAACCAGTAAATTATAAAGTGGAAGCTTTGATTTATTTTAAAAAGCATTTGGAAAATATTTTTAAAGAAGAATATCATTTGAGTTGTTCTCTCAAAAGGTTTAAAGATGGCCGAACTTCCGTGGAAGACGACACAGGGTAGGGACGACTAAAAACGGGAATTGTTACTAAAAATGTAAAAAATAAAATGAAGACCGGGTGTTTCAAAATCGTAGAATGTAATCGGCGTAGTGTACGAAAACCTAGGAGTGTCATTTGGGATATGCCGTTCTATTATTCATGACAAACTGGATCTAAAAAGACGATCTTGAATGTTTTTCCTTCGGATATTAACTCTGGAACAGAAAGAGACACGTAAAGATATCTGCTCAAATTGGCCATACAAGACGAAGTGTGATAACATAAAGAGATAACAGGGGACGAAACATGGCTCTACGACCACGATCTCGAAACAAAACGCCATTCAAGTTAATGGTTGGCAAATGCAAAACGAGACTCAAAATGACCAGAATAGAAAGGTCAAAAATGAAGGTTCTGCTCATCACTGGGAGAACAGCCTGGGAGAATCCTGTAGGGGACGAGTGTTTGGAATAAAGGCTTTTTGTTGTTGTATTACACACTAGCCGAATGACCCGGGCAAAGCACGTGTTTTACCCGATTGAATGTTTTGATTCAAATACTATTTGTTACAATTATAAATTGGCGCCTTAAATAAATGCATATGTTAGTTAATAACTATAGCCTATGTGCTTTATCTGTCAATGTACTGTTGGCTTCCGTAGGCGTCTCTTACTGGGAAAAAGAAAGAGAGGATTCCATTTAGTTATTAACTAATATATGCATTTATTTAAGGAGCGACCCGCTCCAACACAATAGTTACAAAAACGAAGAAGCGAGTGGGGGGGGGGGGGACATGATGGGGGGGGGGGGGGGGGGGGGGGGGGTGGGGGGGCAAAGGTGGCGTGATCGTAGCCAACCAATAGGAGAGCGCCATTCCAAAAAAAAAAAGCAAACGGTGACAGAGATGAAAACTGAAGAATTAAGAACGCATGAATCTCGTAACTGTATATAGAATTATATCGTACTTATGGAATTGAATAATAGCTAGCAATTTGCAGTATTCATTGAAATTATTCGAAGTCTTTATATGATTTATTTTCATATTACTTTAAACTTAGAAATATTTTGATGTATGAATAATAAAACGAGTTAATAAGATATTTCGTGTTAATATTTGATTTTATTATTTATTAATCAACCAGAGGCACGATACTTTTTGAAATATTTGCGTCTAATACAGAGGAAACAAACAAATTTAGAACTTTATATCTTTATTTCGACTTAGAGCGCTATGTCCCCCTAGGGACACTTGTACTTTAAAAATAAACAAAATTTTAAAGAAGAGATAGATATATATTTTAAATATGTACAGAATTAGTATGCAAGTTAGTTAGAAGAAAAGATTAAAAATATATATATCAAAAAAATTAATATATGTACAAAGGGTTGGAAAGCAAATTTAGTTAAATGAAATCAAATTGTAAAGTATTGTGTTTATTCGAGAAAAGTCATTTACAGATTAAAAAATGTTTTAAGGAATATTTTATAATGAAAATATTCTAGATATTAGAGAATTATTCAGTTAAAACAATACTAAAAAGAGTTAATTACTAAATGAAAGCGTTCCAAAAGGAATTTAGTAGTTTATGTAAAACATATGGTTCTTGAATCAAAACGAATGTCAGGTGGGTCATTTCTAGTGTTGGCCTGTAGCTCACTTATCGCAGTAAAACTTTTTCTTGCATTTTGTTGAATACATCTCACATTTTCAATCATATAAGATATTAATCTATTTAAGATTGAGCTTCAAATGGTATTTGATACATCATTTCCCTCGTATATTAGTGAATATTGTGTCCTTTGGATAATTCTGTCTATTTGTGATTTGTAAATCGGGCATACACTTGAATTTGATTTATGGTTTGTAGAAAGGTTTTTAATTCAGGGTGCTTAGAGCAATTGTGACAATTTGGTGCTTCAGTACAGTTGTGGCTACCCTGTACACCGCATATTTCACATAATTTAATGTTTTGGCAGTCTTTTGTTTTGTGGTTCGGATTAAATTCAAAACAATTTTGGCATTGTCTTACAAATATTCTGTCTTGTATAGAACATCGCTCAAAATCGGTGTATATCTCACAACCCATTTTTCTTAAAATTTGGTAAACTTTAGGAATTACTCTTAAAACTATATTGTGATATGAAGAGTTAGATCTCATTGTAAATAGAACTTTTATTTCATTTTCCAAATTTTCTAGATCAGACTATAGTTGGATCTCTTAGTGTCGGTATGTAAATTTTTCTAATCAATTTCAAATCTTCTGATTTGTTTAATTCATCCAGTAGTATTTTATTATCAGTTTGGTTTGGAACCTTTATAATTACAGACTTTTTAGCGTTTATAATTCTATTAATCTTAATGTTTTTACCATTTTCTCTCACATTTTAAATATTATTAGAAATTTTTTGAAGTGCATCAGAATTAGGTACACCATCATATAAAGCCACAATTAAAGTAGATTCATCTTTGAATGACTGCTGTTTTATTTTAATTAGTTCTGCTTCCTGTCGCACAACTTGGGCGTATTAGAACTTAGAATTAAATGTTAACAAATCTACATGTATTATTCGACAGAGTTCATGAAACTCATATTGACAAAGTGGCTGAGGTAAAAGAGCTGGATCATTTAGATCAGGGAACATACTTTGTCTCACTTCTGAAATATTCACTCAGTTGTATTGTGTTAATAATTTACATTATTCTGTGTGTATGAACTTGAATCCAATTTGAATGTTCAAATTTTTATAGATTTCAAAAAGATAAATAGAATGCCTAATTATCCCAACTCCTTCATATTTATAAGATATCTATATCCTACGTATGGATGGTGAATATAGGTTGTCTCAATAGAAATCTTCTTAAACCATTTTATCGATCAGTCTTATGTAATTAGAGGTTATTGTTTAAAAAAATACTCCGAAGTGAACCCAGTTGAATATTAAAAAATATTCGAAATTATATCTTAAGAAATATTGAAGATATTCGGAAGGATTAATATGTAGAATAGAAGAGCACAATATCAATATTCAAATTATAAAAAATAATTATTTTTTGTTGATTTCGAATAATTTAAAGATATCAAATTTGTGATACACTTGTTAAGTATCAATACATTAATGAGAAATCAATCTAAAGATCATACCACATCATCTTCCAGAAGGAAACCATTTTATCGTTATCAGTAACTTTTCAAGAGAAGCTTGGTATTATCAAGATGCTTTCGAATTAACTTGTAACAATTGTTGCTGTTTTATATTTTATGATCTCATCCTCATTTCGAATATGAATAGGTTCTAAATGTACTAGCTTATTCCTAAATATCCAGAGGGTTCTGTAAAGTAATGAACTTGCCTACATTCTAATTGAACGCTAAAATACTCATTTTTATATTCTAACATTAATCTCATTCAGTGTAATTTCCTTTAATATTTATTCTCATTTGTCGAAACGTTCATTCCAGTATTTGAAGCACCAATCAAATTCGTCCTCCCGATACCTGATAGAGCCGTCGTGGCGCTTTATGTCGTCAATATTGGCAATGGATTTCAAGTTTATTCTTACCCTCGAGCAGGAAAAATGTTCTCGAGAAATCAATAGGGCGAAAAAGGCGTGGGGTCACGTTATTCATGCTTATGGACGACAATTCCTTCATTTTTATAAAGAAGTTAGGAGTGAACTTTGCATTGGCAAATCAACTGTCGAAATGCGCTGAATTGTGTTCCAGGACAATCGAATAGGTATTTGAGTTCGTAGATTGTTCTACATCGATATACATGGATGATATCAGTATTTTGACGATGTTTGCCTCGGATCGAGTAGTTAAAGGAAGACTGGAATGAGGCTGAATTGTAATGGCCGCTTCCTCATTCTAAAACTGAGAAAGACATACAAATAATATATATATATATATATACTTTAAAAATTATTAATATTACACAAACCTTTTTTTTTCCTTTATCATTATATCTTCATTCATATTTTTAAAATTATTTTGAAAAAATAGCACATTGTCAAATAAATTATTGTAATTATTATATTTTTATTGCTGTTTTTGAAAGAGAAACAACTATGAGTGATCTAACATCCCTATTTCTGTGTATAAATGGAATACATTCTACATCATAAATATTATTGGTTCATGCAGAGGGAAAATACCTTGTGCCATCATACATTTTTGTTACAGTATCTACAGGGAACAGATTATACGCCATCCTGAATTCTTAATTCTGGAGCTACAGGGAATATATATAACGCCATATTACTTTCTAAATACTGGATGTAGAGGAAACTTATTCTACATATAACCGCTGGGAGGGTTCACCACTGATGAGCCAGGCCCTCCCATTAATTTTTCCATTGCAGTAAGGGCAGTAGAAATTGTTTATTTTCAAAAAGAATCTTACGCCTTTAAAATAATTTCGAATTTTGATAACAGATGGCGCGCTAGTGCATCATATTACATTTTTGTATGAAAACAGAATACATACCTTATGTCATAGAACCTTCTGTGATTTAATAAAATCTATTGAGAATTGTTTTCACCTCTCTTTGTTCTATGTACATAAAATGTGCATTACACCTTCGCTTATCATATATTTACAAGGAACTTGATTCACGCGATATCATCTTATGGTTATGTTTAAAAGTATCTATTCTACTTTGTTCTGCATTCCTATTGTTGTATGAACAGTTTTCTTAGAATATGTAGACACCTGTTCTTAATTTTCGGGTACCAGATATTATTTTAGTTGTGTTCTCGGTGTAAAAACTCATACTACTGAAACATATCATTCTTTAATTTGTGTGTATTTGAAACCTAAATAGGTCCGAAACGCGTTCGTGGTTGACTTTTCTTGATTTATCAAGAAATGGGTTGGTCAAATATCAGGGAACAGGTTAAATCAGAGTTTAGTCGATTTCTGTTTCACCAGATGGCGCTCTGCCATCAAAAGGTTCATGTGAACGTGGTCAGGAAATGCCTTTTTTGATTTTATTCTATATATATAATGCGAAATATTTGTCTTCTTCTTCTTTCTTATCTCCACACTGGATGAAGTAGAATGCGTCTGCCTTTGTCATTAAGACTGGAGCACTACTCAGTGGCAGGCCGACTTAGCTCCAAAAGAAATGGCCGCCTCTGACATGAGGAACAGAGGCCATGTGCAGCCGCTCCTAACATGGAGTACAAACGCTGCTCATCCTGTATCCCTGGATTAGGAGACTTTACAGGGTACTATCAGCCGGGCCAGCTGAACCCAGGTTTTTTAGTGAGCTTGTTACTGCTCCCCCTCCTCCTTTTTCATCCGGGCTTGGGACCGGCAAAGGCGGAGTTCTTGTAAATATATGCGAAACTAGCCGAGTGACCCGGGCAACGCCCAGGGTTTACCCAAAGGGCCTGCAGAGACTTTAAAAGTATAGATTGACCATGTTTTGATGTCCTGAACTATAGCCTATCATATAACAAACTGTAATTCGACACTATCAATAATTCGACACTTCCGATAATTCGACCGTTTTAAAAATCAAATTTACACAGTCGATTGTTGTTTAAATACAACCTTACCGGTAAAAAGGTATTACAGAGGCGATGACAGCCACTGAAAATGTACAAAATTTATGTATAGAGAAATGGGAGAATTTAGTGAATAAAGAAAAGTCCAAAATCTAAATAATTGATAATAGTGTATTAACAAACAACTAATACAAAAAAAATCCTTTGAGGTAAGAAACTATAGACATTAGTAAAAAGTTTATGAAAATAAATCAGAAAAAAGAGGTTGTCAACTATATAACAGAGGAGACTACTTATAAAAGGAATTAATCTAAAGGACTCATTAAAAAATAATTTCTATTTTTATTCATACATGGGTTCAACTTTATATGTATTTTGTCCAAAGTTCAAACACGTGAAAAAGCCGCATAGAGCTGTCCATGCGTATTTAGCAAGAACCCAAATATTATTTATAGTCATAGCAAAAGCCAACTTTAGTGAAAACTGATGCCTCTTAAGAATGAAGGGAAGGCTGATATCTGAAGGAGCAAAATATATTTTTGGCACCAATACAGTGTGTCCAACATTGGTCCCGGTCAGTATTTGTGCTTCAACTTTACTTGTATGCCATCCAAAGTTCACACACGTGAAAAAGCCACATAGAGCTGTCCATGCATAAATGCAGGCTCTTGTAGCAAGAAACTCACTCTAGCAAAGGTTTGGCCTTAAGCCTTATTTATAGTCATAGGAAAAGCCAACCCTATTGGAAACTCTTGCCTCTTCAGAATGAAGGGAATGTTGATATTTGAAGGAGCCAAAGATGTTTTGACACCAATACAGTGTGTCCAACATTGGCCCCTGTCAGTATTTGTACCTCAAGGACATGAGAGCACATGCACTGTATCACCATACATGTACCATTGTAAAGACCCTGCTTAAGATTAAAATTTCTCAGAAGCATAACAATAGCACCAACCTAGAGTATAACTGGTGTGGAGGCATTCTTCTGGGAGTAAGGCTATTGAAAAATTCAATAGGAAGTTATTTTGCTCCTCCACAATCTTACACTCCACACTGTTAACACTGAGGAAACACTGACTCGTGTTTGGTAAGCAATTTCAAGAAAGAAACTATAGGTATTGGTTGAAGAGTTTAAAAATATATATTTTGAGTGAAAAAAAAAGACACAAATCAGCAAATAAAATTGCAAACAATACTACTATATCACAGATAAGACAACATATAAAAGGAATGAATTCATTTAAATGACCTCATTAAAACTACATTTATAGTTTTATATATAAAATATAACCTCGATAATTCGACCATGTTTTGTTGTCCTTACCTACAGCCTATTATATAACAAATTTAATTTGACACTATTGATAATTCGACCATGTTTTTGTTGTCCTGACCTACAGCCTATCATATAAAAAACTGTAATTAGACACTCTCGATAATTCGACCATGTTTTGTTGTCCTGACCCCTACAGCCTTTCATATAAAAAAACTGTAATTCGACACTCTCGATAATTCGACCATGTTTTGTTGTCCTGACCTACAGCCTATCATATAAAAAACTGTAATTCAAGAGTTTAAAAATATATATTTTGAGTGAAAAAAAAGACACAAATCAGCAAATAAAATTGCAAACAATACTACTATATCACAGATAAGACTACATATAAAAAGAATGAATTCATTTAAATGACCTCATTAAAACTACATTTATAGTTTTATATATAAAATATAACCTCGATAATTCGACCATGTTTTGTTGTCCTTACCTACAGCCTATTATATAACAAATTTAATTTGACACTATTGATAATTCGACCATGTTTTGTTGTCCTGACCTACAGCCTATCATATAAAAAACTGTAATTAGACACTCTCGATAATTCGACCATGTTTTGTTGTCCTGACCCCTACAGCCTATCATATAAAAAAACTGTAATTCGACACTCTCGATAATTCGACCATGTTTTGTTGTCCTGACCTACAGCCTATCATATAAAAAACTGTAATTCAAGAGTTTAAAAATATATATTTTGAGTGAAAAAAAAGACACAAATCAGCAAATAAAATTGCAAACAATACTACTTTATCACAGATAAGACAACATATAAAATGAATAAATTCATTTAAATGACCTCATTAAAATTACATTTATAGTTTATATATACAATATAACCTCGATAATTCGACCATGTTTTGTTGTCCTGACCTACAGCCTATCATATAACAAACTGTAATTCAACACTATCGATAATTCGACCATTTTAAATTTCAACAATTGTTTGTTGCTCAAATATAACTTCACTGCTAAAAAGGTATTACAGAGAAAACTTCTGACATTGTAAATGTACAAAATGTATGTATAGAGCAGGGGAATAATAAATAAAGACCAAAATCAAATTAATTGATAATAAATAGATTATTGCCAAAAAAAAAATACAAAAAATATTTTTTTCTCCTTTCTTATCTTCACTCAATCATATTAGAGTGTCAAGCTTGTAAAGCTTGAAATTAACAACCATCATGATTGATTGAAGTAGAATGCGTCTGCCTTTGTCATCAAGACTGGGAGCACTACTCAGTGGCAGGCCACTGACTTAGCTCCAAAAGAATGTACCCCTGGATTAGGAGCCCTTACAAGGTACTATCAGCCGGGCCAGCTGAGCCTAGGTTTTTTTAGTGAGCTTGTTACTGCTCCCCCTCCTCCTTTTTCATCCTGGCTTGGGACCGGCAAAGGCGGAGTTTTTTTTCTTCCAGGTGAGAAACTTTAGGCATTGGTGAAAAGTGTAAATATATATTTTGGAAATGAAAAAAAAAAGGATAAAATAAATCAGAATATAAATTTACAAACTATATTTCAGAGGAGACGATTTATAATAGGAATTCATTTAAATGACCTCATTAAAAACTACATTTTATATATACTTGGGTTCAACTTTACATGTATGCTATCCAAAGTTCGCACACTTGAAAAAGTCACATAAAGTCGTCTGTGCGTAAACTCAGGCTCTTGTAGCAAAGGTTTGGCCTTGAGCCCTCTTTATAGTCATAGCAAAAGACAACGTTAGTGAAACATAAAGCCTCTCTAGAATGAAGCGAAAGTTGGTATCCGAAGGGGACAAAGATATTTCAGACATTATACAGTGTGTTCAACTTGTACTGTCAGTATATGTGCTTCAAGGACATGATAGAACATGCGCTAGAACACCATACCTGTTCCATCGCAAAGATCCTATAGGCATTGGTGAAAGTGTAAATAAATATTTTGGAAATGAAAAAAAATTGCAGATATGACAACATATTAAAGGAATAAATTCATTTAAAAGACCTCATTAAAAACAACAATTCTATTTTTTTATATATACAATATAATCTAATTAATTCAACACACGATAATTCGACCATTTTTGATGTCTCGACCTACGGCCTATCATATGACAAACTAATTCGACACTTTCGATAATTCAACTATTTTGGAAATTCAAATTTCAACAGTTGATATTTGTCTAAAACCCCTATTATTAGCAACATATTAGACTGCAGAGCGCAAAAATGTAGAAAACTGTATGTATATAATTGTATGCAAATAATTGTATGTATAGATCAATGAGTAAAATATTTTTTTTTTGCTTATCCCTAGTACACGTGGTACAGGCCTTGATAATCATGGTGGGTAGAGTAGGCGACTGTTTTTACTGTAAGTACACCACATGTCTAAACATGTGAAAAGCAGTTCGACTTTGCATGTACAAATGTGCCAGAGCCCCGTTTGATTACTTGCGCTTGCTGGTGGGGTTGGACTTTTGCAAGAATCAGAAGCCATTGGAGCATTTTTTTTTTTTTCAGAAAAAAGTGCCCAATGCGGGAATCGAACCCGGGTCGTAGCGGTCGAAAACCAACGGCTTAGACCATCCTTCCACCAACCCCCAGTAAAATAAGTAAATAAAAAGAAGACCAAAAATAAGTGATAATAGTTTATTGAATAACAAATAAAATAAAAAATCTTTCAGGTGAAAAATTATAGGCATTGGTAAAAAAGTAAACAAGAGAAATAGCAATTGGGGTTTTGTGTCTGCGGCGAGTCATATTAGCACGCCTAGCGGTTAGGGGAGTGAGTCTTCCACGGCCTTTTCGAGGCATGACAGAAGACGCTGAAAAAAAAAGGTAAAATAAAAACCAAGCAGAGGAAAACTATAAAACTGAAAGCCAGGACAGGCATAAAAAGAAAATTCCAAGCATGTGAGGAAACAATTGATGAAAAAAAAAAAGGATTCCAAAAAAATACTGCAAAAAAGAAACCAGACACAAAAAGCAACAATTGAGTACACAAATACAGCATCAGCCTATTTATGAGAAGAAAAAAAAGACAGACACAAAAATGGAGCTAAATTCAAATGAAAAACTATAACAGATCAAGTAATCAAATCAGGCATTATGAAAGAAACTGCAAAAAAAGAAAATCAGACACAAAAATGGAGCTAAATTCAAATGAAAACTATAACAGATCAAGTAATCAAATCAGGCATTATGAAAGATACTGCAAAAAAGAAAATCAGACACAAAGATGGAGCTAAATTCAAGTGAAAACTATAACAGATCAAGTAATCAAATCAGGCATTATGAAAGACACTGCAAAAAAGTCAATAAGACACAAAAATGGAGCTGAATTCAAATGAAAAACTATAACAAATTAATAAAAGAAAATAAGACCTAATCCAAATAATTTAATAAAAAAAAACGTCACCCACTATTAAATTATTTGGATTAGGTCTTATTAATGAGAAAAAAAAAGATGCCAAAGAGAGATGAAAAGATGCCAAAAAAGATAACCAGATACAAAAATTGTGCTAAATTCAAATGAAAAAACTATAACAAACACTTATAAAAGATAATTATTATAGAATAAAAGTAATAATTCAATCTACAATTCGAAAAATAATATAACCTCAGCCTATTTATGAGAAAAAAAAAGAGTGCCAAAGACATTAGGAAAGATAGTGCAAATAGAAAACATACACAAAAATTGAGCTCTATTTAAATGAAAAACTATAACAAAGTACTTACAAATTATAATCATAATCAAATGTATATATATATATCAAATATATATTATAAATTAGTAAAAGGTAATAAGACAAAAGAACGCATTTCAAAACAAAGGAATTGATGATGATAAATGCAAAAAATCTACGATTGTAAAATAGATTAAATTAAAAAATAAAAATAACTGTTAACATTAGGAAAATAAAAACAGGCCTATCATACGAAGAAAAAAATAACGAAAATTTTGGTATATAGATCGTTATGTGTAGTTCAGAATCTTCGGAGGAGATAGCTCAGGACTTTACAATGGAAAACTCTGTTACGGTATTATCTATATAGATATTTGTAAATATTATATAAGCATTTTTTTATTATTCGAGAACGCCCTTGTAACCTCAGATACAAATATAACCCCTTGCCAAATGCTTTAACTTTTATATTTTCCTAACGAGAACAAAATATTCTGTCTAAACGTCGAGAAACATTTTTTGTTAGAAGTGTCAATTATTTTTAAGTATTACATTTCCAGTATTATAAATCAATAGCGAGTCATGTATATATAACAAATGAAAACATCAAGACGTGAATGTCTCTCTTTTTACAAATAAATTTCACAAAGGAGGTTTGATTTATTTGTGAAAAGACACATTCGCGTATGATATTTTCATTTATTTATAGTATTCTCTCAATACAGGAAGCCATCTCAGCCTATATGTCTATTTACACAGGGACTACGCCATAATTGCCTTTCTTATTAAACAGTTATCTTGTTTAAGATGCTGTTGCGACGTAATAAATGATCGGAATAGGTACGTTGAAATTTCAATCGAAATTTCCATCTCTATTTTAGCCATAGATTTGGCCAAGCCACTTAGTCAGATAAACACCTCTTTGGCAGATTGTCAATATTTCATTAGATCCTTTGTGGAACTCATTGAATAAAGTCCACCCTAGGCTGACGAGGGCCATCAGCCCGAAACCATGGTCTCTAGGTGGACCCTTTTCAGTTTGCCAAAGCTGGTGTTGTGGCCTTGTTCCGACCCGAGGCCGCTAGTGCACATGTGTTAGTGGTCAGAAGATGCCTTTTTTATTTTTAATATCAACACCTGACCCACTTATCTTTTTTTTCTATTGTTTTTTCATATATATATATTGTTGCAAATGTGATCCTGCCGACGTATGAATAAACTGGCAGTCGTGTACGTGAGGCAGTGTTGATGTTCTTCCCACACGCGGACAACAAGAAGCAGAGGCAGGGCTAGATGTTAGCACAGAGAGTGATCGGGGACAGCCCACGGGAAAGAGGTAGAGGCCATGACACAAACTTGGATGCTTATCACCGAGACATGGAGAGAGCGTGCGAGAGACAAAAGCCGTCTGCCGATGGCCACACCCTAGAACATCTGCTGACCCCCTGCCAAAAAACTGTCCTGTTTACAGGGGTCGTCTATATAAATGTCCCTCGGGGCCCCACATGGGCTGGGCGTTGCCTTTTTCCTCTCCTCTGTCCCTGCCACCAGCTGACCGAACACTCTTTGGATCTTTATTTTGACGTCAACATTTTTAGTTTTTCATACAAATAGGGGTTTACGGGTATTATCAATAAAGATATAGCATATATACACAATATGGGGGTGGTAGCCAATATAAACGGTGTACATTTTTATACAGTTTAAAATATACTATAGAATGTGCCCCCGGTGATGAAGGTTTGTTTGGGGAAAATGAAATAACATGAATGATGACCTAACAAGCCTATTATAAAATCAAAAGAAATAATTTGGGCACAAATTAGTTAAAATTATTATAAATATAGGAGTATAAAATAGGACAATAATATAATGATGACGTCTCAATAAGATATAGAATATGATGAAAGAAAAATACATAAGAATAAATGATAAAATTGAGAAAATATGCAAAATAAAATTAGAAATGCCGTGAAAGTAATTTACTTATAGAAAAAAAATTGAGAACCGATTTTATGAAAAAATAACTAAAAGAGAGGCATAAAGCTATTAAGTTGAACTAAGGTTATAAGCTGACGCAGAGGGTTGATGAGGGTATATGGGATGTCTGAGTATGTTCCTGCAAAGAAATAGCTTAATGAGTTCTGCAATGCAGTACGAACTTGTGTTAGTGAGGTACTGTTTCCATTAACAGAACGTTCAAGATGTTCCGTCTGCATTATTAGTTCAGACTTGCAGGGAGAGGTAGGTAGGTTGAAGAATGTGGAAAGGTAAACGCAAGAGATGTACTGCTGCCAATGATGATGGTACCCGGCTTGTATGATGAAAAAATGATAAATTGATTTAAAAAAATGATGAGTCGGGTAATAAAAAAAAAATAATAATAATCTAGCTGGGTATCCTGAGCTCACTATTGGGAACGATATAGCGAGGAAAGATGTCTCCAGTTGGATTGATAAATAAAAAATTCTGGCGAGCAAGAATCTCTTGAGGGGAATATATGAGATTGGGGAATGAAGAAAGGGATGGTAGTTGCAAGGGTTGTTCTGTTGCCAATGATTATTTCACCCGACTTGAATAGTAATAAAAAAATAAAATATGATGATTGGTAATGATGAGCCGGGTGATAAGAAAAATAATCTAGCTGGGTATTCTGAACTCACTATTGGGAATTATATAGCGAGGAAGGATTTCTCAGTTGGATTAATCAATGGAAAAATAAAATTTTGAAAAAAATTCTTGGCGAACAGGAAAGCCTTGGGGTAATGCATGAGAATGTATGGGCAGGGTAGGTTAGTATACGTCAACGATAAAATTAGAAAAACGCAATATAATAAATATATAATCAAAAATATTGATTTTGAAATTATTTTTAAAAAATAATACACACATGAGAAAAAATGTTTTAAAATGTTTTTAAAAATTCATCCCACAAAAAGAGCAAACATATTTACAATGTCCCACTAGGATTTTTCTAAAAGAAAAAAAAAGGTTTATTAAATAGTTAGGTAAAAAAAATTTTGATCAATTTTGCAAATTTATTTACAACTTTCTTTTAAATTGGAAAAGGGAGAGGGAAACTTAGAAGGAAAAGAATTGCGATGCTTGCTTTGTGTGTTTTGCTTTGTTGTTTGTTTTTCTCTTCGGACAATTTTCTTTGGTTAATTATGTAAAATAATGAATTGAACAGGACTGTATATAGCCGATCTGTTGTGATGTAGAGAGAGGTATCGACGCAAATATCCCTGAGTTTGGGATATCGCGTTTCATGATGTTAATAAAATAGATTATTAAAATAGTTAGGTTGTGTGAAGTCCTGTGACTCCCTGAGTTTGGGATATCGCGTTTCATGATGTTAATAAAATAGATTATTAAAATAGTTAGGTTGTGTGAAGTCCTGTGACTAGAAGATAGCGTGTTAACTTCCGGAGGCGGCATTTATTCCTGCCCGCGCTAACTACAGCTGGATGGGTCATTGGTGATTTTCCAGTTCTTGGTAGTTTTGTGAATTAGATCTTTATAAAAATAAATCGGGGAAAAATGATTGAATGGTTCTGAGTTTCGAGGAGTTATAAATTTATCTGTTTTAATATACAGGTCAGGACTTATATGTTTGAAAGAAGCTTACTCCTAACTTCATCTATGGGCTCTAGTTTAGGTGGCGAAATATAGAGGACTTCTTCATTATAATACTTTAACTTATTTACATGTACAGTATCGCTACCACTACGTGCAATTTTATTGGGCCTATTTATGCGTACAACATTATCTGAAATTATTTCAATTATCTTATAAGGGCCTGTAATGTAAGGTACTAACTTGCCGCAATCTGGGTGATGGTACGCCTTTACTAATACTAGATCCCCCATGGCGAATTGCGGGGTCTTATGCTTATTATCATACTTAATTTTTTCTTTAGCGTGCCTATCATTTGTACGTTGTACTGCTAACTTCCTACTTTCTACTATATTAGGCTATGTGTGGGTTTATATGATTATTTAAGTCTGATGGGATTATATTAAACATTAAAAATATAGGAGGGAATCCGGTTATCGTATGGGGGGTGTCGTTATATTTTTTGAATTACTATCCTAATTAACTTAGTCCAGGAGGTTCTGGGATTCTCTAGGTGCAACAATCTCAGCTTCCCGGTGAGTGTCGCGTTGAGACGTTCACATAGACCGTTAGCCTGAGGATTATTCGCGGTGGTTAGAAGAGGCTGTATCCCGTGTTTTACTGAAAACCTTCTAAACTTCGGGGAAGTAAATGCAGGTGCTCGGTCTGAGAGCAGGCGTTTTGGACGGCCACACTGTAATACCTTTTTAAGGCATCGAATATATGTAATTATACTAGTTGACTTACTGGGGAAAGTCCAGGTGTAACGACTTAAGTGGTCTACTATTACATGTAGATATGATTTCTTATTACCGTACTTTGAAAAACCTGAAATAGTATCTATGGATAACATGTCATATGGTTGTAATGATATAGGGGGACGTTCTAGTTTACCATACAGGGGACCTTTTTTTTATAAGTTGACATGTGGGACAGGATCTGTTATACTTGACTATTGATTTGGTCATCCCACACCAGGTATACTGGGTGGAGATGAGCCTAATCTTTTGGGATACACCGGGATGGTTATATTCCAAATGTACTTTATTGATTAATGTATGTTGTAAAGGAGGGGCAACTATGATCTTAACAATACCTTTACGCTTAATTGTATGGAGGCCGTCTGTATTAGTTTTAATAAGTGAAGATGGGGTTGTAGGGGTTGCTTTTCTATTATTTGGCTGGACGTAAGGAAGCCACATATAGGAATGCGGGACAGTACGTTCGCCTCGTACTGCGTTTTCCCCTTTATATATTTTACTAGCCGAATGACCCAGGCAACGCCCGTTTTTTACCCGATTGAATGTTTTTATTCAAATACTATTTGTTACAATTATAAATTGGCGCCTTAAATAAATGCATATATTAGTTAATAACTATAGCCTATGTGCTTTATCTGTCTATGTACTGTTGGCTTCCGTAGGCGTCTCTTACTGGGAAAAAGAAAGAGAGGATTCCATTCAGTTATTAACTAATATATGCATTTATTTAAGGAGCGACCCGCTCCAACACAATAGTTACAAAAACAAAATGTCTCGCGTAGTGGTGGCGTGATCGTAGCCAACCAATAGGAGAGCGCCATTCCAAAAAAAAAAAAGCAAACGGTGACAGAGATGAAGACATGACGCATGACGCTCGTAACTGTATATAGTATATCGTATTCGTAAACGGACATTTTTAAGCTCCACCTGAAGAGTCTACCTGTGGGATGTTTTTATTGTTTTCAGCCACTGGAGTGCATGCTGATCTGTGAAAATAGTGAACCTTACGCCCGCGAGATAGATGCGGAATTTTTCCACACTATCAATTACAGCAAGGCACTCCAATTCCGTGATGCTATAATTCTTCTCGTGTGGTCTAATTGCTCTGCTATAATATTGCACAGGGTGTAGGGTGCCGTCGGGGTGCTGTTGTTCCAGGATGCCAGCTATTCCTTGAAGTGAGACATCACAGAATAGCTGACATGGCAACCCTTCCTTGAAGAGGTGTAGAATCGGTTTTGAGGTCAAACACTTCTTTAGAGTGTCAAGAGAACTTTGACAATGTGCGTCTCAGAGCCATGGGATATATTTTTTAAGAAGATTATTGAGGGGGCTTCTAACACGGGCGTGATCTTTAATAAACTTATTATACACATTAATGGCGCCTAGGAATGATTGGAGGGATTTAACGTTAGTAGGGACTTTAATTGCGTTAATTACTTCAAATTTCTTACTAGTGGGGTGTAAGTACCTGACGATATTGTATAACCTTAATTTCTATAGTAGCCCACAGGACAGAGGTAGAGGCCATGACACAAACTTGGATGCTTATCACCGAGACATGGAGAAAGAGAGTGTAAGAGACAGAAGCCGCCTGCCGATGGCCACACCCTAGAACATCTGCTACTGACTCCCCGCCAAAACCTGTCCTGTTTACAGGGGTCGTCTATGATGAGTCCCTGGGGGCCCCACATGGGCTGGGCGTTGGCTTTTTTCCTCCCCTCTGTCCCTGCCACCAGCTGACAGAACACTCTTTCGAGCTTTATTTTGATGTCAACCTTTTTAGCTTTACATACAAATAGGGGTTTACAGGTATTATTAATAAAGATATAGCATATATACAAAATATGAGGGTGGTAGCAAATAGAAACAGCGTACATTTTAATAGTAGGTAGGATATTTTAAGGCATCGGCTCTAACTGGAAGATATGTGACATATACTAAAAGTGTCATACAGTTTAAAATACACGATATATATATATATAAAGTCTTCATAAAAATCGAATCAGCAGAGAGAGGATATTTGCTCGGAAAATATTTTCTATCAAATATTCGTTAGGTTAACTTTCACTCGAGTAAAATTCGGACGAAGCCGGCTACATCCGCTAGTCACTATAATGTTGCGTTGTTGTTGGACAAAGAATAACTTCCGTGTGTACAAAGGATCTTTATTTAAGCCTAATCAATAAAATAATTACAGAAGAGTGCAAAAACAACAATAAAGAAAACAGCAGTTACATACTCAAAAACTGCAGCACGGTGAAGGAAAGCAGGAGCAGAACAGTACCATCAGGGGCATTCTCGAATGACCCAGCCAGCTTTCCCCGAAAAGCTGACTATTCGTAGTTTTCCTGGTTCTTCCTAGAGGTTGAGTTTTTTTTAGCGTTTTCAGGACAGTTTTTTCCTTATGTGGCCATCATGTCTACATTTACAGCAACCTGTATGACTGCACTGTTTTAACCTTCAGGGGCAAGTTGAAGAAATGTTGATCATGGGCACCACAGGTCTAGCAGCGACCCTTTTCTCTTTCTGGATTATCTAATTTAACTGTCTAGCCAAGCGACAACTTCCTCTTCAGGTTTCATGCTTCATGGCTTGGACAAGGGTTTCTTGTATTGTGGTCGCACTTGAAAGTCTGGCAAACCTTTGGGTTTCAAAGTCTACGATGGCATCAAAAAACTGTTGTTGGGCCAAAAATTCTTGTTTCAGGTGGGCACGTTGGAAAGGCTAATCTTTCCAGGCGTCGGATGTCGTTGGCCAAATCTTTATTTCTTTTCTTGTAGTCTATTCTTGAACTACACTAGATGAAGCTGTTGGTACTGTTATTCTCCATATCGGGACTCCAACGCATCAATCAGGGCGTTGAAGTCTAGGCGAAGTTGTTCCGAAATCATCTGAAGAACTTCCACTGCAGGTCCACGAAGTGCAGCAGCCAAATACCTTGCTTTATCTCGAACGTTCCATCCGCTCGCTTGAGAAACCACATTGAACTGGGTTTAGAAGGAGGTCCATGATGATTGTCCATCAAAGGTAGGAACTTTGACAAGAGGCCTACCCGAATTGTTATTTTCTTGCTGGAAAACCGAAGTTCTTGGATGGCCAGTTTCCACAGCAGCAAGTCTCACTTCCAAAGCAGACGTTTTTTATTTCCTTTCTTCTTTTACAAAGTAGATTTCATCTTCTAAGCATTGGAACTTAAGGCTCTTTTTTAGCTCTTGATGTTGAGCTTGAAAAACTTCACGAGTTTCCTGGTTTTGAGCCTGGACAGCCTGGTTTTGTACTTGATTAGCTTCACGATTTTTTTTTTTTTGAGCTTGAATATCTCGTAGAGTTTCAATATTTCTTCCATTTTTCTGGTAAGTACCATCAACTGTTCAGGCTTCAGCTAAAGATCCCACTTCTGACACCAAATTGTTGCGTTGCGTTGTTGGTTGACAAAGAATAACTTGTGTGGGTAAAAAGGATCTTTTGGACTTTTTTATGCCTACAATAAAATATTTACAGAAGAGTGAAAAAAAAACAATAAAGAAAACAGAAGGTACAAACTCACAACTGCAGCACGGTGAAGGAAAGCAGGAGCAGAACAGAAGACAGAAGTTGGTAGATATTTCTAGAATATTCCACGAAGTACACCGGCGTCGGCGGTAAGCAGCAATCCGAATACTTGAGACAGCAGCTCGCGTTTGCTTGGAGTCCACCGCTTAGCTTCGTTCTTCTTCTCCCGGCACGAGTTTCTCATCCCTATATATTCCGGAGTAGATCTTTCCAGAACAGTCATGGTGTTGGTCAGCCAATCAGAAAGCCGCTAGCACTAAGCTTTGCGCAATCGGTTTAGATGGCCAATCAGTTGTTCTCCGATTTTTATACATTATTCTTGGACGTTCTGAAGCATTCTAATCTGGAATGTTATTTCTATTCTACGTAACAATATAAATACTTCGCTGTCTGTTCGACTGACTGTTTGTAATAGGCGTTTCAACTCGGAAACTGCTGGTAGTTTACTAATAATATTCTATGATATTTTCGTATAGAAATTTATATTTAGGTTGAATACAAATATGGACAGAAATTTAAAACTCGTTTGCGATACATTCAAAAGAGTATGGAGTTGGAACAATAAAATATTAGTTATCAATCCTATTTTCTCTTAAATATGATAAGTTGAAACATTGAACAATATATGGAATGAATCATTCCTCCGCGCACACAAAACGCTACATGTAATCTCCACACACCAAACTATATATACAAATGTGGCCCGCACATACGAAGTGTGTTCAAAAAGTATCGCGAATTTTGAATTTTAGCGGGTTTCGTATATTCGAATTTCGATATTTTTGTGGCTTTATGTTGGTACTCATGTCTCTCAATTATGCCGACAAGCTCGGCCATTTTGAATGTTAACTTAATTGTTGACAGCTGCTTTGCTTGTAGGTGTTTTGGATCGTCTTCGATTTTTACCTATTAAAAAAATGGATCAAAGAACCTGTTTCAAATTTTGTGTGAAAAACGAAATTAAGTGCGCGGATGCATTCCGAATGTTGACTGTGGCATACGGAGAAGCTACCTTGGACCGAAGCAACGTTTATCGGTGGTACAAAATGTTCTCAGAAGGCCGAGAAGATGTGAACGACGAAGAGCGTGCCGGACGCCCGAGCACTTCAACAACAGACGAAAAAATTAATGAAGTAGAGAAAATGATATTGGCCAATCGTCGAATCACCGTTAGAGAAGTTGCTGAGGACCTAAACATATCGATTGGCTCGTGCCATTGGATTTTTATCAATGATTTGGGCATGAGACGGGTCGCCGCGAAATTCGTACCAAAATTGCTCAATTGCGACCAAAAACAGCATTGCATGAACATTGCTAATGAGATGTTGGACTCTGTCCGCGACGACCCAAATTTGCTCCAGAGGGTCATAACTGGTGACAAGGCGTGGGTTTATTGTTATAACGTGGAAACCAAAGCTCAATCATCTCAATGGAAGCTGCCGCACGAACCAAGACCGAAAAAGGCGCGCCAAGTTCGGTCGAATGTGAAAGTTTTGCCGACAGTTTTCTTCGATTGCAGGGGGCGTGGTGCATCATGAGTGCTTGCCACAGGGTAGAACGGTCAATAAGGAATATTACCTGCAAGTTATGCGCAATTTGCGCGAAGCAATCCGCCAGAAACGCCCGGATTTGTGGAAGAACAAAAATTGGCTTTTGCACCACGATAACGCCCCTGCTCACACATCGTTGCTTGTGCGCGACTTTTTGTACAAAAACAACACACTAATGATGCCGCAGCCACCGTATTCCCCAGATCTGGCCCCCTGTGACTTTTTCTTGTTCCTTAAACTGAAGAGGCCCATGAAAGGACGACGTTACGCTACGCTTGACGAGATATAGACGGCATCGAAGGAGGAGCTGAAAAAGATTTTAAAAAATGATTTTTTGAAGTGCTTTGAAGATTGGAAAAACCGTTGGCACAAGTGTATAATTTCTCATGGGGATTACTCGCGCCCGGTGTGTCGGTGCCTGCGTTGGGGTCTTAGTCAGCCCAATCGTCCCACGCGCTACGCCCTGGCTGACGCCGCGTCGCTAACCAACATCTGCAGTAGTCTGATGGAAGAAAACCTTCGTGGGATCTTTAGAGTGACGACATTGGCGAGGTCATGATGCTGCCCGGGAGAGCCACTCTGCCCACCGTATGCTATAGCGCCCACAACAAGCTGTCTTCGCCCCAGCTCCCTGGGAGGTAGGATACACATCTGGACATCCCCATCACATCGGCTCCGGCGCTGCAACCTTTGCGACCACTACGCAGACGTGGCTGTGAGGATTGAGATGCACATCTTGTCCCATCCTGTCCACCCGCTATGGGCGTGGCAGTCCTGCGTCGTCTGTCGCTGGACCACCGGTACTGGACCAGCCAATAAATTAATTCAAATTGCATATATCGGCAAAACTAAAATAAATACATAGATGTACCTTAGCATATGTTGGTGCTCAGACACCTGTAATAAACAATGTAGATAAATACTTTCTTATACAATATATGCCTTCTATATAAATTGGTAAAGAAAACAATCAAGACAAAGAGGATGAGTTTCTTTTTAAAAAGAAACTCATCCTCTTTGTCTTGATTGTTTTCTTTACCAAGTTACTCCAGACGATTTTACCTTCTATATAAATGTTTATTTGTGGATCGTTTTATTTCCAAAACTATGTAATTGGACCTTGGTAGTCAACTAAGGGAAGAGTAATCTCATCCCACATTGTCCAAATCTACCAAGACGTTATAAAGGCGGACATTAAATCTCTCTGATAGTTGTGTTGGATATTTGTGTGCTATGATTTTGAACATATCTTGTCAACCTAATGTGGAACAATAATATCGCCCCTGAGAAAGGTTTTAAAACGTTTAATTCCTTGAAGTATTATTTATGACATGTGGGGTATTCAATATATATGGCCGATTGCTACTCTAACTTTATTTTGATTCATGAAATAAAGCTCTTCTACAGGTGAATTTTCCTTTTGAAATCAATTGGAGCTAGAAAATGGAATTGTAACAGTTGACACTAACTAAATTAATATATACAGTTATCAGCGTCATAATCATTTTTTTTTTCTTAAATCAATTCTGTCACCGTTTGCTTTTGTGAATGGAATAAATACCCAAATATGGCCATTTCTCATAACCATCGGTGGTTCAGTGGTAGAATGCTCGCCTGCCACGCGGGCGGCCCGGGTTCGATTCCCGGCCGATGCATTTTTTTTTTTTTTACAATTTTTAAAACTCACTTATATATTATACAAGAATGACATCCACGGCGCCAATTTATAATTGTAACGAATAGTATTTGAATAAAAGCATTTAATCGGGTAAAACCCGGGCGTTGCCCGGGTCATTCGGCTAGTCTTATATAAATTACATACTGACACCAACTATGACTTCTATAATTATATTAACCGACGTCACCCCCCCCCCCCCCCCCCCCCCCCCCATTTACAAGATAAAACTTGGCTATTGATTTATTGATCTCAAAAGTACTGGTAAAGAAGTAGTTAGTTGATTCCAAAATAAAATAGAAGAATATTTGAATATTACTATGATATTTGATATTATCATATTAGCTGTAAAAACAACTTCTATATCTCTATAGTTATAGTCTTAGCGCTTCCTCTCTAAGCACGACTATAAATAACAAAGCGCTGTTTTCAATTTAACAACTTCCTCCTGTCTTTACTGCGATGGAAACAAAAATATTGGAAGGCCTGGATCATCATTAGAAAACTCTCCCAGCCGTTTTGCCAGTTCAAAGGGTTCACCACAGATGAGCCAGGCTAAATACAAAATAGTTAGTAATATACAGATAGAAATAAAATGCCTTATATTTGATATTTTTTATGAGAACATTTTTTGGAAACTTTTACTACGATGTAATAGAGAATCATTTCTTTCAAAAACACTATGTAACACGATTCTTGTTCCTTAGTTCTTACTATTTTTTCTGGCATATTAGGACGCACACGATTTAAAAATAAAAAATTTACATTTCAAATTTTGGTTTTGAGTCTAGGAAATCTATTATTAAAATATTGTGAGAAGGACACAAGAAAATACCTAATAATGCATTTTTAAAAGCGAAATAAAAATTAACATATTTCTTAGGCGTCTAAATTTTTTTACTCTTGAATTGTCGTTAGGATTGAACGAGTGTGCAATAATTCAGACTTCTAGGTAGTCTGGAAGAATGTTGAGCTTTGATTACAAGATTCTTTGACAGTCATGCAGGTATATATAAGTTAATTATTTTTATATTTTCGCACGCGCAAAGTAATAACGCGTGAATTTTTTTTTATATTTTCAATTCAACAGCAATAATTACATTAGTAAACATCAGCCATTTCTGATGGACATGGGTATTGCGATTTCACCGCCACTCTGTGTTGTGACGGCGATCTAAATTCTATAGAGGTAGTCACTCACCTCTATTCTTGGTCGGCGGGGTTGAAGGTTCAAAGTTAAGGCGTCGCTGCTTATAACACTTTTAAAATATACGACGAAAACAGGAGGGAAAATTATATTTATTACAATTTAAGAAAATAAGTAAAGTATTATTTAATTAATTATATATTTAAATATTTACACTAAAAGAATCGGAGATTAGGGCAAATTCTAGTGTTCTAAAGTTGTTTACAAGTTCTTCTGTTATTGTTTTCTCATTTTTGCCGCTGCATCCCCGTAGCCGCTTCCGCCGGCCTCCCATTGGCTGCTTCGGACGGCTTCTTTTCCAACAATGGGTCTATAAATCTCTGAAAAAAACCCTTTAGAATGTTGTCAGTTTGTCATCAAGACGTCGGGGCTAATTAATTATTTTCAATGAATAAAATAATATAGTTGAGATGTGTTTACTTTTAAATCCTATGTTACAGATATCAACTCTGAAACTGCTTGGAGTTGTTACTTGAATTTTCAGCATTTGTTCAAGATTTCAAAAAAGAAGAAAAAATCAAAATATCCAGGTTCTTATCTGACACCTCTTTGGAATTACAAGCCTAAGAAAGCCTTTTTATTAAAGCTCAGGATTGGCTGTCGTTCTATATCCGTTTTAGGGAGGGAGAACGAGATAATGTTATAGTTCTTAATATATTTATAATGTTAACAATGTGCAAGTTTCATGCAGGTCGTGGTGGTAGGAAATAGACTAATAAATAGAATTAGTATATTTTCCCTTTCACAATCGAAATGTATTATTGTTGAAGATATATATTAATCTGTGATTTTAAATGCTTCTTTTTGACCAGTACTTTTGTTTGTTTTTGCCTTTTCCTAAAATGTTTCTTTCTTCTTCTTAATTATTATTTGTTCTATATGTAAAGCTTTGTTTTTTGATACTTGAATAAACAAATTCAAGTTTATTATATTTTTTGTGTGCTTTTAAAGTTAAAACACAACAGGTTATGGACCCAACCACGCTTCCACTGCGAAATATAACAAAGCAACGGTAAGCCTAAAAAGAATTCTATTTTGTTTATTACGTTAAAATTTATATTAGTAATGGCTGGAATGGATAATATTAAAATGGGTATGAATATTCCCAAATTGGAAGGATTAATAAACTGGCCAGAATATAAGAAAAATATAAAATTGCTTTTAACAATAAACAAAGTAATAGGCGTTGTTGATGGAACATATAGAAAGCCAATAAAACAAGAAACAAATAAAGAAAAAGAGGCATATGTAAAATGGGAAAGTGAAGATGCAATATCCCAATTGTTATTTACAACAAGTGTGATGCCTGATGTAAGTCAACTAATCATTCCCTGCTCAAGTGCTAAAGATATGTGGGACAAATTGTTAAGTGTCTATGAGCAAAGCTCTGGTCAAAGATTAGACATGCTCTATAATCAATTCTTTAATTTTAAGAAGGATCCTACAGATGATATTTCAAAGCACATTTCAAAATTAGAAAGTTTATGGAATGATATGCAAAATGAACTTACTAAACAAGAAAATTTGAAATTGCCTGAATCCATGCTGATGTGCAGAATCATAAACACCTTGCCTGATGAATATTTTGATTTTAAAAGTGTTTGGGAATCAGTGTCTAAAGAAGAACGTTCTGTAGACAATCTCACACAAAGGCTTCGGTTACTCGAAATAAGAATTCAACAGCGAGATGAATGCAGCGCATCAAGTTCGACAGCACTAATGGCAAATGCATATGAAAATAAGCAAAATATGAAAGGAAAAGTTACCAAAAGTAATGAAAATTTTCAGAAAACAAGAGAAACAAGAGAATGTTACTTTTGTCATAGAAAAGGACACTTGGCCAAAGATTGTAGGTATGCAAAACAGAAGAAACTAAAGGAAAAAGAAAAGGATGAAACTAAATTAAAACTCAATTCAAAATTAAGTGAAAATTTAATCAGTGAAAAATTCAATGAACAAGATGAAGACATTTGGATTGGTGACTCAGGAGCTACTAACCACATTACAAGAAATGCAAGTTTTTATACTTCTTATAAGGATTTTCCTACCCAACAGACTGTTAAAGTTGGAAGTAATGAAAAATTGATAGCTTATGGAAGTGGAACTATAACAATTGAAACTTGTGTAAAAGGTAAATGGCAAACTCACTACCTAACTGATGTATGGTATGTTCCCAATTTCAGTCGTAATGTGATGTCATTACAGTCCACATTGGATAAAGGGTTTGAAATGAAAATGGATAAAAAAGGTTGTAAACTTTTTAAGACAACAACTGGAGAAGTTATTGTAGAAGGGAAAAGACTACCAGGAGGCTTGTATGGTATGTTAATAACAAGTATCAAACCTGAAAATGCTGCAGAAGTCAATTTAGCCAAAACCCAAAATGTCAATATGCTACAACTATGGCATGAAAGATTTGGACATCAAAATAAAAGGCATGTTCAAAAATGGCTTAAAGAACAAGGAATAGATGCAGTCATGGACAATGAACCTTGCGAGGCATGCATTTATGGCAAACAACATAGACTGAGTTTTGGATCAAGAGAACAATATGCTTCTACTCAACCTGGAAACTTAATTCATGTAGATGTATGTGGCCCTATGCAGGAGGTTTCGAAAGGAGGGATGAGATACTTTGTGTGTTTCAAAGATGATTTTACAAAATACCGATCAGTGTATTTCCTAAAAGAAAAGTCACAAGTCATTGAAAAGCTAGAACAATTTCTCTTGGAAACAAAGACTACTGGACATATAGTGAAAGAAATTCTCACAGATGGAGGAAAGGAGTTTGTAAATAAAGAAACCTCAAAAATTACAAACAAGTATGGTATTAATCATAGGATCACAATGCCATATACTCCACAACAGAATGGTTCAGCGGAAAGGGAAAACAGGACTTTAATAGAAGCAGCTCGTTCAATGATATATGCCAAAAATATGAGCCTAAAGCTTTGGGCAGAGGCAGTTAATACTGCTACATATGTTTTGAATAGAACAGGACCAACACAAATTGAGGGAAAGACACCTTATGAACTATGGTTTGATAAAAAACCAGCAGTTTATCATCTTCGAATATTTGGAACTGAATGTTTTGTTCATGTGCCTGATGAAAAGAGAAGAAAGTTAGATGCCAAAAGCGAAAAAGGTATTTAGTTGGTTATTGCAGTAACAAGGATGGGTATCGAATCTGGATGCCGAACTCAAACAAAGTTGTCACAAGTAGGGATGTAATATTCAAGGAAACTATACCAACATTTAGCCTTGATATTGAAAAGAGAAATAAGGAACTTTCAAGTAATCAGATTGATGAACAAAATGATACTCAAGATATTGAGAAAATTGAAAGCAATGTTCAAACATCAGACGTATACAATCTAAGAGATCGATCAAATATATCAAAACCTCAAAGGTATATTGATGCTGAAATAAATATTGCAGAAGGTCTTGAACCCAAGACATACAAAGAAGCAATGGATTCTCCAAATGCACAATTTTGGAAAGAAGCAATGAATGAAGAAATGAATTCTTTAACGGAAAATGATGTATACGAATGCACAACATTACCACCTGGCTAAAAACCAATTGATTGTAAATAGGTATTAAAGACCAAATTGAATTCTAAAGGAGAGATTACAAGATATAAGGCAAGACTGGTGGCAAAAGGGTTTGCACAAAAGAAGGGTATAGATTATGAAGAAACATTTAGTCCTGTGGCAAGACATGACACCATAAGAACTCTTTTAGCAATTGCTGCTAATGAAGACTTAAAATTGGTACAGTTTGACATAAAGACAGCCTTTCTCTATGGAGACTTACAAGATCAAATTTATATCAAACAACCTGAAGGATTCAACAATGGAACAGATCTTGTATGGAAATTGAAAAAAAGTCTCTATGGACTTAAACAGTCACCAAGATGCTGGAATCAGAAAATAGTCAACTTCATGAAAGAAAGATGTCTGAAGGAAAGTACAGCTGACCCCTGTTTATTCTTCAGAAAAACAAATGATCATCTACTCATTATTGCCATATATGTTGATGATGGAATCATTGCTGGTACAAATGAACAGGAAATCAAAGAATTTCTTGATGAACTAATGTTTTTATTTAAGATCACAAGTGAACCATTAAATTACTTTTTGGGTATTGAGATAGAGCGGCAACCGGATGGGTCAATCTTTATAAATCAAAAGGCATATATAAAAAGAATTCTTGAGAAATTCAATATGTCTCAAGCGAATAAAGTGGGAACACCAACTGATAATTCTACTGTTCCTGGGGAAGCAGAGATTCTAGAAATGTTCCCTTTCGTGAAGCGATTGGTAGTCTGATGCATCTGAGCTGCTTAACAAGACCCGATATCACTTTTGCACTGAATAAAGTTTCTCGAAAACTTGCAGCACCAACAATATATGACTGGGAAGCAGTTAAATGAATTTTCAAATATCTACTGGGTATGAGGAACATTTGAAATCTGATTAAGGGGAAGTGTTGAAGATATTAATCTGTGATTTTAAATGTTTCTTTTTGACCAGTACTTCTGTTTGTTTTTGCCTTTTCCTAAAATGTTTCTTTCTTCTTCTTAATTATTATTTGTTCTATATGTAAAGCTTTGTTTTTTGATACTTGAATAAACAAATTCAAGTTTATTATATTTTTTGTGTGCTTTTAAAGTTAAAACACAACAATTATCGATAAACAGATACAAATATTCCAATTTTTATATATAGAGAGAGATATAAACATATATAGATATCATAAAATAATTGAGTATTTATTAACATTCCCATTCATATTTTGGAAATAAAATTGAATCTATTTATTTATTTTATTTATTTTTTTATTTATTGTTACAAAAGCACGAAGTCCAAAGGACTATTGTGCTGTGCTAGTATTATTTACATATATATGATTAATTATTTACACGATGGATTAGTAGTGTTTTGTAAATTATTGTACAAATAGTTCTAAACTTAACAAAGTTCTCATAAGATAGAGTATATACACAAAGAGAATTTGGTAATGTTTCAAAGTATCTACATACAATTTGATTAGTCAGAGGGCAAGTTAAAAGAAGATGCTCTGGTGATTCAACATCTAAGCGGCATTCACATGTTGGATCATTGATAACATTCAGTTTGAATAGGAAACTTAAGAAGGGTCCTTTGCCTGTTAAGAATAAAGTAGTGAATTTATCAGAAGAAATGAAATTTGGGACAGCAATTGGAATGAATTTCTTGAACAGTTCATTAGATTGAAAAAGATAAAACTTAAATTTTTGATCCAGATATAGTTTATTTGATTCTTTTGAAGGGGTTATTTGAGTGGTTGATCTGTGAGAGAATTTGTCATATTATACTTTGTTTGTGATAATTCAAGATAATCGGCCAGTAAAGGAGTTTTCGCTAGTATATGTGTGATTTAAGAAGATGAAGTCCTATAAGCATGAATCCATCTAATAAGAATTTGATATTGTATAGAATTCAACTCAGATCTTTTTGCTGCAGTGATAAAAGGAAATCAAATAATTGAATCTAAAAGTTATATTAGCTTAATAGCGTTAAAAGCTACACAAAAGGTATCACATAGGAATTATTTACTACAGTACCTACAGTACTATATCTATCAATAGAGGTTCTCAAGAGAGATCGATCAAAGCCTAAAACATGGCTGAAACCACCATCAGAGATTCTCTTTCTGACTGACTTGAGATATAATTTCATGGAAGATCACATCTCACATGTCATATATACACCTATCCCCCGATTTACACGGTAGATACGTTCCTGAGAAAAACGTGTAAATCGGGGGATAGGTGTACACAGAAATAAAAATAAAATGCATTGACAGGTTAAAATATGTAGTCAGCACATAAGCTCGGGATTCCTCGTGAGATGTGTACATAGCGCATGTGTTCAATCACAGTAGCATTTAGTATAGTGCGATAAAAACAAAAAAACTTATTTGGAAAACCGTGTAAAAGCGAAAACGTGTAAAACAAGTACCGTGCAAATCGGGGGATAGGTGTACTTGTCATTTTGACACCTGTGTCAATTTTAATAAGTCCAGGCTACTTGTTTGATATTTTATTGACAAATACAGTAAACTCTCCTATAACGCGATTAATGTGTTCCGTGTTGTATGAAATCGCGTTATAGGAATTCGCGTTGTACGAAATAAAACTTGTATAACGCGAATGTTGTTAGGGTAAATTGTTAGTGACAAATATCATGTAAAAATGTATTGTATAAAATGATGTATATAAGAAAAATAATTATATACTAAAACAAAACTAAATGTTATATTATTTTACATGCAAATGTATATAAAAAACACAAATTAAAGTTTATTCACTACGTAATTTTTTTTTATACATTTGCATATAAAATAATATAACATTTAGTTTTGTTTTAGTATATAATTATTTTTCCTATATATATAATTTTATACAATACATTTTTACATGATACAGTATATCTCCTTTTCAATTTTTCTTTTTTTTTTCAACTTTATTCATCATGCCTGGGGAGCAAGTTTCGTAATTTTTTAGATTTGCAAAATTATTACATGTAAATTCTAATTTAATACCTTATATGCGTTAAAAATATTATTTTAAGCTTTAAAATTCGATTTAACACTATTTAAATTTTTTAATTACAGAAACACATGTGCAATTAAATTGACAAAGTATACAACACTACTTCGTTCAAAACAAAAAAAAAATGGAAAAACGCGTGTGCATAAAAATTAAATGTATTGTACAGTTGTCAATATTAAAATTTCCGCATTTTATTTTATAACGCGTTATACGAAAATTCGCGTTGTATAAATAAATTTGTCGCATTTTTTTTTATCGCGTTGTACGAAATCGCGTTGTAAAAACTTGCGTTATAAGAGAGTCTACTGTAATTCCATTTGAATGCTTTAAATACTTAATAATATATTTTAATTTTCGTTCATATAACGTATATTCTTTGACATAAAATAATTGTTCCATTATATATATAATATCTTTGATGCTGTGTTGCATTTCAAAACTTTTCATTATATATTAATATGAATATAGATATTTTGATGAAAGGAAAACTACTTAGTGATAACGATCATTTTTAGAATCCATTTCCTCGGCTGAGATATTTGAAAATATAAAAATAAAGCGAAAGAAGATATCTTACTAAAAAGTCTTATAACTTACTCAAAGGTTCTGAATGCCACAGGAAGCAATATAAATAAATATATGCACGAACACAGATTACAGGTTTAAAGATAAAAGTGCGTGGATTTTAACATTTTCACTTAAATTTTGGAAATAAAATTGACATGAGAAATTATTTATAAATATAATTAGCCCACACACACATAGCCTTTCCCAGGGTTGAATGGTATGTCATTGGATGATATTTACTCCAGTAGTTTTGGAGTTTCTCGTTAAACAGACAGACACATTTTGAATTTGTTAATAGTGGATATATCTAATAGATATATTACATGATTTTAGATGGAAAAGTGTCATCTAGTGGAACAAAAATCAACTAATAGTTGAATAAGGCTTGTTCATAATATATGTTCCACTAGATGGTGCTATGCCATTTAGAATGCTCATATGATCGTTTTGATATCAAATACATCCTTATATTAAATACCTAATTTTCTATTTTTCTAATATAGATATATTTACTTATATATTTCCTCAGGGAATTGAAAAACATTCTGCACTGTTATCATAATCCCGTTTATAGAGATGTGGTGATTTATTGTAGAGCCGCATTGGAGTCTTGGTGTGAAGCCGAGGTTGTGGTTATGTCTGTGTGGGTCACTTATGGTAGGGTCGCGTGGGTGACTAAGGGTAGAGCTGTGATAGTGACTTAATATATAGTCTTGCTGGTGACTTAAGGTAGAGCTGCGATAGTGACTTAATATATAGTCTTGCTGGTGACTTAAGGTAGAGCTGCGATAGTGACTTAATATATAGTCTTGCTGGTGACTTAAGGTAGAGCTGCGATAGTGACTTAATATATAGTCTTGCTGGTGACTTAAGGTAGAGCTGCGATAGTGACTTAATATATAGTCTTGCTGGTGACTTAAGGTAGAGCTGCGATAGTGACTTAATATATAGTCTTGCTGGTGACTTAAGGTAGAGCTGCGATAGTGACTTAATATATAGTCTTGCTGGTGACTTAAGGTAGAGCCGCTAAAAGGACTTATTCAATCAATTTAAGTTCAATCAATGTATATAAATTTTTAAATACCACAAAACATTTTTAATAAATTGCTTTTTTTGGTGTCAATAAAAGTCCTAATTTTCTTAATCAAGCCAATAGTAAATTCTGATTTAAATCCAGAATTGGTTTAAAAGTGGCCACAAAAAAAATGCTTCTTTATATTATTTATTGAAAAATAACCCACAGCACATCTTGGTCCCTTGAGACAAATGAACCAAGACCTGAAGTGGTAAATTATATTTAAAATAAATTAGACAGTTTCAAATATTTATTTACTATTTTGTAGCTATAAAAAAATGGCTCATCTTTTGAGACTATTCACAATGTGATGTAAATTTTAGTGTCTTCATAAGATTGGAAGTTCTGTTCAGACAGGCAATGCTTCATCCGGTACAAGCCAAGATAATTAAGGGGAACATCATCTAGGGATAAAAGCATGTGCAATAGGACATTACAGTAATGTGATTTCAATATATCTTTGACCACTTTTGCAACATGTGGCATTGTCTGTAAAATTACTTTCTCATCTACTTTTATGCATTTTGACTCCAATATCTATATATCTCTGGACCCTACATATCTATCTCACAGATCTCTTCATTTCCATATTTCATAGGGGCTCCGGCAATCTAAAATGGAATCAGACCTACACTTTGCAATCAATTAAAGAAATAATTAGATGCTTATTCACTGTAATGGCGCCCTACTACATTGTTGTCACAAATATTCTAAGTCAAAATAATGAGAGCTCTCCAGAAATATAAAGTAATATTTATTAACTCATTTCCGGCAGAATTGTGATCATTTATATACCGCATGAAAGCCAAATTTAAAAAAGGAACTCGGTGACTTAAGAAGAGGCACCTTAAAGAAAGAAATTTACCTAAATGTTAACTAGACATGGAAAGGGCTCCAGGTGATATCTAGATACATAACACAGAGGGGGTTAGATGTATACTATCTCACCCTGTCATGTATTGCTACACCCCTGACCCCAACTTCCCAATTCCGACAGCTCGCTGTAGGGTTTCTATTGACAACAAAGTAGAATTAGTGGACTAGAGACTGAAAAACAGCACTGTTAGACACTGCCAACGCTGAAAGCCGGACTTACGTCTACACGCGAGGCCTCCCGTCGGAGTTTTGCGCCAGAGCCAACAGCCTAGTAATCAGTACCTAGTCCTAGGTCAGTGGAGCGAGCAAGCTATCGGAGGGGAAGTTGAGTATCATACCACGCTATGTGAATACACAGTGTTAAAATAGTCGGGTCCCCACCCCCCTTCCCAGCGTGGAAATGACCAATGACCAAAGCGGGATAGTCTAGGGCGGCTAATCGTCGCAGTGGCCACCACAGGGGTGTAAGCACTAAACACCGACTCACTGTCCACTTCCCAATGCTGTCTATTCACTATCTAGATCCTGCAACAATGGCATTAGTAGAGCCGGATCGCAGGGAAGTCACACTGTGGGTCTCTCCATCTGGAACATCTGTTACACACAGCCACCTAGAATTCAGACTTTATATTCAACAGGTTGTTATTTTCACCCAGTTCCTTTTTTATCCTTGGCATTCGAGCGGTTTATTAGTTTTTATTCTGAATGATTATTGGTGATTTGAAATAGAAAATATTACAAGAGGAGAGCTTCCATTTTAGTCAAATAACAAACCACATTTTTTCATTGTTACTAACTTATTAATGGAGTTGTTCTAAAGCCACAAAATAACCAATATCCTTATACAATCTATGGAATCAATTCGCTTTTTTTCAAGCTATATATGATTCTATGTTAGGGATATCGTTAAAAACATGTATGATGGTTTCAAATATTTGTGGGTGATAATCCTATATTTCTTTTAAAAGCTGAATGTATAGGTGTATAGGTTGTGAAGAAAGAAGGAGAATCAATGAAAACTGTGTCTAGCTGATGAATAGATTGTGATCCTCATCGGTAGATAAGTCATATCTGTACAGCTGATAAATAGAATGGAACCCTCATCTGCAAAGATGTAGCATCTGAGATTGATACGATAGTATGGTTTAGTTGGAATAGCTTCTGTGTGGATATATCCGATATAAATTCCTACCTGGCTTGTTGACCATCATTGATTCAAACTTGCATTGAAGTTAATTGCTTTTGATATAATATTTAATATATCATATATTTACAGATTCTTGTGAGGGCATCTCACCTGCATTTAATAATCTATTGAGCTTTTTGTTGAATTTATTAAGATATATCAACCTGGATTAACTTTATTCTTCCTCTCACCATTATAGATTTCAAAAGCAGGAGAATTATACAGGCTCCATGTTCATTTGCTACATGAAGAGTTTCTGTTACCCATGATAGTTAATTATCTCTTCCATGTTCTCTTTCCAAATATTTCCTTGTTTTTCAAATTTGTTGTTGTGAAAGGATCTGATCTTGTATAGGCTAGATTTCAACAAAATTCCAAAGATGAGCTCAAATTAATCGATGTTTTTTTTTTCTACAAATCTTGAATCAATATTTCTTAATTATAAATATTTTTTCATTTATGCTAAAAATAAAAATTGTTGTTCTGATATTTCGATTTGACAAATTTTAAACTATATTGGAAGAAAAAGAGATATAAATATGTTTGATTTTAATATCTTGAATTGTATATTTTTTAAACTAAAAACTCATTGTTGTTATACCAAGCCTATAAAATTTAAAGAATTGAAATTAAGGTCTTATGACTATAAATATTCTTAAATAACTCCATATTATTCTTTTCACATGGATATTGAAAATTTGCAAATTTTATGAAAGTCACTTTCCTCTAGGATTTCTACATTATTGTTTACTTTCAAAGATATTTACCAAATCTAGTTCTTAAGATCTTTGGTATTTCTAAATATTTTAAATACGAGATTATCTGATCAATTTTAATGAATTAATATCAAATCAATTAAGTAAATGAAGTCTCAGAAAATTTTGGCAAGACAAATATGAAATTTAGGGCTGCATTTTTACATTTATAAAGATATTGCTCTGCCTTTTTCTGAAGAGCGGAACTAAAAAATCAGTATGTCTTCATGCCTTGAAAATTACCTTTAATATTTACTTCAACCCTTAAAGAGTACCCACAGTACAGTATTATGGATACAGTTTAAAACCATGAGAACCCCAACAGGAGAGAACACATTTGGCCCATTTATATTGGGACTATAAATTAGGTTTGAAAAAGGGGATAGATCATCATTAAGTCCATTTCAACCATTCTTTTCCTGCCTCAACTTCAATTTTGACAAATTCAGACAAATACCAACATTGATTTAGGCTATGTTCTTCATCAGTACAATGATTTCTTTGATTTGATTACATCTTGGGTTGAGTTGGGAATTATTAGCTTGTTCTTATTTTTCTTCTAAGGCACTAGTCCTTGGATACTACGGCTTCTTCTGACGGCGGCGTAGGGATAATCCAGCTTAATCTCCACCAATGTCACGGTAGAGAAGACAAGTATTCCAAAGGTTTAAGTAAAAAATAATATTTTAATTAAATCTCTAGAAATGTGATAATAATTTTACAAGTGAGAATCTACAAGTATGGTGAGGGGTAATGACGTAGCTAAATATTTATAATGATAAACTAACAACAGAGTATTTACAATAATCATTCAGTGACACTATTTATTAAATAAGACATTTTCGTCACCGCGCAAACTTGCGGACTCGAGTCGGAGACAAAGTCACAACACCAGCTTTGCAAATTGAGAAGAGCCCACCTGAAGACCATGGTTTCGGGCTAATGGCACTTGTCAGTTCACGGCAGGGGCTTTTATTTCTTGAGATCCACAAGTAATCGATATGTATCCTCATAATATATTTCCAAGGAAAGAATTAAATATAATTTCTTATAGCTATAAACTGTGTTATTTCTTTATTTTGTAATTTATTCCTAACTGGCCTCGTATAGTATATAAGATATTCACTAGCTCTAGTAGTTTTTTGCAATAACACTGTCGATGTGAGGCATAAAATCTAATTTGTTCTTGTTTGGTGATTCTTGAAAGTCAGTCCTAGTATTTTCAGATTTTCAACTGGTTTGACAAGATTATCATGCAAGTTAATTGCATCGTTTTTTGCACTTGAATGAATATTAAATCTTTGTTTTCTGTCTTGATATTTTAAGTTTGTTGTTTTCGCACCACATATTTATTTTTCCTGTTGAATTTTCAATTGTAATCTTAAGATTTGTTACATCTTTATTCCAACATATTGCCGTAAGATCATCTGCATAGCCAATAAGTTCACTATTAGGTTCCTGAAAGTTGGTTAATAGATCAATCATTATGATGTTCCAAATTATCGGAGATAAGGGTCCTCCTTGTGGACATCCTTTACTTAGTTTTTTGGTGAAATCATCCGAAGAGTACCCAAATCTTATCTTCCGGTTAGTGAAGTAGGATTTCATGAGTGTTATTATTGATGATGGTATATTATGCTCAACAAATATTTTTATTACCATTGGCCACCAGGTATTGTCAAAAGCTTCACTAATATCTATTGCAATGATAGCCGTATACTCCTTGGCTTTGTATTCTAATGCAGTGTGGATTATTTCAGTTAATGCAGTTATGGTTGATCAAGATTTTGTAAAACCATGTTGACGATTACGAAAATCAAAACTACATGTCTGTTTATAACGAAAGTTTTGCTAGAGTAATTGCTTTCGCGGATGATGTGACATTTGTGGTATGGAGTTCAAACATCTATGATCTTCAGTATAATATTACCAAATGTTTAATAAAAATCAAAGCCTGGTGTGAAAAGGTAAAACTTTCACTAAGTCCAAACAAAACAGGTATACTCTATCTACATAACTATGAAAATTGCCCATTAATTTTGATGGAAAAATAATTCAACCATCAGAAACTGTTAAAAATTTGGGAGTTATTTTTAAAAATCATAGACAAAGAAATAAGATTAATTTTGGAACACATGTTGACAATATAATTATGAAAGCTACGAAACTTAAGAATATATTATTCTCATTATGTGCACGTACTTGGGGCATTGATACTCGGCGTAGATTGATCTTATATAAAGCTATGATACGCTCTACAATAAGCTAGGCATCAAATATTTGGTTTCCTTTTATCACTGCAGCAAAAAGATCCAAGTTGAATTCTATACAATATCAAATTCTTATTAGATGCATTCATGCTTATAGGACTTCATCTTCTTACATCACACATATACTAGCGAAAAACTTCTTTACTGTCCGATTATCTTGAATTATCACAAACAAATTATGATATTATATTTTAAAATAAAAATACAACCTGTCGCAATTATAATAAAAGAAACTCATTGCGAAAGGTTGTATTTTTATTTTAAAATTTGTAGCGCAATTTTTCGTTTACTTAAAGTATAATATGACAAATTCTCTCACAGATCGAACACTCAAAAATACCCTTGAAAAAGCATTAAATAAACTATATCTGGATCTAAAATTTAAGTTTTATCTTTCTCAATCTAATGAACTGTTCAAGAAATCCTTTCCAATTGCTGTCCCAAATTTCATCTCTTCTGATAAATTCACTACTTTATTCTTAACAGACAAAGGACCCTTCTTAAGTTTCCTATTCAAACTGAATGTTATCAATGATCCAACATGTGAATGCCGCTTAGATGTTGAATCACCAGAGCATCTTCTTTTGACTTGCCCTCTGGCTAATCAAATTGTATGTAGAAACTTTGAAACATTTACCAAATTCTCTTTGTGTATATACTCTATCTTATAAGAACTTTGTTAAGTTTAGAACTATTTGTACAATAATTTACAAAACACTACTAATCCATCGTGTAAATATTTAATCATATATATGTAAATAATACTAGCACAGCACAATAGTCCTTTGGACTTCGTGCTTTTGTAACAATAAATAAATAAATGTCTGTTTATCGATAAAAATATCACCAAATTTTCAATTTAATGCCTTATGCTTGGATGTTTTAAGCTATTTTTAGTTTCTAATTTTCGTTTCAATTTTATTAATAGAAATATCAATTAATAACAACAAATCAATTTCATTTTTTTTAATCCATATTTTATCTCTATATCGTTATTCATATCATTTTTCGTGAGATCATTTAGAACCTTGGGAAAAGTTTTAAGGTCGTTTGTGTAAGATTTCCTTTCCGCTATAATCATATTTCTAAAAGATCCTACAAATAATAATTTTAAAATTATCAATATTACACAAAGCATTTTTCCCTTTATCATTATATCGTTATTCTTCAATTATTGATACTAATTAAGAAATATAGCTAATTGTCAAAGATATTATTGTAGTCATTTGATTTTTATTGATGTTTTGAAAGATAAACAACTATAAGTGATCCAACATCCATATTGTTGTGTGTACATGAAATATATTCAACACCTTATATATTAATAATTTATATAGAAGAAAGATACCCTGTGCTATCGTGCATTTTGTTACAGTATGTACAGGGAGCAGATTGTACACGCTTGTTCGGCGGTACATATACTAAAATTGGAACGATACAGAGAAGATTAGCATGACCCCTGCGCAAGGATGACACGCAAAATCGTGAAGCGTTCCATACAGGGAGCAGATTCTACGCCATCCTTTATTCTTAATTCTGAATTTACAGGGAACACACATATCCCTGTTCCATTGTACATTTTTGTTACAGTGTCTACAGGAAAGAGACTCTACGCCATCTTACACTCGGGATGTACAGGGAACACATATACCCTCTGCCATCGTAAATTTTTGTTACAGTGTCTACAAGAAACAGATTCTACGCCATCCTATATTTTCAATTCTGGATATACAGGGAACACACATACCCCCGTTAATCGTTCATTTTAGTTACACTATCAACAGGGAACAGATTATATGCCATCATTTATTATCAATTCTGGGTTTATAGTCAACACGCATACCCTAAGCTATTTTACATTTTTGTTAGAGTGTCTACAGGGAATAGATTCTAAGCCATCTGGTATTCTCAATTCTGGATGTACTTGGAACATATTCTACATCATTCTTTATCATTGTGAAAAAATAGTACAAATGTAATGTTGTACTGGGATAAGCTTTTTAAAAATTCTTTATCATTGTTGTATGAAAACAGGAACAAGACTACGTCATTATTATTTCTGCTTGTACAAGGAAATTATTCTCGCTCGTGACTTTGTGTCAATTTTCTATGAAACACTTTCTCCAGACCGTACATTTCTTATTGTAAAATTTGACTTCTTTAAGCTGCTGTTGCCACTTAATAAATGATCGCAATTTGTACGATGAGATATCCACTGAATAGTTTTAATCCTTATCTAGGTATATTTACTTTTAGAAATATTTCACAAACTTTTTAATAAAATCAACAAGCAATCGTGTCTATGACTGTCCGAACTTTACAGAAGTGAGACATCAATTGTTCCCACATTCAACTTTCTTACACTAACAACTTATTTATACAACTTTTATGAACTCTATCGATGAATACATATAAATTTGTGAATATTTAAATCTAAGTTCTAATTTTTTTTGTTTGTTTTGTTTGTTTCCTCTGTAATAGGCGCAAATATTTTAATATCGCGCCCCTCTCTAGGTGATTATTAGATTGAAAAATAAGGCGATCCAGAGGGCTGGGTAGAGTAATCCCTGAATTGGTTGTTGATCTTAATAAATTGTAAAGTCAGGAATGAAAATGTATTATATTTCATACTATATTTGTCTACCCATTTTCACAATATATAGATAATATTAAATATAACCCTGTTTATCATATACAATGGTGGTGGTGTCTTGTCCATGGAGCAGATCAGATCGGTCCATGCACCCTGATCACAATACCGGCTAACTGAGGTGCCTTGCCCATGTGGATATCTTCTTCTGGATTGATGTCTGCCATATAGAGGACTGCAAGGATGTCCGGGTAACTGTATATATGATCCGGAGTGAATTGGGTGTTGTGACAATTATTGCAGTTCCTGTAGTATCTAGTCATGTCTGGGTTTATCTTCATTTCTTTTAATAAGTATTATTCATGCATTTAACTCGATTTGCAATATTACAAAGAAAAAAATATATTTTCAATATCCTGTTATTATCCTATTTTCTATACCTACTCTTCCATTCCAATAATTTCAACTACATTTAAATTTTCTCACTCCACCGTTTGGACTGTGAATAACACATTCAAATTTTTAAATTTAATTGAACCTTACACACACAAACGATATATTTATTATTCTACCATACAATTTTTTTTTGTAAAGTAAGATTCTTATTAAAATATTTGCGTCTTTCCAACTTTATTTTTTCTTTTTGAATATCTAAAAAATATATATTCTATATTTTTGTGAATATAGTATCAGAGTACAAAAGTACACCATATCACTAACAGTGTATTTCACCTTTATTAGAAGCATTTTATTTCAAATAATATATATATTTATAGTCTAAATTAAATTATATCGGTCTACAATTTTGAAGCTATTTCTCCAGATATATTGAAATGTTTAGAATCCCCTCCTTCCCCAAATTTATATGTCATATGAAAATTATAAAGTTAATTAGAATATTTGAATTTATTTTTTTAATCTGTGTTACAAAAGAGATTTATTAGTTTACAAATAATAAAATATATTATTTAAAGATCATTTGATGAGAAAACTCAAAATTCTATTCACAGTAGATGCTAGAATTCATATTTGGCCAGACAAAAAAAAAAGAAATAAAATTATAAAGCCAAGTAGATGCTTGCTCTCTATATGCTTAGTGCAGAGTACGAGACAATGACTTGTCGATCCTTGAAGGAAAAAGAATCAGAACGTGGATATTGAATGATTTCCTTGACACAAGAGGGAGAGAGAGTATTTATAGCCTGTATGCTTGCTGTTCCACACACTAGATGATCGGATGCTAGTACCACAAGGTAGAAATATCAGAACGGTGATTTTGGTTGATGTTCTGGCACAAGGTGGAGGGATCGTGTTGGCTAATGGATATGCAAAAAAAAAGTGAATGGGAGTAAATATATACAAGATGTTTCCTAAAAGCATAAATCTTTATTTTATAAATCCATCTTGAATTACCACAGACCCTTTAGATGGTATGAAAAGAGCATATTAAAATGTCAGCAGCATGTTCGGATCATGGAATCCATGGCTGCAATTTCGTATCTGACGAGATCAGCCATCATTTCTTGCGCTCGAATAGAAGTCGAAATATGCAGAATTCGTTCCATAGTATGAAGAGTCCTGAATTTGCACATGGAACTCGAGACAAAGAACTTCCTGCCATGAAGTGGTCCGCTATCAATGCGGAGGTCATCTGGTATGGATGCCATAGACTCGCCGAATGGGAAAATGGCCAAAAGACTTGGAAGAGATATTTTCCAGGAGATAGTTGATCCAGGAGGAGCAAATTGAACATGTGGTATTCTGGGTAGAGATAACGTTATATTTTGATCAAACTCTGAGCAATTCACTCTTCCAGGATTGGAGCAAGTCTTCACAAAAACTCGCAGGTGGCAGAGAATAGCATAAACATTCTATAACTGCCGACTGCCATGTTCTGGTGGAACACCGGTAGATTCATTTCTTTGGTTTCACACAGGGGACTTTTTAATTGGTGCAGGCAGTAGAGAAAGCATTGATACACAATTTATACAATCTTGGTTGCCGAGATTATCAGCATATGCTGACAAAATTTCCAATAACTACCACTGTATATTGAAGAACTTAATAAATCTTTTGATGTGAATTATATTCATACGATTCTGCTCTCTTGGAATTTGAAATCTTTGGCGGAGATTATCTCCAGACCAGTTAAAAATAAAAACAAAACACAATACAACACATCACAAATAACATAATACAACAAATATACCTATCTATTTACAAAATAATATATACATGGAGAAGGATCTCTAGCGTCCTTTCAATCCTGTAACAAACAATTTAAGGTAAATATACAGACATGTAGAAAATGTAAAATACACAGAGGTAAAATACAATACTCTCTCAAAAATATCTCTGAAAATTAATACACTAGAATGTTGTTATAATGGTCTCTCAATGTAGGTTGGGTCAGTTCGATATATTAATTAGCACCGACCTGTGACAGCACAAGATGAAGCACACCATCCTCTGACGCTTTATATTTTATTAGGCGTTTTGGCGGCCTAAGAACATTTCGATTCCAATATATCAACATGTTTTGATATAAATTTTCTTGATATATTCTGTCTCATGTACAGCTAATGCATTTTAAAATAATTATTCGCTAACGTTTATAAAATATTTTTCACAATGAGTTTCTTTTCATTTTAAAATGAATCTATTGAAATCAATAGATTAATTTTATAATTTTTATTATATCTGGAGTAATAGTCTGTGCAGATCAGGAACCAATTTATTTCCTCTTCAAGATTTCTGGAATCTCCACATCAAATCTATTCCCATTTTCGAAAGGTATTGAAGCTGGTGGAATCGGCTGAAACAGTCCTTGAGGCAAGTAGGAAGGTGTTTTTCGAAAATGTCATTCAGGGCATCTTACATATCTTCATCAGTTTAAGCATTGAGGGCCAGAAATATTTATTCTTTATACAATTTTAAGTTCTTTGAATGCCCATATGACCTGAAGTCGGATGTTCGTGCATATTTTCTAAGAGCTCTTTCTGTTTGTTTTTCGGGACTATCAACAACCACGGATCGCCAATCACAGAAATATTTTTCTTTAATAATTATTCTTTAAATTTGGTGAAGGTCTCTTGATAGCTGTTTGGATTTTGATATCTACCAAAATATCGATCTTCTTCATATAAGAATCATAATCATGTTCCTTATAATTAATTGTAGAAATCATATTATCCAGGATAGGACATCGTGACAATCCATATGCATCTAAATGAGTTTTTCCAGACTTGTATTTAATGACAAAATCGCGCTAATCGCCCAGTAGGTTTTTTCATTTTTTTCCATCCAGCATAGACTATGGTGATCGATATATATAGTGAATTTTCTTCCGTAAAGTTATGGTCTAAATTTTTTAGTCGCCCATATGATAGCTAGGCATTCTTTCTCGGTTGTAGATTAGTTGGTCTCTGCTTTCTGTAATGTCCTGCTTGCATAAGAAATTGGATGCTCTTTAGTGTTTTCATCTAAATGAACAGGGTCAAAATCTGTAATGGCAATGTAAACCTTTGAAAATTCTATTTTTAATATTCTATAGTAAGAACAAAGTCCAAGAAAAAAAGCGCTGACATGTTTAACAGTTCTGGGCGTTAGACATTTTTATACATATAATTTATTCTGGGTCTGGCGCGATTCCTTCATTTGAAACATGTCCCAAAATAAGAAGCTTGGTATAAGCAAATCGGCATTCGAAACATTGAGCGACATCCTGCTGTTTATGAACATTTCAAAATTGTCTTCAATCTTTCAAATGGGACTGTAGATCCTCTGAAATTACAATAACGTCGTCGAGGTAAAACAGGCATATTTTCTACTTATGGGTTCTAAGAACTGTATCAGTTGCCTTTCACAAAAGGTTTCTGGCCCGTTGCACAATCCAAAAGGTAGAACATTAAATTGATAAACGTCCATCAGGAGTAATTAAAGCCGTTTTTTCACGTTCCTGTTTTCCCACCTCCACTTGCCAGCAGCCGGAACAAAGGTCGGGCGAAGTAAAGTACCTTTAGCCATGAAGGGAGACGAAGCAGTCATCTAAACGCGGAAGTGGATATTGGTATCATACTGTGACTAAATTCAGAATTCTATACCAACGCAAAATCCAAATGCTCCATTCTTTTTCTTCACTAGAATTACAGAGGATGCCCGTGGACTTGATGAATATGAAATAATTCCATTTTTTAACATACTGTTTATTTGATCACCAATTATCTTCCGTTCTTTTAAAGATATGTTTAGAAATAGATTAATTTCTCAGATAAAATGCTTGAAACCCCATCAAACCTTTGATATACTTCTTTCACGGTTAAAGTTGTTTGTAATTGTGATTGAAGGCCGATACTTTCTGTTGACTCCTCTAGAGACGGCGCAGTAAGGCCGCGAGCGGCCATTTTATTTTATGCGAAACAAATGAAATACAGGATTATACAAGTTTCCTTTTCTTTTTGCTCATTTAATTAAAATAAATAGCCATTATAAAATAAAGACAAAACATTCTGCGATTATACTTAAAGTTAAAATTCAACTTAATGTTTTAGATTTATATAAAATTAGTTAAATGTATATTTACCCAATTCGAGGAGCGATGCGACGCACGTACACCCGCCTTGGCCACCTAGCGGCCGATATATTTTCATTAATAGGCATTTACAAGTATATTATAATATATACAAATCTTACAGACATCTAAATCAATGAATATTTATATAGTTCACAGAGTCACTCTGACGTTGCTAATTTTCCTATGAAAACTCTTATTCGCAATTTGATATCATATCAATTATTAGGCTTTTGAAAATAAATAATTAATAAATAAAAATAAACCTTTAAAAAATGCTTTTATTTGAATGCACTAAAAAGGAAATATAAAATATTTTATATTATGTCATTGAGGAATATTAGATGTATCTGAATGAAATTAAAAGCGGCGGAGGACGATCATCATTAATTTCGAACCTAACGTGATTTAATATGTAGCAGCTGATTAGCGATTTTTATGACTTTTTGCTATATTTTTACTTCTTATCTAAATATGATCGCCCCCTCCTTTTTATTTTCACTCAGATACATCTAATTGCTTGATGACAGAAGATACAATATTTTTCCTTTTTAGTGCATTTAAATAAAAGCTCTTTTGAATGTAATTATTTAGTTAGTTTTTAGTCATGAATTTACTTAGAACCAAAAGTTCAGATGGGATTAGGCCTTGAAATAGAGGGAAGCCTGCTCGCGACGGATTGGTCAATATTTTGTAAGGGCGTAACATAAGACTAAAAGAAATATATAAATGTGTTCATTCCTGGCAATTCCAACCACTCAGAAGTCTGAAAATTTGTACAATTGCATTGTTCATTGATCGAGTGAGTGCTAAAAGTTTCATACTTCTTTGTGATCTATAGTATGTCAAAATTAATTTACAAAATTTGAAAGGCAATTTGGGAATTCGTCCACCCTGACAACTTATGATCTGAATATTTGTCAACTTGCATTGTCATCGGGTTCTGAAAAGTGTACTAAATTTCAAATTCCCTACGTGCTCTAGAAGTATATTAAAAATCGATTGAAAGATTTGTAGACAAACAGACAGACAGGAAAGCAAGTTAAATAACAGCCTTTAAAATATATACTTGCTAAAAGAAAATTGACAGGCGCTGATTCGTTATAAAACCAACAATACACTGTTACCAACATAAATCGATGTATTAGAGGATCTCAGATAATCTAAAATATCTTCATTTTCGAAATCGAGTGACTTGAAGTGTGCATGAATCTAATATAACAGATCTATTTAAAATACTTTGTAATAATTTATAAATAAGATTAATTAACCACCTAAATTTTTTAAAGGACATTATAAAATATAATATTATTTTAAGACGAAAAATCCTTTCAATAATTATAATAACGAATAGATTCAAAAAGGATAAGTTTCTTTATTTGAAAAATCATTCGAGCTTTCGGGTGCAAGCTGCCCTTCTACAGGAATATTATATACAATTTCAAGTAATCATGTATTTACAGTTATATATATTTTATTTAAATCACGCGGGCATGTGATCCACTCACGCTATACAAGACCAAAGCGAGGAACCATTTAAATAAAATATATATAACTGTAAATACATGATTACTTGAAATTGTATATAATATTCCTGTAGAAGGGCAGCTTGCGCCCGAAAGCTCGAATGATTTTTCAAATAAAGAAACTTATCCTTTTTGAATCTATTCGTTATTATAATATTATTTTATTGGTGAGAATAGCTATAAAATTAGTGGTTAAATTCCAGATAATTATAGCAAAAATAGATGAAAATTTTGCCGGGTAATATTGATATATAACAATAAAAATAAAGGTAACTTCTCCCACCAAAATACACAAAAAAATAGCGCCATCTATTTACTGTTTCCTCAAACAGGAAGACTCGGGTCCGTGACTTAGCCACACTTCAGTTTTGGCAAATTCGGTACACCCGCCTGGAGATCATGGTTTGGGCGAATATATCTCATCATTCCAGGACGGACGTTGTTTCAAAAAGATTCATAAAGATTTCTAATGAAATCTTCAGAATTTGAAAAAGAGGCATTAAGCTGGTAAATATACCGGGTAAATTCTATGGCTCAAATATAGAGTTATAAAAATAAAGGTCACTTCTTTAATTAATATAGATGCTAAGCCAAAGCGCCATTTACTCCTAAAACTAGCAGGCTCGTGTCGATTACAAATATGAAGCCCACTATTTCCAAATATGATCTCAAGGTAGGCATTCTGATTTTGCCAAAGCTGACTTTTTTATTAGTTTGTAACTGACCGAATCAGCTAGTTTGCGGAGACGATCACTAGATGGCGCTTTGTCTTGGCGTCTATTTTGACGGGAGACGGCGCCTTTATATTTTAGTAGTTGCATTATAATGTGGAAGGAATGTGAGATGGATGCACACCACCATTGGACATAACCTTGTTTCGGTGATTCATAAATAGATTGGAACAGAGAGTCAGAGAGTGTCATAAAATAATCCAAGATATGTATATCTACATACAATCCATATCTCCACGCTGACGAGCGCCAACAGCGCGAAACGCGTTCGTGGATGGCTTTTCTTGATTTATCAAGAAATTGGGTTGGCCAAATATCACGGAGCAAGCTAAATAAACGTTTAGTTTATTTTTGCTCCACTAGATGGCGCTCTGCCATCTAAAAAGCACATGTGCTCGTGGTCAGGAGATGCCTTATTTATTTTTAATACGAATATATGTATCCATATGTAAATCCATATCGATATATGTGATCTGTATAGATGTGTTAAATAAAACATAATATTTATACACTCAAATAAAAATAAACAACCTCTAAAAAATCCCTGCTTTCTCACAAAATTTTGGAAATATGCTGTGGTGTTTCATGCTACTTATTTTAAAATAATTTTATTATAATAAAATATTTTTTTTCAAATCATGGTAATAATATAATTTAATAAAAGAAAAAAAACACAGGTGTCGCGTCTTTATAAATAAGCTCTTATCCATAATATAATAAGCTATAGTGGAATAGTGAGATTATCGTTGTCATATTTTAATAATATAATGTATTTCGAACTTTCAATTGAAACTTTAATAGAGATTTCCTTTTAGAAGGCAAATTTATTTAATTTTTAATAATCGCAAATACTTCCATTAAATTTATATCGAAGAGCATTGATGAATTAAAATATAACTGAATTTGTAAGCTAAATAGATAACGAGAAGCCACAATATGTTTCTCTTATTTATAACTTAGTTAACGTAATATTTTAACCATAAATGTAAGAGAGTGTGTATATATGGAGAGAACAGAATGGTATAATTATAAACGTGACTTTAATTAACTGGTATCTGCACTCTATTAATAAACGAAAGTCCAATGTTCTTCTCCAATGATAGAAGAATTTCAAGGAACATTTCAATATAAAAAACATATGAATATTGTTGCACCAGGTTGCGGCTTGGCAGACTCTTCAAACTTGGTCCTCTCCTGTGCTGGGTCTTGCATCTTACTAGAGCGTGTTTCAACCATCCTACAAATTTATATAAGCGAATAATGAGATAACTCTACTTTAAGTAGCCTCCAGAATAATTTATCTATTTCTCACATCAAAGAGAGCAGTGAAGTCACACGTGTATCTAAATACAAATGATGATTCTATAATACATATATTCTGTTTATAATACATATATTCTGTTTAATAAAATGAATAAATATAAAATATAATTTTGAATTTAAAATATATGAAAAATAATATTACAAATTAAAATAAAATAGATTCATTAGCCATGATGCAATAATATATCCTTGTGGTTCAATATATAGGTAAGTGTTAATATTGTCCTTTACTTACAGAGCCAGTTCTCTACTTGAATTTTCGCGTGTTTCTCCTCTCTGGTCCTTCGCGACGCCGCCGCTTCTTCCGCCGTGGACCATCTACCCCGGCTCCTCTGCTCCACCTCTGCAGCAGTCCAACGCCCCTCTGAGAACCATTACTCACGTGGATCTCCTTTCTCTCTGGCAGTAACTCTCGACTTTACCACTGGTGGGGGACACGAGAGACTTGCCAGAAGAGTAGCTACCATGATATTGGAGAGATAATTAAAGCAGCGGCCAATTCTATATACAGTTACGAGCGGCTTTCCTAATCAATCAGCCGCCCCCGTTGGCTGCCGGCGAGCACGTGACTTCCCTGTGCGCGCGCATGGCGGGCGGTAGGCTTTAGTTATTCTATATACAGTTACGAGCGTCTTTCCTACGGAAGCCAACAGTACATTGGCAGATAAAGCACATAGGCTATAGTTATTAACTAATATATGCATTTATTTAAGGCGCCAATTTATAAGTGTAACAAATAGTATTTGAATAGAAACATTCAATCAGGTAAAACACGGGCGTTGCCCGGGTCATTCGGCTAGTGTATTTACAATCGTAAGCCCTAGGAAACTGGACTACCTCAGTAGGACATCCCCACACTAGTCCCAGACAGGAAATAGACCTAAGCGCCATCTGTTGACGGAGGTTGCAACTGTTCTTCAAGCAACGCCAATACTCGCAACAATACCATCATATATATAAAGTTTTAAAAAAATAGCAATAATAAATCAGCCCTTCTTGACCGCTCACATGAACCTTTTTGAATGACAAAACGCCATCTAGTGTAATAATGATCAACTAAACATTGATTCAGGTTATTCCATAATATTTGGTCAACCCATTTCTTGATAAATTAAGAAAAACCAACCACGTAGGAGTTTAGGGTTGTTGGCAATCGCCACAAGCCTACAACCAATAACCTTATCAAATATTTTCAAATACACAGTAGAAATTTCTATAGAAATTTGTTTCTTCTATTCACAACTCGGTGAGGCGCCCTCAAAGTTAAAGCCGCTTTTGCATGCGCGCTATCTAAGAGTGTTATTTATTTTTAGAAATCGGAGACGCGAATTCGCGTCCTTCGGGACCAAAGTGTTAACTTTACTCTCTACACACTCTGATTGTACCTAACTTGTAAAATCACAATTAACTAAAAACACACTTGTTATAGGTACCGTTTCCTAATATTAAGATTCTAAAATATATATTCGCGTCCTTCGGGTCTAAAGTGTTAACCTTACTCTCTAACCCCTCTGATGATACCTAACTTGTGAATCACACTTAAATATAACTTGTTAGAGGTATCGTTCCTAAAAACAAGATATACAAATATATTCCACATGATTCTATATATTCTAGGGTTATAATATCACTTTCAGATAGCGCGCAGGTCTCAGCGGCTTTAACTTTGAGAGCACCTAACCTAGTTGTCAATAGAAGAAGCGAATGTCAACAGCAGTTTCCACGCTGTTTATATTTTTGTATACGACTGTAGGTTTTCACAATAAGCATTTATTATTGGTAGAGTGAATATTATTTGAGTTTGTGTGTATATTTTAATATATTTATTTATAGTATATAAATATAGTGAGCAATGTGATAAATAATGTGGTATTTACGTTTATGGCACCTGGCCGCACCACTTGCATCTACAACAAATTAATATGTTATAAAATTGAAATATTTGTATGAATAAAATATACAATAATAAAAACTAATATATTTGATTTAACCCTAAAACCGCATGTTCTTATTGAGCCAACATTGCAAGCAATATAGGATTGTGTGAGAGATGTTCTATAATTTTGAGAAAGAAATTCTAAGTATTTGAGTTTAATGTGAACAAAATTTATTTTTAATTAAATTATGATAAAATTTTAGTGAAATCCCGTTGATTGTAATGACCATCTCAGCTCTAATTACGATGATTGTACTTGTGGATGAATTGAAATATTTAAACAATGTTATTTGCTAGGTAGAAACGGGCAAAAATCCATAATCCAAATAAAGATATCACTTAAAGGTTCTACTGATATATAAAGTCAACCAGACATATTAATCCATATATGTTAGGCTCGGGGATATTCAATGATTTATATGTTGATCCTATTTCTAGAAGTTAGGAGATATTCTAAGTTTGCTTTAAATAAAATATATTTCCTAATACAACGTTGAAATAAAGATTTCTTTATATTTGTCAATGGCTACACAGGATTTATTTAAAGGATGAGCAGCATGTGTCATTTTTAAAACATCAAATGTACTTAAAACCTAATAATTTATTTAAACGAATATTAAGCAATGCTGAGTGTTCAAAGAAATTGTTAAATGAACTCTGACATATGTGTTAAAATCATGGTATTTCAGTTACTTTAATCATTCTAAGAAAGCAATTCTATCTGTGCGAAAGTTTATTGTGGTGTGTTTCTTTGAAACTTTCCCACTTCTTCACACGAAAGGGATTTAATATTCGTTGATCCCTAAATCTCTAAATAATACTGGATATGTATTTGTATACTTCATTCTACCTGTACTTTCGGCGAGCTTAGCTTAATTCTGAAATTCTTTTTACGTAAAATGTCCTTTAGTGTAAAATATTTTATAAATTGATATTTCTTAACTTTGATTGTCTTTTTTATTCCAATAAAAAGATATATGCGAACAGAACAATCCACTCAAATAAAAACAATGTATATTATGAGAAAAAATGTGCAGAACGTCCTTCGATTAAAGTATGCATTAACACCAGGACAAATAGACACCAGTATACACACCACAGATACTTCTGTCAGATGTCAGTAATTCCCTGTTTTGTCGATCACCATAATTGGAAACCCTGGCAATCTGCGGTTGGCTAGTTATTTACTGATGTTAAAAGTTGATGATTATTGACCTAAACCTAAGCGATTCGCACATAAGTGTGTGAATATATAAATATTTTTTAAGATTTTAGAGAAAGGTGAGATGTTCTTTTCGAAATTAAATATATCTTCCTTCCTCAAATTCAAGTATATAATTATACACATATTTATTAATTTAAATAATATATATCAAAATATGTATTAATATTTAATAAATACTTTGTTGCGTGTAGATAATTTATGTTTGTATGTGTAACTAAATATAAATGTCAATCCCAGGGATACAATTAGTATAAAATACCATGCTGTCATATGTCTGTATCAATACGTAGGGTGTCGTTTCAAAGTGTATATATGTCCTGAGTCCAACTCACCCCTGCAATTTGAAGGGACGGTACTTCACCATCCACGAGGGCGAGGGGACGCCGGCCGGGACATCGAACACCCGGGTGTCCCCCTCGCCCCTGTAACATATGTATTTTTAAAACCCTGGCTGAATGTAGGATAAAATAATTTTTGTTAAATTGAGTTTTAAGTTGTAAATTTCTAAGCTATTTCATTTGAAGATACTTAACTATACATAGCAATCTATATACCAAATTGTTTGTTATTTTTTGCTTCAATTTCCAAATATTGATAGATATATTTTTATATATTTGATTTATTAAAAAATAAAATTGGTATAAAGTATAAAATATGAAAATATAAACGGTAGCAAAAAAACGCGTCTTTATTCTTTAAAAGTACAAGCTTTCGGAACTTTATAATCCTTCCACAGGCATAGCTGTAAATTGAGAGAATGAGGATATATAAATATACAATATTATTTACATATATATTTAAAGACACAACGAATTAAATTAAATAGGACATAGGGCTATGGGTGTGAAGGACTATCTGTGGAAAATGAAGAAGAGACCGGTGAAAATGGAGGCCTGGGTTTTTTTTTTTTTTTTTTTTTTTTTTGCTGATTGGAACTAAGATGGCTGTTCTATATGTATGTTGATTCTGTTTAAATCTTGAGGGACGAAAGATTCTAATACTAACCTTTGGTATTTGTAATTATCAGAATCTTTCGTTTAAAAAAACGCATTTGTAGGATCATTAATTACCACAGACACGGTTAACCACTAAAAGTTGTTTTTATTTCAAAAGGTCTCTCGACTTATTTAGGCATACAGTTTTTAGTTAAATGGTATTCTAACAATAAAGAAATATAACAAATTGTTTACAATAAAATATAAAATAATTTTAAAAAGAATAATTAAATATTTACATTTACAAAATGTAACTTTATAACACACAAAGTTTAACACAGCGCCATCTAGGTATGGCAATTGGAATTATTTAACCCTACATTCACTCCCCCTCCATGACCGAGGTCACGTTATGTTAAAAATCTTTGGGGAGGATGAATCACTCTACCACTACGAGTCCTTTGGGGTTCCTCAAAATGGGCTTTCTGGGTACGGGCCTTGGATGGTTGCAGGTCCTGTTGGATCCCTGGTTGCTGGCCCCGGTCATCATCTTCAGGGTATGACTCCTTCAGAAGATAAGCTGGTTTAAAACGGTCGAGGGAAACATTGTCTTCTTTTCCTTTAACCATTACTGTAAAATATTTTACAGTCCTCTTCAAAACCTTAAATGGGCCTTCAAAAGCCGGTTCGAGAGGTTTTTTAACTCTATCCTTTCTAATAAATACGTGGGAGCAACTTTGCAGGTCCTTATGAATGAAAACATTAGGATTCCGGTTGATCCTTGATTTCATGGTTTGGAGGGAAGAGATGTCTTTTTGCAAGTTTTTAATTAGATCATCTCTATCTCTCGTTTGTTGAGAGTCCTGGAAAAATTCTCCTGGAAGTCTTATGGTCTTGCCAAATACCATTTGCGCTATGGAAAAATCAGAAGAACCATAGATTGAGGATCTTAATCCTAAGAGTACTGAAGGCAGCCTCTCGGTCCACCTGATGTAGTTGTGAGAACTTATTGCGGTTTTCAAAGTTCGATGGAACCTTTCAATTTTGCCATTGCTCTGGGGGTGGTATGAAGTCGTATGCTTCAACTGGATTCCGCACATTTTGGCAAATTCCTTAAGTTTCAGAGACATGAATTGCATGCCTCTATCAGTTATTAGATGGCATGGGGTTCCATATCTGCTGATCCATTCCTTGTAGAAGGATTAGATTATAGTATCTGCTTTTATGTCTTCCAATGGCAGAACTTCCACCCAATTGGTGAAACGGGTCGATAAGGGTCAGGCAATAGGTTTTTCCTTCCGATGGTGGTAGAGGTCCAATCAAGTCGATGTGGACGGTTCCAAACCGCTCATCAGGTTTCCCGAATTCGCTATACTCAGTTTTGGCATGACGAGTTATTTTACTCTTCTTGGCAGTTTATGCATCCCTTAGTCCAATTCCTAATGTCTTTGTTGATATTAAGCCAAATATAACGCGAGGTCCCTTCTCTGACTGTAGTCTTAATTCCTGGATGAGACAGTCCATGAATTGATGTGAAGACGTTCATCCTGAATTCTTCTGATTTGCACTTTATAAATTTCTGTTCAGCTTCTTCCGACCAAAAGAGATAGGGCGCTCATCATTTTTCTTAGATCCCTTCAAGAAATCGTTCAAGATAGCTTGATCTTCAGCCGCATTCTTCAAGAATCGACAATAAAAATTTAGCATCCCTAAATATCTTCTTAGATCTTGCACTGTTTCAGGTTTTTTGTAATCCACTATGGCTTGAACTTTCGATTCTGTTGGTCTTATTCCTTCTGGAGTCATCCAATATCCTAGGAATTCGATGTTATTGACGTCTAGAACGGTCTTCGCTTGGTTTATGCGTAGTCCATATTGATCCAGTCTTGAAAAAAATGCTCTCAAATGACTCTCGTGTTCTTCTTCGGATTTCGAAGCTACAAGGATGTCGTTCAAATATGGGAAAACAAAATCCAGACCCCATAAAACTTCGTTGATGAACCTCTGGAATGTTGCAGGTGCGCCACATAATCTAAAACTCATCACTTCGAACTCGAACAGTCCAAACGGTGTGAAAACAGCTGTTTTTCTCGATCTTCCTTATTGATTGGGATTTGGTAATAAGCCTTGAAGAGTCTATTTTTGAGTAGTAACGGGTCTTCTTTAATATGTGGTTGAAGTCTTCGAGTTTGGGGATCGGATACCTATCTGGAATGGTCACACTGTTGAGTTTTCTATAATCACCGCAGGGTCTCCATGAGCCTTCTTTTTTCCTTAACATGTGTAGGGGGGCTTGCTCACGGCGATCTAGATGGTCGAATAACGTGGTTGTCCAGCATGTATTGGAATTCCTTTTTAGCGATCTTCAAGAGCATGCTGTTCAATGGTCTTGCTCTTGCAAAAACTGGAGGACCTTTTGTTGTTATAAAGTGCCTAACATTGTGCTGGACTTTGAGCCTCAGCAAGTTTGGAATGGTTATATTCGGGAACGAAGAAAGAATATTATAAAATTTAGAATTCTTGTCTAGGGGTGCTGATGCAACAACTCATTGAGGTTACTGCGCCTCTAATTTTCAGGTTAGTGCAACCATCAATAAGTTGCCTGTTTTTCAAATCAATTAATAAATTGTGCTCTTTGAGGAAATCAGCTCCCAGAATACCTTTGGACACTCGCTGTGATGAAGCGCCATTTGAAATTTCTTCGTAGTCCCAAGTCGACCTCCAATATCTGAAATCCATAAGTTGGAATGAGGCTTCCATTAGCAGCATACAATTGGATGTCCTGTGTAGGTGTACCGTTGCCTTGGAATGGGATAAGGGAAACATCTTCCCCGCTGTCTATTAAAAATCGCATTCCCGTTTTTGCGTCCGTGACGAATAATCTGGGTTTGCGACAAGCGTTTGTCCATTGGGCAGTAGGATCTGTCGCCGCTTCCCCTACCCGCTGGAGTTTTCCCGATGGCTTCTTCCATTGACAGGGCGAAGTGCATTTATCTGGACGGCACTTGTTTCCAAACCTGTAATGGGAATAGCAGTATTTGCCACTTGGGTTGTACTTTCTTGAGCGAGATCGTGATCGCTGTCTTGGACGAGGCGAATTGGAACGCCTGTTCTGCCTAGGTCGATTCTCTAGCTTCAAAGTTGCTATTTCCTCTATCAGTGACGCAATTGTAGCAGTCATTTCCTCAAATGTTGGGTCTTTGTTCTTACTTTCATAAACTTGTAGTCGAGGGTTCATTTCCTGAATCTTGTCAGCCATCTCTGCAAGCTTGTCCAGGCCTTCTTCGCTCACTACTAGTATATATTTTTATGATTTCAGGTAATTTGTCCATCCATAATGTTTGGAGAACTTTTTCTGAGATGTCTTTATCGGTTTTGAGGGTTCTCATCTTCCTCAGCAATTGGGTAGGCTTTAGATCGCCTAATTCCAGTCCAGTTAGTAGCTTCCTTAAGATTTTTTCTTCGATCTCTTTAAAAATTGACACGAGACGATTTTTAGCAGTTGTGTATTTGTTATTGTTCTGGGAATCTTGGATGATATCCCATAAATTCTCTATAATTTGCGGCTCTAGTTGCGATACTAAATAGTTAAATTTTGTGGACTCTTGGGTGATTCCCGAAATGGCAAACTGAGCTTCCACTTGGTGAAACCAAATATCTGGGTTGTCGGACCAGAATGGCGGTATTTTGATCGAGACCTTATTTGTCTCCGAATCCTGTTTTACTTGCATTTTTTAAATTATTACCAAAGCAACTTTTTCAAAGATCAAAAATGCAAATTAGATTTTAAAAAATGCAAGATAAAAATTACAAAAGCTACTTTAAAAAATTATTATGCAAAATTAATTTTCAAACTGGACTGTGGCAACTTTAACCGGTATGTGGCACTATTTGATGTACTATGAAATATTATGATGTCGACAAACTTAAGGTTTGCGCACCCTTTCCCTTGGCAGTATCCCTCAGTCTTACCATTGGTAGGGGCACAGTCAGGACTGACCAAAGAAGACCTATTTAGCCACCTCAACGGATTAAGAAACCACTATCGAAGTGGGTCTTCTTACCTCTGGCAGTATCCCGTAGCCTTACCACTGGTGGGGGGACAGACGGGACTGACCAGTTGTTTACAATAAAATATAAAATAATTTTAAAAAGAATAATTAAATATTTACATTTACAAAATGTAACTTTTATAACACACAAAGTTTAACACAGCGCCATCTAGGTGTGGCAATTGGAATTAATACCGTTTATATTTTTATATTTTGTATTTTATTTTACAATCGTATATTGCCAAATTGCCACTTTATTTCTATATTTTCACTTAAATTTAATTTTAAAGTGGTATTTATGCGCCATTTTCAGTTTGACTTTGTTTTTTTTTAGGAATCTACGCTTTCTTTCCCCATTTTGTAATTATGAATTTCGGAAGTTTATATTTTATATCAATTATTCTTGATATATATATATATATATATATTTATATGGAAGCAATGGTCGCCTCTCCCGTCAAAATAAACGTCAGAATCTGACGCCATCTATTGACCGTCGCCGCAACTAGCGGCATTGGGTCGGTGACAAAGCCACAACACCAACTTTGGCAAACTGATAAGCGTCCACCTAGATACCATGGTTTCGGGCTAATGGCCCTCGTCAGTCTAGGGCGGACTTTATTCCATGAGATCCACACGGGATCTAATGGAATCCTCACAATCTACCAAAGAGGTGTTTTGCTGGCAATGTGGCTGGGCCAAATCTATTGGCAAAACATGGATGGAAAATAAATATATATTTTTTTTTTTTCGTGTAGAATGTGTGCATACGAGCGATAAAATATTCTAGTTAACCCTCTATCTTCTTTATCTTCAAAGAGAGGAAGAAGATTTATTGAATTCTTATTTTGTTGATGATCTTACATTCGAAAAAAATATATTTTAAATATAATTGTACTCCTATTAATTTTCTTTATTTTTCATCTAGAATGGAACAAAGTTGTATGCCCGCCCGCGTACACTTGAAGCCTGAAATATAACAATGAAAGAAAACAGTCTGAAAGGTGTACATAATATTTCATAAAAAGCATATGCTATACATGAAATTTAATACTCGCTTTTGTGAATGATTCCACAAGAGAAAATATAAGGTAATGCCTGGAAACAACGCTGAATGAAAACATTAAGGACTGGCTGAAGTTACCAACTATATATATATATATAATGAAAGGATTTAAAAGCACGAATGTTTCTTTTATACATAATACAAACTTCTACTGTCCTTACTGCGATGAAAAAATATATTGAGAGGGCTTGGCCCATCAGTGGTGAACCCTCCCAGCGGTTTCGCCAATTTAATCCACCAGATCGCTTCTAAGAGCTCTAATACTGTATTGGACGATTCTGCTTATATACGCAGCACTGAAGAATGGAATTTCAGAAATGGTTTTCAAGAAAACTATGGACATAAGCTTATAGGACAGTAGATTTACATTCAAATGCTTTTAAATCCTTTCATTTTATATGTATAGATGGCGCGTTATTGCTTTGTGTTAATATATTACCAACTATATGTTGTAGATAACAGAGTTTTACAAACATTACAGTTTCATTAGAAGTTGAAGTATAGGCGTAAATAATTGCATTATTTTAGCTGAATGATTTTTTTATTGGTTTATAATTGATGTGTTATAATGTGCGATCAATATGTAAGATTGAAAATCCGCTTTATATAACTTTCTTTGCATAATACATTGGCGCGCCATCTGTAATCAGAAATTTTAACTATTTTTGACGTGTATGATTCTTTTGAAATAAATCAATTTTATACAGCTCTCACTGCTGTAATATATAAATAATTATTTTTTATGTGTTTCTACTCCATAGTTCATTTAAAATATAACAACAACAACAACAACAACAAAAAGCCTTTATTGAGGACCTCTCGTCCTATATAGGATTCGCCAGTTCACAGAGTAATTGAAGAGAAGATAACTAAGAATACAGAGATATATGTAGTAGGTATAGTATAGTATTTTCTACACTTTGACTATATACAACAGCAGCAACAAGCATTTTACTGGAATCAAAGTCCCATACAGGATTCGTCATTTTAATCCTGACATAGATTATTTGCATATAATTATTTACATCAATTAGATTATGTATATAGCCTCCTCTTCTCTTCAGCCGTCTTCCAGAATTTGAACAACGCAAAAGCTCCAGCTCTGTTTCTCACCACCTCATTCAACAGGAGCTCCAAAGAGAGTTAAAATATACATTCCAAGAGTCTAGCTTCAGTATCAGTATAAAAAGAAAACCGAAAAATGCAATTTTACATCGATATGGTAGAATAAACCGGCAAAACCGCTGGGAAGGTTCACCACAGATGAGCCAGGCACTCCCATTATTTTATCAATGCAGTAAGGGCAATGGAAAATTGATTTATTTATGAAAGAATCACACGCGTCAATATAGTTCAAATTCATTTTTATTTCCTAAGTGTCGGTGTCCACTGTCATCCTTGTCAAGGAAACCAATCATATGTTGAATATTTCTTTCTTCTTTATGAAGATACTGAGGAACGTGTAGAGTCGGCTGCGATATTTAAAAATCAATTAAATATAAGAAAAAGTTGAAAACTCAACGAATAATGCGAGAGATATTTATATATAGAAAAGTAAAAATTAAAGTGAAAAAAGGTTTGCAAATGCCTTTTCAAATATTTTATATAATTTATTTATTAAATATTTTGATCTTTTATCTTATTTTCTCAATTAGGTTTTTATATTCTGCTAGTTTTCTCTCTCAGGTTCCTAACCCTCCTAAAATGGTCTTTAAAATTTATTTTTGATACCCTTATACACTGCTGGCCAAAAGTTAAGATACACGTGGTTTTTGCTCCATATCTTCAAAAATAAGGCATTTGAAACCACAAAACCGCAGTCATGTATTTTAATTGACACGATTCATAATAAATATGCAAAGTTATTCCGATATGCACATTAAATACGGCTACTCAAACATTTATTGTTTTCTCTGGCTAGGTCTCTCGCCTGACATGCTTTTTGTTGGCGAAACAGTTTGAATCGTTTCTTTTCAAATCAAATTTTATTATTTTGCACTTCAAAATATGTCTTCTAAGCGTGCTATTGGATGGATATAAATGGGATTTAGCCAAGCTGATGCGGAAAGGGGTTTAAATGTTTCAAGAATTTAGTTTAAATGTATCACGCCTCTTGAAACAGCTTCAAGATACAGAGGATGTCTCCTGAAGACCTGTTGCAAGACGTTCAAAAGTCACAACACCACAAGATGATATAATTTTGGCAATAGCTGAAAAATCCGAATGCTTGTTTCTGAGTTTGAATAGGTGACTGAAAGAATATTTCTGTCCATACTGTGTCCAGAAGGCTTAATGCTGTTGGTGTCTACGCAAGACGGTCAGCTGAATGCATTCCAGTATCAGCGTTACACGAAAGGGCACTTTCGAATTGTAGTCGTCAAGACTGGACAGAAAACTACTGGAACAAGTTCTCTTCACAGATAAATCCCTATTTAGCCTATAGAGTGATTCTCGACGATACAAGATATGGAGAGAAAGGTTGTGACACGATATAGCTCATCAATTGTAAAAGAAAAAGACAACTTTTGTGGTAGCGGTGTTATGGTGTAGGCAGGCATCTCTCTCAACGGGCACACCGATCTGCCTGTGTTTGAAGGAGGTTCCCTGACTCGTCAAAGGTATCGTGATGAGATCCTAAAGCAATATGTTCTTCCGTTGTCTCATACAGAAAACAGAGATTTTTGTTATTGGACGATAACGCTCGTCCTCACAGAGCAAACCTGATGACTCGGTATTTCAAGACAATGGATCTCTAGATTTAAATACGATAGAACATGTCTGGGATGCCCTTGGAAGACAGATTGCCGGTCTTTGTCCTTTTTCCAGAATTCTTGATGAGCTCAAGACCGCTCTCCGAAAAATATAAGATTCGAATTCCTATCGAACTGATTCGATAATCTTGTAAATGAGAAGCAGGAGTCAAGAATGTATTGCTGAAAGAGGGGATCACACACATTATTAAATTAGTTTTTTTTTTTACATTTGTAAATATATGTTCTGGTCTCTGTCCATTAAACATTCCTAAATATTCATAAACATATTATGGTGTATTTAAAATATAAAAATAAAACAGAAAAATGATAAAGCAAAATTTGGATTATAGATTATAGTTAAAAGAAAATAAGATCTAATCCAAATAAATTAATAGTGTGTGACGTTTCGGTAACAGTGTGGTTACCGAGTCACACACTATTAATTTATTCGGATTAGGTCTTATTTTCTTGTAGAAAAACTCAAAAATATAAATATATGTTTAATGAGAAAACCACTTTAAATAATTTTAAATTACTAACGAAATACCAATTTTAACTTAACTTTTGACCACCAGTGTATAATACAGGGTTTTCTTCCAGTTGGCATTATGATATTGATCTAAAACCTGTATATCTATGTTTGTAAGATTCTCTCCTAGTACCTTTCACATAGCCACTGTTTGTGTCCTTGTATATTCTATGTTTTCTCTAAAGTAATATTTGTGTTCTCATGTATAATTTGTTACAACTTTGCAACACGCTGCACCCGTTTCTCAGTAACTTCATGAAGGCGCAAGAAATAAGCAACATAGGACTGACACTTAAGAAATAAATAAGAAGAAAGGTTTTTTTAGAATCGAGCTTTTAATATTAAACATAGTGAGACAGAGACTTTCAAAGAAAATTTTGTAAAATAAAATAAAAACAAGTTAATAAAATTTCAACCATTAAAAAAAACACCGCCTGAATACATATGTTACAGCGATATAATAATGATTTAAAGCGTATGTACTTTAAGGAATCGAGTCCAAAATGCGCTTCGTAGCTGTTTGAATGGTCGAGATATCATCGAAAATCCATTTGCAGTTTTGGGAATAAAGGAAAGTCACATAGTGCTAAATCAGGCGAGTACGGCAGATGACACAAACACTTTATTTTTCGCCAAAAATCGTCGATTTTTGCGACGATTCAACCAGGCATAGTGGTGCTTTCTATAAAATATATAATGTTATATTAGAAACGAAGGCGATAAAAACGTGGTAATTTTCTTTTATTGATGAAATACAAGCTTTCAGGCAAGAATGCCCTTCCTCAGGTTACAACTTCCTCAGGTTGTAACCTGAGGAAGGGCATTCTTGCCTGAAAGCTTGTATTTCATCAATAAAAGAAAATTACCACGTTTTATCGCCTTCGTTTCTAATATTATTGCGTGGCCACGTCATGTCTGATCATAATGTTATATAAGAATAAGAACTTCACAAGGTCTTCGTATATATTGCATATATATGTGGAAAATAAAGTTGTACTTACTCCTCGTCTGGCAGCACGACGCACCACCAGGCCAGCACTTCCTTGTCGCTGGAACACCATTTATCAGTGCAATTACATTCCAGGTATGTTTAATGAATTCACATCAATGTCTGTCTATAGGTATTAATTCTAAGGCAATATAACCCGTCATCTATATATAAGGATATTGAAGATAGAAGTTGCCTGGCTGGCATTCATAGTTCTTTGAATTAGAAGACATTTCGGCCAGTCACTTCTAATATAAATAACTATATATAAGAAGTGAAAGTTTTGAAGCAGAATGTTTATTCTACACATAAGGCAGACCTCTACTGTCTTTACTCTGATGAAAATATATTGGGGCAGGGCTTGGATCATCAGTGATCAATTCTCCCAGCTGGTTCGTCAATATAATCTACTAGACCGCTTTTTAGAGCTCTAATACTGTATTGTACTATTCTGCTTATATATGCTACACTGAAGGGTAGATTCTTAAAAATGGTATTCAAGCAAACTATGGACATAAGCTTTTATGAGAGTAGAATTACATTTGAATATTTGAATCGAGCAATTCTCTTACACAAACAGTTTTAATGTAGTGTTGGGTGCCTGGAGATATAATAACGGTCCATTATATGTATAAGGCCCTGGGATTTGAACTTGTGCTCTTCACCTTGAGAAAATAATATTTCAACAACTCGAGGTTCCTGCAGAGTTTAACCTTGTTAATGGATGTAAGTAATGGAAAGAAGCTCTGGCTCCTTGTAAGTGTAAAGTGTATTGATTTCCATATGTGAAGACTTTTAATGCACTCAATATGAATAGAACAGTTAAATTCAAAACATGTTTATTTAGAACTTTACCCGTTCGATCGCGAATGCTATCTACATAAAAAAAAGCTCTGAAATCAAATCTGGCACATTCAAATCAAATGATACGAAGGATCATAAGATATACCTGCTCTCAAGGAAAAAATACATAGCCTTACTAAATGTCAAAACTAAATTATTTCTGTACAATACCAGTCACGAGATTCCACTGAATTCTGGAAAACAATAGTCTTATTCAAAAATAAAAGAACTTTACACGTACCATACCAATATTTTAAACCGTAATATGGCGTCAGGCATAGACATTTCACTGATCCAGCTAACACTCAGACACAAAGGAAGACAATTTTATGCTTTCTTTATCGATTTGACATCAAAGGCTTTTTGATACGGTTCCGCAAGCTCTCCCGTGGAAAATGTTGGTGGATATGGGCTTAAACCTTCGCTTTATCAACTTAATAGAAATTATAATGAAAACATGACTGCAGCGGTACGATGAAAAAATTCATTTACAGAAATTATTAAAATAAAATCGGGAGTTCTCCGAGGATAACCTTTGTCGACCTACCTCTTTATACTCTTCACAAATGATTCAATTGAAGGTTTTTATTAGTTATTATAATTAGTGATTCAGATATACCTGGTATCTACATGCCGGTCTTTGGAAATGTTCACCTTCTCATGTATGTGGATGACTTTGTACTGATAGGTGACTCAAAGATTAATCTCTAAATAAAGATCAATTTGCTAAGAAAATACTTCAATGAGAATTATCTAACATTGAATGAAAATAAATCTTAAATAATGGTGTTCCGGAATGGAGGTCGACTGTCACAAATGGACAAATTGTTTTGGGGTCAACGACCTTTGACAGTTACATCGAAATATGTGTATCTTGGCTATCCACTCATCACTACAATTTCGTTCAACCCGGTGGCTCAGTACCATAAAGGTAAAGCGCTTGCAGCTATTGGTGCCGTATAATCAATTCTAAGCAAATCTTAGATGAATTCCTTTAATTCATCAATGAAACTCTTGGACACAATTGTACGATCGACTTTGCTTGATACTGCGCCTATATGGGCAAACGATTAGACAACAAGGATAGAAAAAATCCAAGGCACGTTTATACGTCGTTACCTGAAGCTACCAAAATACACACCAGGCTACACTATTAAAGCTGAAACCAGAAGAGTCTCACTGGGTAAACAGCGTTGAAACTATCATTAAAATACTGGCTTGAAATCCTAAGGATGAATGAAGCTAGATTACCAGTAATATGTTTATTGCAACTCTGGGAAACATCCAGAACGTTGGAACTTCAACCAATATTTTAAACATCACTGGATTTCCGTGGCTCGAATTTTGAAACGATTACAGAGAAAAATTCCCTCGATTTTCGGGAGATAAATTGATCAATCTATACTAATAGAACATACAAGAATGTTAAATTAAAAATTTTACCCGCATCACAAAAAAAAAAATGGATTCAACTCCCATGGCAGAATTTTATTTAACTAGTGATTTCCCTCTTCCTGTCAAACGATGCATTGCGCAATTAAGAATCTTGTTTACGTTTTTATTGAAGACCATATAAAACTATGAAACCAGAAAATCCCGTATGTGTATTGTGGAGGGTTAATTTTGAGCCAGACCTAACTCACTATATACACTGGTGTCCAAAAAATAAGAAACTTAACCAATATTGAAATTTCTCAAAAGCTAATTTATTAACAAATATAAAATTAAGTATACAAATAGTTTAAACTATGGAGAATTTGACTAGCTATATGAAAATTTTAAAAAATATTTGAAATTATGAAATATGCAAATTATTACCAACATACCCAAAGCTAAGATTCCAGATCTTAAAGAAATAAGATATCAATAGGGAGTATGATCACATCTAACAGCTATCAAGGTCTCACAGCGAGCCCTCATACTATCTACCAGGCTTTGGAGGAGGTCCAGGGGTAGTAAACCCCACTCCTCCAATAGAGCAGTTCTTAGCTCAACGAGGGTTCTGGGAGATGGGTGACGAGCTCCAATACGCCTCCCTAGAGCATCCCACACATGCTCTATTGGATTCAGGTCCGGAGATCTGGCTGGCCAATCCATCCTTGGAATATTCTCACTCTGGAGATATTCATTGACTAGCCTAGCCCTATGCGGACGAGCATTATCGTCCATAAAAATTAAATTGTGACCAATTTGATCTCTATAAGGTCTTAAATAGGGCTCAAGGATCTCGTCCCTGTACCTTTGGGCAGTTAAAGTTTCCCCAGAAAAAAATGTGGAGGGGTGTGCGTCTGCTAGAACTGATGCCAGCCTAGACTAAGAGACTGCCCCCTCTAAAACTGTCTATTTCCCTGATGTTACTGGGATGATAGTGGGTTCCAGGCTCCCTCCAGATGAAAACTCGTCGAGAATCTGTGTTTAAACTAAATCTTGACTCATCACTGAAGAGAACATTGGCCCACTGATCATGAGTCCAGGCGTGATGTTCCAAGCACCAATTCAAGCGGGCTCTCCTGTGAGCAGAGGTTAAAGGGATACAGACCATTGGTCGTCTTGCATAAAGAGCACCTTCGTGAAGCCTTCGGTAAAGAGTTTGTCTTGAAATTCTCGTTCCAGTAGCACTTGAGAGTTCATTAGAGAGTTGAATAGCTGTCATATCCCTATATAGCTGTTTTTCTTATTCTACCAGAAGCTTCTTTTCTTTTGATGGTTCCTGTCTCAATGAACTGTTTCCATATTTTGCTGACCACAGATTTATTCACATTTAGTCATTTTGCTACTTCAACCTGTGATTGTCCTGCCTCCATTCTTCCAACAGCTTTCCATTTAAAATCATCTGCTAAAATTTTTCGTAAACTCATAATTAACTAAGGATTAAATAAAATTATAATTGGACAATTCTTAGATAGGGTAAACGACACGCCAAATAGCACACTTATAAAGACAAGCTAAAATTGGAATATTTTCAATTTTACCGAATCGAATGGTTGCGATAAATAAATTCTACGACTTAAAATACCTAATTGAATTACTTTTTAGCTTTTAGCGTTGTATATTTTAAAACATATCATTAAAAAACAAATGTTTCTTATTTTTTGGACACCAGTGTATTTACCTGCAACCATCTGTATGAAGAAAGAAATTACTTTTAATAATTCGAGCGCTAATCCTTTATCACTCTATGCCTAGCTGTCAGAAACGGTGAAAAGTAGACACAGTTCAATAGATTTATACAAATATTTTTAGAAGGCGAAATGGATGAGAAACATGTGTAAATAGTTTCCCTTTTTGTGGGCTAAAATTGTATATAGTACTTAATTTATGTTCATTTAAAACCAGTGGGATACTGGGAGAATCCTATATTTGGCTTGATCCCTAATAAAGGTTTTTGTGTGTGTATTACGAACTTTACCTTGTGTGGACCTACGATGTATACAAATTATTTTATTATCAATTTTCACAGAAATAGTGTAAAAACACTATATTTCAGAAACAATGCTATTGTTTCCACAATTCCACACTCGCTTTTTCAGTGATACGCTAACCTTTGCACGGTGGATTCTGTGGCCACTGGACATGCGTCAGACCTGGAGGCTATTGGGTTCTGTGCTGCCTGGCATCTATGCTTCCTTCCTGTGGTGAATCTGTATACGTCCGGTGGTCTTAATAAAGCTGTATGTGTGAGTATATATATTAGATAGCACGTTATCAACTTATAATTAATTAAGACATTACCATATTATCAATCACCATATAAAACTAGAGAACCCTCTGAAGAAATGGCCACTTTTGTTCAGACTTTCTCAACTTTTTTCATAGTAATGTAAATATTCAGAATCAAAATATGAATAACCCCTCAAATTGATAGAGAAAAATATTATTATTATTAAATATGTATCAGATAAACTATATTATCCATAATTAAAATAAAACTAATTTAAACAAAATAATTATATACATAAATTCTAGGACAATTCCATTTATTTATAAGAAAGGGAAATATTTGAGCACGAAAGGTTCTTACGCGCACAAAATAATTGATTCACCACTTATCAGCCAAGCTCATTCAATATTCTTTCATCGTAGTAAGGACAGTAGAATGTTAGTTCTATATGTAAAATAAATTTTCGTATTTAAATACATTTACTTTTCTTACAATTTTTTTTTCTGTATAAGAAAATAAACAACCATCCCCTACAAGTCATCGAAAAAGAGCAGAAGAAGTTTGTGTTATGTTTGAAAGAAACATAAGTGCTTTAATACTTACATTTATTATATATATATTGCACACGTTATCACCCTATAATTAATTATGCAGAATACAAGATAAAACCATGTATATAATATTTGGTTGCTTTTGCTTGGAGAATCAGAGAAAGGAACTCTTAGGCGACTTTTCCTTGTCTCAATTCGATAGTCAACTAATATATAACTGGATGAATACAATGATGTCTGATCAAGGTCTTCTCTTTGGTTTATATAAAGTATACAAGACCACAGGGAATCGGTGGAAGGCTGGTTAAACCGTTTGGGTTTCGACCACTACGACCCGGGTTCGATTCCCGCATTGGACACTTTTTTCTGATTAAAAATAATTCTCCAATGGCCCCCGATTCTTGCAAATTTCCAACCCCACCAATGAGTGCAAGTAACCAAACGGGGCTCTGGCACATTTGTAAATGCTAAGTCGAACTGGTGTCCACATGTGTAGACATGTGGTGCGCTTACAGTAAAAGCAGTCGCTAACTACCTACCATGATTAGCATGGCCTGTTCAACGTGTATTAGGGATAATTAAAAAAATAAATAAATAAAAGACCGCAGTCACCTTTCGGAAGAGATTAATAGAATCGCCGAATGTCGTGGCCCATTTGGATGAGGAAAGCGAAAACTAAAACGCGGCTAATTCCACACTCGCTTTTCAGTGATACGCTAACCTATGCACGGTGGATTCCGTGGCCACTGGAGGCTATTGGGTTCTGTGCTGCCTGGAGTATAAGAAGCTTCATCTATGCTTCCATCCTGTGGTGAATCTGTATAAGTCCGGTGGTCTTAATAAAGCTCTATGTGTGTGCACATATATTAGATAGCACGTTATCAACTTATAATTAATTGAGCCATTACCATATTATCAATCACCATATAAAACTAGAAAACCCTCTGAAGAAATGGACACTTTTGTTCAGACTTTCTCAACATTTTTAATAGTAATGTAAATATTTAGAATCAAAATATGAATAACCCCTCAAATTGATAGAGAACAATATTTTTATTATTAAATATGTATCAGATAAACTATATTATCCAATATGTGGAATTTTAAAATACATCATCATTTGTTCATAAGTTCAAATGTTTTATAAACTTACGCGCGGCGTTTCATCCGGCCCATCATTTTGCTGCAAACACACATTTATATATATAATATTTTTGCGAAGAAATATAGTGAGTTTTATTTTTATATTGTTATTTATAAATAAAAGAGAAGAGAATAAAAACATTGTATCCCTTATAATCAAACCACATAAAACACCATAAAAAGGAAATGCGACAGTTTATTTAAAAATGATTAGGCCATGAATATAATTAGCACCTCTAAATTTATGAATATCAACACACAGCAAATATCTTGAATTTTATTTTCTAGTATATTATATTTGGTAAATAGAAAATTCAGTTTAAATTAACTTATATAGAATTTTTTTATAAATTTTGAAAAATGGTATTCAGGTCTGATATTTATTTATAGGTAATATTATGGTGTATATTTAAACCATAGTTTTCCATTAATTTCCATCTTTTATATAGTGCTTCTCTCTCAGCCGCTATACTTTCATATATTTATTAGAACTTTTTTGAGTAATTCCACATATTTGTTTTTTTTTACTTTCTACCTGAACGAAATAACAAAATCATGAATAACCTAGTTATTTATAATATGATGCACTTGCGCGCCATCTGTTATCAAAATTCGAAACTATTTTAAAGGCGTAAGATTCTTTTTGAAATCAAACAACCTTTACTGCCCTTACTGCAATGGAAAAATTAACTACTGTCCTCAAAGCTTATGTACATAGTTCTTCTAAAATATTCATTCCAAGAGTCTGCCAACAGTATCACTATAAAAGGAAGTTCCAAAAATGAAATATAACAGCGGTATGGTAGATTAAACTGGCGAAACCGCTGGGAGGATTCACCGCTGATGAGCCAGGCCCTCCCTTTAATTTTTCCATTGCAGTAAGGGCAGTAGAGGTTGTTTGATTTCAAAAAGAATCTTACGCCTTTAAAATAGTTTCGAATTTTAATAACCTAGTTAACCTGCCTGTATGCAAATAGGAATATAGTATTTGATCTTTAAAGATATTATGGTCTTCATATATGAAGCCTCTCTGAAGAATATCGGCCCTCATTGTAGGGATGATATTAAAGGACCATATTGGAGAGAGAAATCGATGCTTTAGAAGTAGTAAAACTTGAATTTTGTAAAAAGAATTTGTTCGAACACTTAATGTGATTATTTGAAATCTTGCCGTGAAAACTGTATGATCATTACAAGGTATGATCAAAAAGGTTCCTGCACTGGTTTAATAAAAAATAGGTGAAGTAAAAAAAGACGCTTATTAAAAATAAGAAAAAACTAACACTAGATGTACGTAAATGTTTTCAAGTGCGCCTCGAAATCTTTTAAATACTTTGTGTTCTAATATAAATAGTGTACGCGCGGTTAAATTAAAATTGACTTTAAAATGGAATAACGTGTTTGTTTGAATTTCTGTTTCCAAACCAGTAAATCATAAAGTGCAAGCTTTGATTTATTTTAAAAAGCATATGGAGAATATTTTTAAAGAAGAATATCATTTGAGTTGTTCTCTCAAAAGGTTTAAAGATGGCCGAACTTCCGTGGAAGACGACACAGGGTAGGGACGACTAAAAACGGGAATTGTTACTAAAAATGTAAAAAAATGAAGATCGGATGTTTTAAAATGGTAGATTGTAATCGGCGTAGTGTACGAAAACCTAGGAGTGTCATTTGGGATATGCCGTTCTATTATTCATGACAAACTGGATCTAAAAAGACGATCTTGAATGTTTTTCCTTCCGATATTAACTCTGGACCAGAAAGAGACACGTGAAGATATCTGCTCAAATTGGCCGTACAAGACGAAGTGTGACAATATAAAGAGATAACAGGTGACGAAACATGGCTCTACGACCACGATCTCAAAACAAAACGCCATTCAAGTCAATGGTTGGCAAATGCAAAACGAGACTCAAAAAGACCAGAATAGAAAGGTCAAAAATGAAGGTTCTGCTCATCACTGGGAGAACAGCCTGGGAGAATCCTGTATGGGACGAGTGTTTGGAATAAAGGATTTTTGTGGTTGTATTACACATTATATCGTACTTATGGATTTGAATAATAGCTAGCAATTTGCAGTATTTATTGAAATTATTCGAAGTCTTTACATGATTTATTTTCATATCACTTTACACTTAGAAATATTTTGATGAACACTGTATGAATAATAAAACGAGTTAATAAGATATTTCGTGTTAATATTTAATTTTTTATTTATCAATCAACCAGGCACGATATTTTTTGAAATATTTGCGTCTAATACAGAGGAAAAAAACAAATTAGAACTTTATATCTTTATTTCGACTTAGAGCGCTATGTCCCCTTAGGGACACTTACACTTTAAAAATAAACAACATTTTAAAGAAAAGAAAGGAAGATATTTTAAATATGTACAGAATTAGTATGCAAATTAGTTAGAAGAAAAGATTAAAAATATATATATCAACACAATTGATATATGTACAAAGGATTGGTAGGCAAATTTAGTTAAATGAAATCAAATTGTAAAGTATTGTGCTTATTCGAGAAAAGCAATTTACAGATTTAAAAAAGTTTATAAATATTTTATAATGAAAATATGATCGATATTAGAGAATTATTCAGTTAAAACAATACTAAAAATAGTTAATTACCAAATAAAAGAGTTCCAATGGAATTTAGTAGTTTATGTAAAACATATGGTTCTCTTGAATCAAAATAATGTCAGGTGGGTCATCTCTAGTGTTGGCCTGTAGCTCACTTATCGCAGTAAAACTTTTTCCTACATTTTGTTGAATACATCTCACATTTTCAATCATATAAGATATTAATCTATTTAAGATTGGGCTTCAAATTCTATTTGATACATCATTTCCCTCGTATATTTGTGAATATTGTGTCCTTTGGATAATTCTGTCTATTTGTGATTTGTAAATCGGGCATTCACTTGAATTTGATTTATGGTTTGTAGAAAGGTTTTTAAATTTGGGGTGCTTAGAACAATTGTGACAATTTGGTGCTTCAGTACAGTTGTGGCTACTCTGTACACCGCATATTTCACATATTTTGATGTTTTGGCAATCTTTTGTTTTGTGGTTCATATTAAATTCAAAACAATTTTGGCATTGTCTGACAAATATTCTGTCTTGTATAGAACATCGCTCAAAATCGGTGTATATCTCATTACCCATTTTTCTTAAAATTTGGTAAACTTTACGAGTTACTCTTAATAATATATTGTGATATGGAGAGTTAGATCTCATTGTAAATAGAACTTTTATTCCATTTTCCAAATTTTCTAGATCAGAATTCATTCTGCATATGGTTTGAACGAAGTTCGCCGTATCTATAATTTTGGATACGTTTTTTGACTACTATAGTTGGATCTCTTAGTGTCGGTATGTAAATTTTACTAATCAATTTCAAATCTTCTGATTTGTTTAATTCATCCAGTAGTATTTTATTATCAGTTTGGTTTGGAATCTTTATAATTACAGACTTTTTAGCGTTTATAATTCTATTAATCTTAATGTTTTTACCATTTTCTCTCACATTTTTAATAATATTAGAATTTTTTTGAAGTGCATCAGAATTAGGTACACCATCATATAAAGCCACAATTAAAGTAGATTTATCTTTGAATGACTGCTGTTTTATTTTAATTAGTTCTGCTTCCTGTCGCACAACTTGAGCGTATTAGAACTTAGAATTAAATATTAACAAATCTACATGTATTATTCGACAGAGTTCATGAAACTCCTATTGACAAAGTTGCTGAGGTAAAATAGTTGGATCATTTAGATCAGGGAACATACGTTGTCTCACTTCTGAAATGTTCGGACAGTTGTATTGTGTTAATAATTTACATTTTCTGTGTGTATGAACTTGAATCCAATTTGAATGTTCAAATTTTTATATATTTCAAAAAGATAAATAGAATGCCTCCCAATTCCTTCATATTTATAAGATATCTATATCCTACCTATGGATGGTGAATATAGGTTGTCTCAATAGAAATCTTCTTAAACTATTTTATCGATCGTTATTATGTAATTAGAGGAAATTGTTTAAAAAAAATACTCCGAAGTGAACCCAGTTGAATATTAAAAAATATTCGAAATGATATCTTAAGAAATATTGAAGATATTCGGAAGGATTAATGTGTAGAATAGAAGAGCACAATATCAATATTCAAATTATAAAAATTATTTATATTTTGTTGATTTCGAATAATTTAAACATCAAATTTGTGATACACTTGTTAGGTATCAATACATTAATGAGAAATCAATCTAAAGATCATACCACATCATTTTCCAGAAGGAAACCATTTTTATCGTTATCAGTAACTTTTCAAGAGAAGCTTGGTATTATCGAGATGCTTTACGAATTAATTTGTAACAATTGTTGCTGTTTTATATTTTATGATTACATCCTCATTTCAAATATGAACAGTTTCTAAATATACTAGCGTATTCATCACTGTAAAGTGATGAAATTGCCTACATTCTAATTGAACGCTAAAATACTCATTTTCATATTCTAACATTAATCTCATTCAGTGTAATTTCCTTTAATATTTATTTTCATTTGTCGAAACGTTCATTCCAGTATTTGAAGAACCAATCAAATTCGTCCTCCCGATACCTGATTTATGTCGTCAATATTGGCAATGGATTTCAAATTTCTTCTTACCCTCGAGCAGGTAAAATGTTCTCGAGAAATCAATAAGGCGAAAAAGGCGTGGGATCACGTTATTCATGCTTATGGACGACAATTCCTTCATTTTTATAAAGAAGTTAGGAGTCAACTTTGCATTGGCAAATCAACTGTCGTAATGCGCTGAATTGTGTTCCAGGACAATCGAATAGGTATTTGAGTTCATGGATTGTTCTACATCGATATACATGGATGATATCAGTATTTTGACGATGTTGTCCTCGGATCGAGTAGTTAAAGGAAGACTGGAACGAGGCTGAATTGTAATGGCCGCTTCCTCATTCTAAAACTGAGAAAGACATACAAATAATATATGTAATAAGTTGAGGTCTGGTAGCCTCTTGTAGAATCCTGTCGACTCTCGCTATAAGCTGTGGTAACCGGTGGTCAAACCTGTAGTAGCCGAGAGGGACAGTCAGGGCGTGGAGAGTTTTCCAGTACCTCTCTGCACTTTGGAAGACCTTTAACAGTTTTCACAGAGTACAGGCAGTCGTGGTCGAGGCAGAGCGGAAAGCTTGGGAATGTCCACACACACAAAACAAAGAGACACAGCTGAAGTAGGAAAGTTCCATGAACAGATAGGAGTTGAGCTAAGCAAGATGGAGATAAGAGTTTCTTACTGTTTTACATGGTCGATGAGGTGGTCCTGGCTATGAGCGACAAGGGCTCGCGCCGACGGTGGAAGGGGTGACTGCTGACTAACTATATATTGTCGGCTAAAACCGAGGTGTTTATATACCATTCCCGAGGAGGGGGGGGGGGGGAGACATCTGCGAATTTGAACTTTGAACGTCTGGGGCATTCTGCACCCTTTGGACCAGATGGCAACGACTCGCTAAATTCCTCTTCAGGATTGTTGGGTTTCTCTCTCGATCTTACACGTTTTTGAATTGCTCAATCTTGCTTTAACTTAGCTCTTAATCTATTACATAGTTTTATTTATTCATCCTTAGTTTGTACAAAGTACATTACATATGGTGATGCAATGACACAGATTAATCATGCGCATAATTATTTATAGATGTGTGTCTATATACAACATGACAATCTTGTTATAAGTAATTATACAATATAGGGTTGTTGGTTTAAATTACCATAGATGAGCCCCGGGAGTGAAAGGGTTTATCCGGGTTTAAACGGGTAAAGCCTCTCTAACACAGGTAGTTATTAAAAATTATTTTAATTAATTTAAACTGTGAGGGTTAAAAAGGGCTATAACAAGATGTTTTGTTTGGATATATCTGCAAATTATAAAAAATACAACTTATGTTTAATTTAAAAGTTATGATATTCATATAAAAGAGAAATTAAGATAAAACCTTTGTTTGATAAAAAATAATGATGATGTTTTAAGAGATTGTTGGCGGGCGTTGGAAAGGGTTATTGGTTAATGAATATGCAATTGTAAGTATTACACAGGTAATCAAATACTTAGGTCCAGGTGCAAAGCGAGGATATAGACTTGTGCGTCTTCCGAGGCAATGTTTCACCTGTGATCCTGTATAAGGGTTACAGTGCTTTGTCACAATTGTAGTGTTATTGCGTTGAAAAGTTGTTGAAGAAAAAGTCGTTCATTAATATGATTGAAAGGGGTGAAATAGAGTCATGCGTTAAGTAGAATTGTTGTAGCGACAGTAGGTGATCTGACCTGACTTAAAATCAAAGGTTGATTGTGGTCCGCTAGAGCTAAAAAATTTGAGTTGTGAGAGTTGTGGACGCTTTGTGTTTGCGTGGGTGATTATGCTCTAGGGATGATTGTAGTAAACTTTTGAAACGTGCTCAGGCCAGAAGTTGTGATTTTTAATTCTTGGGAACTTTGATCAAAAGTTTGTTGAAATTATGAAATCAAAAAATTGTCAAGCAGTACTATCGTTTTTCTACGTTGATGTGAAGCAATGATTAAGAAGATAGTAGTGTAAAGTACACTGAAGTGGTTAGAGAAATAGATTGTTGTATGCCCGAAAGTTAATGATAACATAGTCATTTTATAAAAAGGTATAAAACAAGTATAAAATGAATAAAATATAGAAATATCATTGTGGTTGAATAAAGTTTAAGTGGATAAAATCAAACAATCAATATATAAAAGTGATAATAATGAAGAATTAAAGTGATTTTTGACAACAAATATATCTTTTGTAATACTAAAATAATATTATGAAAAATAAAATTGATTTTTTATATATAACTAGACGAATGACCCGGGCAACGCCCGGGTTTTACCCGATTAAATGTTTTTATTCAAATACTATTCGTTACAATTATAAATTGGCACCGTGGACGTCACTTTTGTGAAACGTCCCGCTCCAAACTTTACAGTTAGATTAGTTACGATATACACATGTGTAAATCTTCAAATCGAGCGAGCGTCTATAAATATCTCGATTTAGATCAAGTATTCTAATTATTAAGCGAACTATTATTAATAAAATTTTGAGACGATATCGATTTTAAACGTATTTATAACCTTGATAGAGGGCGCTGTTCGTGAGCTAAGTAGAATAATTTGAATATATAGTTTTAATATTTAATTTATATATAATTTAAAATAGCCTATCGTTTTCCTCGTATTTGTTTACCTATATATGGAAATTTTGGTACTGTAAAAAAAAAACTTTGCTTCAATAATATTTTTAAAAAAAGCACCCAGGCTAAGTTTCGAACCAAGGTTGTGGAAATACGAAGCCATACACCTAACCATTAAGCCACGCTTGGCATCATAAATATTCGCATGTAAAGCTATTTCAAGCTATAACAAGCGCAAGCTTTCTCCATAATAGTAAATGTGGAACTGAATCAAACGCTTTTTTAAGATCCACAAAGAATGCGTAAAGTTTCCTTCTTTTGCGGTTTAATGTCATTTGGATTAGTGATGTAAGCGTGAAGATATGGTCTTGACACGAGTAACCCCTTCTGAATCCTGCTTGGTTTTCCGCTATGAGTTTTCTATTCTCAATCCAATGACTTAGTCTATTTTTTAATATGGATGTAAAGAGTTTTGACAAGTTGCTTATAAGCCCAATGCCCCTATAATTTGATGGTGCATTCGGATCGCCATTTTTGAATATTGGTTGGATTATGGTTTTGACCACTGTGAAGGAACTTGGGATTTAGTTAATATTTTATTGAATAAGTTAGATAAAAGGATTAAACCATTCTCAGGTAGGGCTTTGATAGCTTCATTTGGTATACTATCGTAACCTGCTGCTTTATTGTTTTTCAAGCTAGCGATTTCCCTCGCAATTTCCAAAGGTGAAATTTCGGCGTCCAGCTCAGAGTCAATAGGAATTAGTAGAGAAGGTATATCAGCAACAATTTTTTGAGGAGGCGACAATAAACCCTGATAAAAGGATTCCCACTCTGAGATGTCAATATTTCCTTTTGTGCTATTCCGTTTCTTAAAGGACGCAATTATTTTCCAAAATTCGGCAGAGTCCCTAACATTGCTAAGGGCAGCTTGAACAGAATCAGAATATTTGTTCTTTTTGTATTTGAGCAATGATAAGTATTTGCGTTTACTCGTAATAAACAAATCTTTATAAATAGGAGTATTGAAAGTCAAATATAACTTAAGATTTTTTTTCATATATGTTTTTGCTGTATAACATTCTCCGTCAAACCATGGCTTAGACCGCGAACTATCCGCTCTTCCCTTTGTTAGCATTCCTGCTCTCATCATTGATGTTTGAATCCTGCTAGTAAGAGTGTCAGCACATAGGTCTATTGAGGCGTCTTCCGGTAGTTGGAGAGCATTTAGGTCTTCGAGACAAAGTTCATATGTCGAAGCTTTATTTATTGACCAGGTAAATTTTTTTACAGGAATATGCTCTAGAGGTAGGCTTTTCGCTTTTGTATTGTCTGATCCGTTTAGTTTTAGAAGAAGTGGCAAATGATCGGAGTAAGGCAAACTTTCTATACTTAGGTCAAGAACAAGTTCCAGTAGTGCAGGAGAAACCATGAATAAGTCCAAAATTGAAGACCCCTGATGTGAGATAAAAGTATAGCATCCGTTTTTATCGCTAATAGATCTTCCGTTTAGTATAGTGAGGGAGTTGTCATCAAGGAAATCGACAAGAGTCTCAGCCAGGGGGGACACGGTTGGATCTCTGGAGGTACGGTAGACGGAAAGCATAGCTGGGATCTGGAACAAGTTGTGGAAAGCACCCAAGTAGCCAATGCGAATATTTAAATCACCGCCTAAAACTATTTCGAATCCTTGTTGCATTTTATTTTCAACATAGCAAAACATTTTTTTAGATTTTCTAGCTGTAGTTCGCTTGGGGGTAAGTAAACAAAAATTGCACACACTAGGGGTGAGTCCGCTATTGAAGCCAGTTTAAATATAACCGAGATCCATTTAGGCTCAATTTCAACTTTGTAGAATAATCCTTGGATTTCTTTTCTAATTCCTACAAGGATTCCTCCAGAGCTTCTCCCTCGATTCGAAGGTTTAACTGCTGGTGAAGGTAAAACTCAAAATCTTCTACAGCTAGGTCAAGTAAATAGTGGCACCAGGTTTCAGTTACAGCAAAAATATCAAACAATTTCAAGTAATCGAAGAGAGAGAAGACCGAAGTAATTCTAAAAAATCCATTTATGTTCCAGTATATGATTCTTAAGGGATTACCTTTTGCTTTTAAAGGTTTATTTGTAGGGTAATTTGAGTGGCGATGATTAGCTGAGCATGTATTTCGGGTTTTCCTATTTGGCGGCAAGATTGGATGATCTATTGATAGTCTCTGCCAGCAGGTCAGTGAAAATGTATCGTTGGGTTGACTATTTACAAGTGATTGTTTCCTATCTGCTTGCTACAATGAATGTCCATTGGCATCTACAATTTGTCCATCACAGACCTTATATGCTATGCCATTAATTATTAATTTATGTGTAAATGGAATACATTCTACATCATAAATATTATTGGTTCATGTAGAGGGAAAATACCCTGTGCCATCATACATTTTTGTTACAGTATCTACAGGGAACAGATTATACGCCATCCTGAATTCTTAATTCTGGAGCTACAGGGAATATATATATAACGCCATATTACATTCTAAATACTGTATGTAGAGGAAACTTATTCTACATATAACCGCTGGGAGGGTTCACCACTGATGAGCCAGGCCCTCCCATTAATTTTTCCATTGCAGTAAGGGCAGTAGAAATTGTTTATTTTCAAAAAGAATCTTACGCCTTTAAAATAATTTCGAATTTTGATAACAGATGGCGCGCTAGAGCATCATATTACATTTTTGTATGAAAACAGAATACATACCTTATGTTATAGAACCTTCTGTGATTTAATAAAATCTATTGAGAACTGTTTTGACCTCTCTTTGTTCTATTTACATAAAATGTACATTACACCTTCTTCGCTTATCATATATTTACAAGGAACTTGATTCACGCGATATCATCTTATGGTTGTGTTTAAAAATATCTATTCTACTTTGTTCTGAATTCCTATTGTTGTATGAGCAGTTTTCTAAGAATATGTAGACACCTGTTCTTAATTTTCGGGTACCAGATATTATTTTAGTTGTGTTCTCGGTGTAAAAACTCATACTACTGAAACATATCATTCTTTAATTTGTGTGTATTTGAAACCTAAATAGGTCCGAAAGGCGTTCGTGGTTGACTTTTCTTGATTTATCAAGAAAATGGGTTGGCCAAATATCAGGGAACAGGTTAAATCAAAGTTTAGTCGATTTCTGTTTAACCAGATGGCGCTCTGCCATCAAAAGGTTCATGTGAACGTGGTCAGGAAATGTCTTTTTTGATTTTATTCTATATATATATAATGCGAAATATTTGTCTTTTTCTTTCTTATCTCCACACTGGGTGAAGTAGAATGCGTCTGCCTTTGTCATTAAGACTGGGAGCACTACTCAGTGGCAGGCCGACTTAGCTCCAAAAGAAATGGCCGCCTCTGACATGAGGAACAGAGGCCATGTGCAGCCGCTCCTAATATGGAGTACAAACGCTGCTCATCCTGTATACCTGGATCAGGAGCCCTTACAGGGTACTATCAGCCGGGCCAGCTGAACCCAGGTTTTTTAGTGAGCTTGTTACTGCTCCCCCTCCTCCTTTTTCATCCGGGCTTGGGTCCGGCAAAGGCGGAGTTCTTGTAAATATATGCGAAATATTTGTAAATATTATATAGGCATTTTTTTTATTATTCGAGAACACCCTTGTAACCTCATATACAAATATAACCCCTTGCCAAATGCTTTAACTTTTATATTTTCCTAACGAGAACAAAATATTCTGTCTAAACGTCGAGAAACATTTTCTGTTAGAAGTGTCAATTATTTTTAAGTATTACATTTCCAGTATTATAAATCAATAACGAGTCATGTATATACGAGGTGTGTTCAAAAGTATCGCGACTTTTGAATTTTCGCGGGTTACGTATATTCGAATTTCGATCTTTTTGTGGCTTTATGTTGGTACTCATGTCTCTCACTTATGCCGACAAGCACAGCCATTTTGAATGTTCACTTAATTGTTGACAGCTGCTTTGCTTGCAGGTGTTTTGGATCGTCTTCGAGTTTTACCTATTAAAAAAATGGATCAAAGAACCAGTATCAAATTTTGTGTGAAAAACGAAATTAAGTGCGCGGATGCATTCCGAATGTTGACTGTGGCATACGGAGAAGCTACCTTGGACCGAAGCAACGTTTATCGGTGGTACAAAATGTTCTCAGAAGGCCGAGAAGATGTGAACGACGAAGAGCGTGCCGGACGCCCGAGCACTTCAACAACAGACGAAAAAATTAATGAAGTGGAGAAAATGATATTGGCCAATCGTCGAATCACCGTTAGAGAAGTTGATGAGGACCTAAACATATCGATTGACTCGTGCCATTCGATTTTTATCAATGATTTGGGCATGAGACGGGTCGCCGCGAAATTCGTACCAAAATTGCTCAATTGCGACCAAAAACAGCATCGCATGAACATTGCTAATGAGATGTTGGACTCTGTCCGCGACGACCCAAATTTGCTCCAGAGGGTCATAACTGGTGACGAAGCGTGGGTTTATGGTTATGACGTGGAAACCAAAGCTCAATCATCTCAATGGAAGCTGCCGCACGAACCAAGACCGAAAAAAACGCGGCAAGTTCGGTCGAATGTGAAAGTTTTGCTGACAGTTTTCTTCGATTGCAGGGGCGTGGTGCATCATGAGTTCTTGCCACAGGGTAGAACGGTCAATAAGGAATATTACCTGCAGGTTATGCGCAATTTGCGCGAAGCAATCCGCTAGAAACGCCCGGATTTGTGGAAGAACAAAAATTGGCTTTTGCACCACGATAACGCCCCTGCTCACACATCGTTGCTTGTGCGCGACCTTTTGGCCGAAAACAACACACTAATGATGCCGCAGCCACCGTATTCCCCAGATATAGCCCCCTGTGACTTTTTCTTGTTCCCTAAACTGAAGAGGCCCATGAAAGGACGACGTTACGCTACGCTTGACGAGATAAAGACGGCATCGAAGGAGGAGCTGAAAAAGATTTAAAAAATGATTTTTTGAAGTGCTTCGAAGATTGGAAAAACCAATGGCACAAGTGTATAATATCCCATGGGTATTAATTTGAAGGGGACAAAATAGGTATTCATGAATAAATAAATAATTTTTGAAAAAACACAAAGATCGCGATACCTTTTGAACACACCTCGTATAACAAATGAAAACATCAATACGCGAATGTCTCTCTTTTTACAAATAAATTTCACAAAGGAGGTTTGATTTATTTGTGAAAATACACATTCGCGTATGATATTTTCATTTATTTATAGTATTCTCTCAATACAGGAAGCCATCTCAGCCTATATGTCTATTTACACAGGTACTACGCCATTATTGTTTCTTTTGTACAAGAAAATTATTCCCCTCCGTGACTTTGTCTTATTTCTAAGAAACACCTTCTCCAGACCGTGCCTTTCTTATTTAACACTTATCTTGTTTAAGATGCTGTTGCGACGTAATAAATGATCGGAATAGGTACGTTGAATTTTCCATCGAAATTTCCATCTCTATTTTAGCCATAGATTTGGCCAAGCCACTTAGTCAGCTGAACACCTCTTTGGCAGATTGTCAATATTTCATTAGATCCCTTGTGGAACTCATTGAATAAAGTACGCCCTAGGCTGACGAGGGCCTTAGCCCAAAACCATGGTCTCTAGGTGGACCCTTTTCAGTTTGCCAAAGCTGGTGTTGTGGCTTTGTTCCGACCCGAGGCCGCTAGTTTGCAGCGGTGGGCGTCCTCCAACCAGGAACATTGCGTGTATATTGAGCACTGCCCTGACTTACCAATACCTTTCTACGTGAAAGACGCGGTCATCATCGATGCCCTTATGGGCATGTCACGTCCATCGATCCTATGCAATTCAAGGCGGAGGAATACATGTGTTCGGACGGCCGTCGCGAGACCTATATTCTCCTCCATGAAGGCGTAAAAAATTGAGAAACTGCTCACCCGCTTAAAAACCAAGACGAAAGGCGCTACCTAGCCTGCGTTCCTGACTTTCGGAATCAGATGCTCTGAATGTAACAAACAAGGGCATCGCAGGGCCAACTGTCTCATGCTTGCCAAGCAGACCATCAGCCCCAAGCAAGCATTATCACACTCCCCCAATGATGTCACGTCACTGACCGCATTTCAGCAGCTCAGCCAGCTAGTACCCGCTACTTCTGCACAAGCACCCCCTACTCCATCTTTGGAAGTGCCAAGTAATGGTCTCGCGGCCCACACCTCAGCCCGTCGCTCCACCGCACCTTTGCCTGCTGAACCAGCGCCGCCCATTCTACTTGAGGAGGAGTCAGCTCCAGCCGTAGTAGTCCCTACACTTCCACTACCTGCCTCGAGGATCCATGAACTTCAGACCGCTTCTTCACCCATCGAAACTTCTACCCCCATAACTCAAATCCAGCTACTCTCTCAGGAGAAGGAACTCGAGGATTAGTTAGAAAATATATTTAACCAACTGTACGATGTATCTTTCCTGAGCCCCCTATATGAGGAAATTTTCGGTTAAAACATCGTGTTCGCGGCCCTATACCGCCCTGATAGAAAGGAACGCCTAGGGCTACTCTCACCTATATGGCTATGGCTATTTTAGCCATAGATATGGCCCAGCCACCTTGCCAGCTAAACACCTCTTTGGCAGATTGTCCCATGCGGATCTCATGGAATAAAGTCCACCCTAGACTGACGATGGCCATTAGCCCGAAACCATGGTCTCTAGGTGGACGCTTTACAGTTTGCCAAAGCTGGTGTTGTGGCTTTGTCACCGACCTGAGGCCGCTAGTTGCGACGACGGTCAATAGATGGCGTCTGGTTTTAGACATCTATTTTGACGGGAGAGGCGACCCTTGTCTCTTTAGATCAATTTCCTCTCGGCAAAATTTCCATCTATATATATATACTCTATAACAAAAAATCGACGCACCAAGAAGCAGTTGTCCGATTTATATGAAATCAGTATACAAAGAGGTTTCGATCAAACATGCAAATGATTGAAATTTGTTGGCCGATTTATGCAAAGCAAGAGCTCCAGCGCATCTGAGCTGCGCATCCAGCACGAGCATTATAGACTCAATATTCGGCGCGGCACGAGCTGATTTTCAGAATTTCCGTTTAATATTTTAGCAGTACGCCTATTTCTACTGTATCAATGCCTCGCCGAAAGATTCGTGCTCATTACGAACATATGTCAGAGTTTGAAACTGGTCGTGCCATTGGATTGAAAGAGGCTGGTTGGTCTAATCGACTAATCGCGCGACATCTGCGTCGAAGTGATGCGGCTATTAGGAGATGTTAGCAAAAGTGGGTCAACAACGGAAGAATTCAACGTCAGGACGGCAGCGGTCGACCAAGGGCAAAAACATAACGGGAGGACAGAGCAATTGTCAGAATGGCTGTCGCAGCACCGGAATCCATGTAACTACCATCCAAAGTGTGACCGGCACACAAGTGTCCAAAATGACCATCAACAGGCGACTGAGAGAGCGGAATCTAAGAGCTCGCTGATCGTTACGATGCCTACCCCTCACACCCGTGCACCGACAAGTCCGACTACAGTGGTGTCGGGAGCGATCAACTTGGAACTGCGCTGACTGGGGACGTATAGTCTTTAGTGACGAGTCCCGTTTCTTACTGTGCCCTGACGACCGTCGCAAACGTGTCTGGAGACGTCCTGGGAAGCGTGTGGATCCTGGCCTTACTGTCGAACACCACACAGGTCCACAACAGGGCGTTATGGTCTGGGGTGCCATTTCATTTGATAGCAGGACCCCATTGGTAGTCATTCCTGGCACCCTGACAGCACAACGGTACGTAGATGACATTCTACGGCCTCTTTTGTTGCCGTTCCTTTCACATCACCCCGGGCTTACTTTTCAACAAGATAATGCCCGGCCACACACGGCATGTGTTACTATGGATTGTCTTCAATCTTGCCGAACTCTTCCGTGGCCAGCAAGGTCGCCTGATCTCTCGCCCATAGAGCACATCTGGGACGTGATGGGAAGGCGATTGCAACCATCCCGGAATGTTGACTATTTAGCTCGACAGTTGGAGACAATTTGGCAAGAAATCCCGCAGCACACCATCCGGAATCTTTAACAGTCCATGACACGCCGGGTGGCAGCCTGCATCCAGGCCAGTGGGGGTCCAACGACATATTGACATTCTCAATTTGTGACGATCAAACTCTGAAATAAAACAATTACTTGTTCTGATATTTTAATCGTTTTTTCCCCTATACATGCTCTTTACATACACCATTTTTGTCCTAATCTGACAACTCCTTCTTGGTGCGTAGATTTTTTTGTTATACAGTGTATATATATATATTAAAAATAAAGAAGGCATCTCCTGACCACGAGCACATGTGCTCGTGGTCAGGAGATGCCTTCTTTATTTTTAATATCAACACCTGACCCACTTATCTATTATTTTTTTCTATTGTTTTTTCATATATATATATATATTGTTGCAAATGTGATCCTGCCGACGTATGGATAAACTGGCAGTTGTGTACGTGGAGTGAGTGTTGATGTTCTTCCCACACGCGGACAACAAGAAGCAGAGGCAGGGCTAGATGTTAGCACAGAGAGTGATCGGGGACAGCCCACGGGAAAGAGGTAGAGGCTATGACACAAACTTGGATGCTTACCACCGAGACATGGAGAGAGAGTGCGAGAGACAAAAGCCGTCTGCCGATGGCCACACCCTAGAACATCTGCTGACCCCCTGCCAAAAACTGTCCTGTTTACAGGGGTCGTCTATATAAATGTCCCTCGGGGCCCCACATGGGCTGGGCGTTGCTTTTTTCCTCCCCTCTGTCCCTGCCACCAGCTGACCGAACACTCTTTGGATCTTTATTTTGACGTCAAAATTTTTAGTTTATCATACAAATAGAGGTTTACAGGTATTATCAATAAAGAAATAGCATATATACACAATATGGGGGTGGTATCAAATAGAAACGGTGTACATTTTTATACAGTTTAAAATATACTATAGAATGTGCCCCCGGTGATGAAGGTTTGTTTGGGGGAAATGAAATAACATGAATGATGACCTAACAAACCTATTATAAAATCAAAAGAAATAATTTGGGCACAAATTAGTTAAAATTATTATAAATATAGGAGTATAAATAGGAGAATAATATAATGATGACGTCCCAATAAGATATAGAATATAATGAAAGAAAAATACAAAAAATAAATGATAAAATTGAGAAAATATGCAAGATAAAATTAGAAATGCCGTGAAAGTAATTTACTTATATAAAAAATTGAGAACCGATTGTATGAAAAAAAATAACTAAAAGAGAGGCATAAAGCTATTAAGTTGAACTAAGGTTATAAGTTGACGCAGAGGGTTGATGAGGGTATATGGGATGTCTGAGTATATTCCTGCAAAGAAATAGCTTAATGAGTTCTGCAATGCAGTACGAACTTGTGTTAGTGAGGCACTGTTTCCATTAACAGAACGTTCAAGATGTTCCGTCTGCATTATTAGTTCAGACTAGCAGGGAGAGGTAGGTAGGTTGAAGAATGTGGAAAGGTAAACGCAAGAAATGTACTGCTGCCAATGATGATGGTACCCGGCTTGTATGATGAAAAAATGATAAAATGATAAAAATGATGAGCCGGGTAATAAAAAAATAAAAAAAATCTAGCTTTGTATCCTGAGCTCAGTATTGGGAACGATATAGCGAGGAAAGATGTTTCCAGTTGGATTAATAAATAAAAAAATTCTGGCGAGCAAGAATCTCTTGAGGGGAATATATGAGATTGGGGAATGAAGAAAGGGAAGGTAGCTGCAAGGGTTGTTCTGTTGCCAATGATTATTTCACCCGACTTGAATGGTAATAAAAAAGAAAAAATGATGATTGGTAATGATGAGCCGGGTGATAAGAAAAATAATCTAGCTGGGTATTCTGAACTCACTATTGGGAATGATATAGCGAGGAAGAATTTCTCAGTTGGATTAATCAATGAAAAAAAAAAGGCGAACAGGAAGCCTTTGGGGTAATGCATGAGAAGGTATGGGCAGGGGAGGTTAGGATACGTCAACGATAAAATTAGAAAACGAAATAGATAAAATATATAATCAAAAAGATTGATTTTGAAATGATTTTAAAAAAATAATACATGAGAGAAAATGTTTAAAAATGTTTCGAAAAATACATCCCACAAAAAGAGCAAACATTTTTACAATGTCCCACTAGGATTTTTCTAAAAAGAAAAAAAAAAAGGTTTATTAAATACACTGGTGTCCAAAAAATAAGAAACTTTTGTTTTTTATTGATATGTTTTAAAATATACAACGCTAAAAGCTAAAAAGTAATTTAATTAGGTATTTTAAGTCGTAGAATATATTTATCGCAACCATTCGATTCGGTAAAATTGAAAATATGCAAATTTTTGCTTGTCTTTATAAGTGTGCTATTTGGCGTGTCGTTTACCCCCATCTATGAATTGTCCAATTATAATTTTATTTTTTCCTTAGTTAATTATGAGTTTACGAAAAATTTTAGCAGATGATTTAAAATGGAGAGCTGTTGGAAGAATGGAGGCAGGGCAATCACAAGTTGAAGTAGCAAAATGGCTAAATGTGAATAAATCTGTGGTCAGCAAAATATGGAGACAGTTCATTGAGATAGGAACCATCAAAAGAAAAGAAGGTTCTGGTAGAAAAAGAAAAACAGCTACCTCTGAAGACCGTTATCTGGTCGTAACTGCCAAGCGCTATAGGGAGATGACAGCTATTCAACTCTCTAATGAACTCTCAAGTGCTACTGGAACGAGAATTTCAAGACAAACTGTTTACCGAAGGCTTCACGAATGTGCTCTTTATGCAAGACGACCAATGGTCTGTATCCCTTTAACCTCTGCTCACAGGAGAGCCCGCTTGAATTGGTGCTTGGAACATCACGCCTGGACTCATGATCAGTGGGCCAATGTTCTCTTCAGTGACGAGTCAAGAATCAGTTTAAACACAGTTTCTCGACGAGTTTTCATCTGGAGGGAGC
>CP092883.1:28034996-28118632 GCA_030710605.1 Cordylochernes scorpioides | reverse complement strand
ATTTCTATAAATACATTTAGACTATAAATATATATATTATTTGAAATAAAATGCTTCTAATAAAGGTGAAATACACTGTTAGTGATATGGCGTACTTTTGTACTCTGATACTATATTCACAAAAATATAGAATATATATTTTTTAGATATTCAAAAAGAAAAAAAAGTTGGAAAGACGCAAATATTTTAATAAGAATCTTACTTTACAAAAAAAATTGTATGGTAGAATAATAAATATATCGTTTGTGCGTGTAAAGTTCAATTAAATTTAAAAATTTTGAATGTGTTATTCCCAATCCAAACGGTGGAGTGAGAATAATTTAAATGTAGTTGAAATTATTGGAATGGAAGATTAGGTATAGAAAATAGGATAATAACAAGAAATTGAAAATATATTTTTTCTTTGTAATATTGAAAATCGAGTTAAATGCATGAATAATACTTATTAAAAGAAATGAAGATAAACCCAGACATGACTAGATACTACAGGAACTGCAATAATTGTCACAACACCCTATTCACTCTGGACCCGGACATCCTTGCAGTCCTCTATGTGGAAGACATCAATCCAGAAGAGGATATCCACATGGGCAAGGCACCTCAGTTAGCCGGTATTGTGATCAGGGTGCATGGACCGATCTGATCTGCTCCATGGACAAGACACCACCACAATTGTATATGATAAACAGGGTTATATTTAATATTATCTATATATTGTGAAAATGTGGTAGACAAATATAGTATGAAATAAAATACATTTTCATTTCTGACTTTACAATTTATCAAGATCAACAACGAATTCAGGGATTACTCTACCCAGCCCTCTGGAGAGGCGCGATATTAAAATATTTGCGCCTATTACAAAGGAAACAAACAGAAAAAAAAATCAAATTAGAACTTTGAATTATATATTTACAAATTTACATGTAGTTGTCGACAGAGTTCATAAAATATGTATAAATAAGTTGTTGGTGAAAGAGAGTTGATCATTTAGATCTGGGAACAATCGATGTCTTACTTCTGTAAAGTTCGGACAGTCGTAGACTCGGTTTGCTTGCTGATCTTATTGAAAAGTTAGTAATATAATTTTGAAGTGGGTAGACCTTCAAAAACAATAAAACTATTCAGAGAAATATCTCAGCGTACATATTACGATCATTCATTACGTCCCAACAGCAGCTTAAACAAGACAACAATAAAAAAGGTACTGTCTGGAGAAGGTGTTTCATAGTAACACTTCATAGAAGTCACAGAAGAGAATAATTTCCATGTACAAACAGTAATAATAATGGCGTAGTTCATGTGTAAATAGTAATATAGGCTGAGATGGCTTCCTGCATTGAAAGAATACTGAAAATAAATGAAAACATCAAGAAAATGTGTCTTTTCACAAATAAATCAAACCTCCATTGTGAAATTTATTTGTGAAAATAAAGACATTCGCGTCTTGATGTTTTCATTTGTTAGATATAAATGGCTCGTCATTGCTTTATAATACTAAGAATGTAGTACTTAAAAAATAATAGACACTTCTGACAGAAAAGGTTTCACGACGTTTAAATAAAATTATTTTGTCCTCGTTAGGAAAAAAAGTTAAATCATTTGGCAAGGCGTTATAAATGTGGTTGCAAGGGCTTTCTCACCTAAAAAACTGACTATATATTATTTACAAAGATTTCATACCATTATATATATATTGTAGCGTAGAAATCAAGCCTTGAATTATCCTAAGATGTAAAAGTATTTATTGATGACGTCACAGCGACGAGTCGACAAGCGTCGACTTTAAAGATGATTTCACAAATAGAGAATAATATATATTTTTATAATCTGTTGAATATTTTCATTGAATAATATTAAATTAAATAATAAAATATTTCTTCGCCACATAGCCTCCTCCTATAAAGAGCATCGACCCGATGCTCAGAAGGAGACTTACATCCTCAGTCTCAAGGCTCGAGAAGGGTGATAGGGCCTGAGATCTCTTCGCGGGTCTGTGGTTGTTGTGTTCGTTCAGTGGGGATTTCTTCTTCCTGGAAGTTTGTCGAGTCATCTTTTGGGTCCTCTTCTAGGTGGTCCTCCTCATCCTCTGGGTTTAAATATAGTTTCATCTTACAAATGTGAACTAAATCTTTTGTTTTACGACGACCTTGCTGGTTTCCGAATGCTTCAACTTCATAGGTCACATCAGATTTTTTTCGGGTTACTTTGTATGGGCCGAAGTAACGTCTCATTAGTTTTTAAGAATATCCCACTTTACGCACAGGGATAAAGATCCATACGAGATCTCCAGGCTGGTAAATTATATTTCTGTGATGGGCGTCATAGATATGTTTATTAGTAAATTAAATTTTATTGCCCTCTATCGTTAAAATTTTACACAAATAAATTTACTGGCAATGCGTTTCTTTTTTTTTTTTTTTATAGCTATCTTGAGATCTCATGGAGTGGATACGTGCCAGTTTTCGTGCTTCTTCGGCTCTTGCGCCTAGAGTTTGAATGAAATCTTCGTCACCTGGCAATAACTTGGGAAATAACACGTCCAGTGGAGTCTCGGCTTCACGCCCGTGTACAAGGAAAAATGGGGTGAACCCAGTAGACTCTTGTTTTGCTGTGTTATATGCAAATGTAACGAATGGTAGAATCCTGTCCCAATCTTTCTGGTTGAAATCCACATACATGGACAGCATGTCTGCTATGGTCTTATTCAACCTCTCCGTGAGTCCGTTTGTCTGGGGGTGATAGGCGGTCGTCTTCCGATGGGTTATTCTGCACTGGTTGTTCAGATCACTTATCATTGAAGATGTGAAGTTCCTTCCTCAATCCGTGATTAATTCCCTCGGCGCGCCGTGCTTTAAGATGACATCTTCAATGAAGAATTTGGCAACTTCCATGGATTCACTTATGGGTAGGGCTTTAGTTATCGCATATTTCGTTAGGTATTCTGTACATACAATAATCCAACAGTTGCCACCTTCTGATGTTGGAAATCTCCCCAGGAGATCCATTCCTACCTTTTCAAAGGCACCTTCAGGAACAGGTATTGGTTGTAAGTGCGGTGAGGGGAGTTGGGGCTGATGTTTACGCCTCTGACAATCTGAACAGTGTGCCACATACCTTCTAACCGTTCTATACATTCCGGCCCAGTAATACTTTTTTCTTATTCGGTCATAGGTTTTAGTAAATCCGAGGTGACCAGCCGAGGGTGAATCATGGAAATTTTTCAGTAGTTCCTGCCTTAAATGGAGAAGAACCACCAAAAGCCATGGTTTCCCCATTGGATCATATTTTTTTCTGTAGAGCGTGTTATCGAATTTTACAAAGGAATTATTAGGAGTACTTTGTAATTTGTCAGCGATTTTTCTAAGAGCTTGATCATTCATCTGCTCTTCGCTAAAGTTCTGCAAAGTCACTATGCTTGGAATATCTTCCTCCATATCTTCACTGTATTCTAATGGACTTCTTGATAAGCAGTCTGCGTCCTGATGTTTCCTTCCGCTCTTATACACGACAGTGACGTCAGACTCCTGCAGCCGAAGTGCCCATCTTGCTAACCTCCCACATGGGTCTTTGAGGTTGGTCAGCCAGCACAAAGAGTGGTGGTCTGTAACAATAGTGAACGGCTGTCCAAAGACATATGGTCGGAATTTATTGAAAGCCCAAATGATGGCAAGGCATTCCCTTTCTGTGGTTGAATAATTTTTTCTACCTTATTTAAGGTTCTGGATGCATAAGCAATGTCTCTTTTCTTTCCCTTTTGTATCTGCACTAATACCGCTCCTACTCCGTAGTTGCTTGCGTCAGTGTATATTTCGGTTGGGGATGAGTAATCAAAATGTCCAAGAGCGGGTTCGGAAATTAACGCTGACTTGAGAGCTTCAAATGCATTTTGCTCTTCCTGGTTCCAATTAAATGCTGAGTCTTTCTTCAAAAGGTCATTCAAGGGTTGGGCTACGTGGGCATAATTGGGTATGAAGCGGCGGTAGTAGGATGAAAGGTCAAGAAAACTTCTAACTTCCTTCAATGACCTTGGCGTAGCGAAGGCGCGGACTGCTCGAATCTTTTCTTGGTCGGGACGAATTCCATTTTCACTCACCTCATGTCCAAGAACCGTGATAGTTTTTGCACCAAACTTGCATTTCTTGGAATTGAGATATAATCCAGCTTTCTTAAGGCAATTTAATACAAGTTGAAGGCGTCTTAGATGTTCTTCAAAGTCATCTGAAAAAACGATAAGGTCGTCGAGGTAACACAAGCAAATGGACCACTTAAGACCCTTCAGAAGATTATCTATCATTCGTTCGAAGGTAGCTAGAGCATTACATAACCCAAATGGCATTACTTTGAACTCGTACAGTCCATCTGGAGTTATAAACGCTGTTTTCTCACGGTCCGATTTTTCTACGTCGATCTGCCAGTACCCTGACTGGAGGTTCATGGAAGAATAAAATCTAGCTCCCCGTAAGCAGTCTAACGTGTCGTCGATCCTTGGGAGAGGGTATACATCCATTTTTGTTATTTTGTTAAGGCTGCGGTAATCGACGCAGAATCTCCAGCTTCCATCCTTTTTTCTTATCAATACTACAGGTGAGGCCCACGGACTTTCAGAGGGCTGAATGATGTCCTGTTTTTCCATCTTGGTTACCTCATCCTGAATAATTTGGCGTTCTGTTGGTGCAACTCGGTAAGGTCTTTGTTTGGTCGGTAGGTGGTCTCCAGTGTTAATTCGGTGTTTAACATTGACGTCCTTTAATTGTTTTCTTTTACTAAATTCGAAAATATCCGTATAGTTGTCTAACAAATTTCTTAATATTTCTTTTTGAGATTCATCAAGTTAATCTATAAATCATATATAAAAAATTCCGAGATTTTTGGGTCTTCAGAATGTTACGCCTCTGTTTTAATTTGGTTACAATCAGCTAGAGTACATAGTTGACTATCTTCGATGACAACACTATCGGCTACATGCATCCCCTGTGGGATTAGTTTCGGATATGGACTCCAATTCACCACCCAAATTTTACCTCGGTTACTGGTAGTGAAATAACAGAGAAGGGAGCCGTTAGTTCTCTTTCCAGCAATAGCTCTTTTCGACATTCTGCCACCACAATTGCGTCATTAGTAATGTCACGACTTGCTACTTCTATTAACTGAATAGAGGCGGGTTCGATTCTATATTCCAATTCCGAGAAGAGAGGTGAGCAGTTCTTAGGGGTATCCTCAAAAAGACATTTTACTAAGAAGAGTGTGTCGTCAGCTGAATCAATTATCGCCCTAGATAACTTTAAAAATTTCCAACCAAGAATAACTTCGTGACTACAGTCTTCCATAAAGACAAATTCAAAGCTTTCCTGTAGTCCATTCAAGTCCAGTTTCAGTGTGCAGCGTCCTTTTGGTCTTACAATTTTACCGTTGGCTACTCGTAATGTGACGTTAGTTTCGGCAAACATTATTTTTCCTAGTTTGAGTCTGAACCTCTCAGAAATGACAGAATATGAGGCTCCTGAGTCGACGAGGGCACGCGTCATTTTTCCTTCTATTTTAATGTCTATGTAATTTTCTTTTAATTCTAATGTAGTCGATAAGGGAGGATTTATAAATTTTGCGGCCTTACCTCCAAAATAGGACGCATCTTCTAGTTTTCCTGACGGGAACGATGAAGCGACTGGCTGGGTCTTTTATCAGGAGATGAATGTTGTCCTTTTCGGCCAGTGTAAGGAGAGGGGCTTCGGTAACGGCGTCTATTTTCTCTTGGCAGGTCGTCGTTGGGCTCTTGGCTGCTCCGAGAATTATAGAATGTTCTAGGCTCTAGCCTATCTCTCTGTTTGTAATTCCAAGTTTTTTCTCCTTCATATTCTCTCCTCCTGTCACGGCAGTAGCGTACGACGTGGCCAGGGCGTCCGCAGTGGAAACAGTATGGCTTACCTTTCGTGGTTCGCCATTCGTTGGTATCGCGTCTTATGTTTACTTGTTTCGGCTGCTGCGGTCTAGGTTGGAAATTTCTGGGTTGGAACTCGTACCTAGGGCTTGGTAATGGCCTTGGTGCTCTATTTTGAGAGAAACTTCTAGAAATTGGCGCAATGGTTTTTTCAATTTCTTGCTGCACCATATGTTCAATTGCAGAAATTTCTGGTTCTTCTCGGGGAGAGGCTAATGCTCGCTATACCTCCTCGCGAACCATTTGCCTGATCATAGATGACAGATCTGCCCTGTCATCATGATCACTGAGAGACGCCACATTTGGTAGTCGCTCGTACCTGGTTGGGGTCACTCGCTTACAATGTAGCGCTTCAATGCGGCGACACTTTGTGACGAATTGTTCGGTGGTATGTACATCTCTTGGGAGAAGTGCCTGGTAGAGCTACTCGGCTATCCCTTTCATCAAATGGGATATTTTATCTTCCTCATTCATATGAGGATCTACTTCTTTGCAGAGGCGTAGGACGTTTTGAATATAAAATTCGGGGCTTTCACCTTTTAATTGTGCGCGAGTTTTTAAGGTGTACTCTGCTCGTAACCTCAAGTTTTCGTTTTTTTTCCGAAAACTGATTTTAACTGGGACATGAACTCCTTCCATGTCAGGATGCTCTCCTCATTGTTCTCAAACCATTTGAGAGCAGTGCCGGTCAAATAAAAGTAAACGTTGGCGAGACAAAGTGTTTCATCCTATTGGTTATGCTTCGCCACACGTTCGTACTCTTCAACCAGTTATGGGGATCTTCAGCACCCTCACCAGAGAACATTGAGGGGTTTCTAGGTAAATGTTGTATAAAAAATGAACCTACCTGATTTGTTGCTTCTTTATTGATGTTCATGGTTGCTTCTTCTTGCTCAACCGAATCAATTTTACGTTTTTTTCTGAATGGGTATCGATCCAGCTTCTTCACCAGTTGTAGCGTAGAAATCAAGCCTTGAAATATCCTAAGATGTAAGAGTATTTATTGATGACGTCACAGCGACGAGTCGACAATTATTAACAAGTCAGCAAAACTATCTAAAGCTAGGGAATCTTAAGCAAGCAAGCAAAGAAATATTTTAAAGATGATTTCACAAATACAGAGTAATATATATATTTATAATCTGTTGGATATTTTCATTGAATAATATTAAATTAAATAATAAAATATTTCTTCGCCACAATATATATATGTAATATTGTTGCAAAAGTGATCCTGCCGACGTATGGATAAACTGGCAGTCGTGTACGTGAGGCGAGTGTTGAAGTTCTTCCCACACGCAGACAACAAGAAGCAGAGGCAGGGCTAGATGTTAGCACCGAGAGTGATCGGGGACAGCCCAAGGAACAGAGGTAGAGGCCATGACACAAACTTGGATGCTTATCACCGAGACATGGAGAGAGAGAGAGAGAGTGTGTGTGTGACAGAAGCCGTATGTCGATGGCCACACCCTATAACATCTGCTGACCCCCTGCTAAAACCTGTCCTGTTTACAGGGGTCGTCAATAAAAATGTCCCTCTGGACCCCACATGGGCTGGGCGTTGCCTTTTTCCTCCCCTCTGTTCCTGCCACCAGCTGACCGAAAACTCTTTGGATCTTTATTTTGACGTCACCATTTTTAGTTTTAAATATAAATAGGGGGTTAAATACAAATAGTTGGTAGTAAATAGAAATTCTGTACATTTCAATAGAAGGGTAGGATATTATAAGGTATCGGCTTTAACTAATTGGAAGATATGTGACATATACTAAAAGTGTCATACAGTTTAAAATATACGATAGAATGTGCCCCCGGTGATGAAGGTTTGTTTGGGGAAAATGAAATAACATGAATGATGACCTAACAAACCTATTATAAAATCAAAAGAAATGATTTGAGCACAAATTAGTTAAAATTATTATACGTATAGGATAATAAAATAGAACAATAATATAATGATGACGTCTCAATAAGATATAGAATATGATAAAAAGAAATACATAAGAATAAATGATAAACTTGAGAAAACATGCAAGATAAAATTAGAAATGCCGTAAAGTAATTTACTTATAGAAAAAAAATTGAGAACCAATTGAATGAAAAATAATTAAAAGAAAAGCATATAGCTATTAAGTTGAGCTAAGATTATAAGTTGAGGCAGAGGGTTGATGAGGGTATATGGGATGTCTGAGTATGTTATTGCAAAGAAATAGCTTAATGAGTTCTGCAATGCAATACGAACTTGTGTTAGTGAGGTACTGTTTTCATTAACAGAAGGTTCAAGATGTTCCGTCTGCATTATTAGTTTAGACTAGCAGGGAGAGGTAGGTAGATTGAAGAATGTGGAAAGGTAAACGTAAGAGATGTATTGCTGCCAATGATGATGTTACCTGGCTTGTATGATGAAGAAAAAAAAAAAAAAGATAAAATGTTAAAAATGATGAAGCGGGTAATAAAAAGAAAAATATATATAGCTGGGTATCTTGAACTCCCTATTGGGAACGATATAGCGAGGAAGGATGTTTCCAGTTGGATTAATAAAAAAAAAATTCTGGCGAGCAAGAATCTCTTGAGGGGAATATATGAGATTGGGGAGTGAAGAAAGGGAAAGTAGCTGCAAGGATTGTTCTGTTGCCAATGATGATTTCACCCGACTTGAATGGTAATAAAAAAAAAGAAAATATGATGATTGATAATGATGAGACGGGTGATAAGAAAAATAATCTAGCTGGGTATCCTGAACTCACTATTGGGAATGATATAGCGAGGAAGGATTTCTCAGTTGGATTAATCAATGAGGGAAAAAAATGTTTGGCGAACAGGAAGCCCTTGTGGCAATGCATGAGAAGGTATGGGCAGAGGAGGTTAGAAGACGTCAACGATAAAAGTAGAAAAACGAAATTGATAAAATATATAAACAAAAAGATATTGACAAACAAAAAATATCATAAACGCTGTCAATAGATTAGAAGTGTTAAAATGATGAGAAAGATGGGTGAATAAGCCTAGACATAATTGAAAAATACAAATGATGAAGAAAAAAAAGTATAATTAGTTGTTGATGGCTGACGGCATTGCTAATGATGGTTAAATGAAACACAAAATAATAATAAATATTTATATAATTGATTAATGTTAAAAGTGTTTATACATATCTAAAGTTGTATTAATTGAAATTGTAATGGGGCAGGTAAAATGAATAACTTGATGAATTTATAATAATAATTAATAGGCTAATCCCTTAATAGAATGTTCAAAACTATAAGTCTAAGGGATAAGTGTCTTTTAGGAAAAAAAATGTATTTCAAGCTTTCGGGCCCAACCGCCCTTCGACAGGAAAATTACGCTACTGACGTTTTCGGATCAAATCCATATATATATACACGAAGAAGCCGAAAATATACTACAGTTATGCAAAAAGCTGATTTACATAGTGAATAAAACAATAAAACGGAAATATAAGTATACATATAGAGAGAATTTGAATGTCTACAATATGAACTGGTATGGAATAAGACAAAGAAGATGGCATATTTTGGAAACACAGAACAGACTAACTATTGAATTTGCGGTCTCAGAGTTCATGGTACGGTGGGAGGTTTGGTGGCTGCAGGGAATATTACATTGTAAATTTCAGGTAGATCAATTTTTCTATTAAGGCTGTGGAATTTGCTTGACAGGAGGGATTCGATGACTAGTCTTTGATGTTTGCTGGAGATATTGGACAATATCTCCAGCAAACATCAAAGACTAGTCATCGAATCCCTCCTGTCAAGCAAATTCCACAGCCTTAATAGAAAAATTGATCTACCTGAAATTTACAATGTATTATTCCCTGCAGCCACCAAACCTCCCACCGTACCATGAACTCTGAGACCGCAAATTCAATAGTTAGTCTGTTCTGTGTTTCCAAAATATGCCATCTTCTTTGTCTTATTCCATACCAGTTCATATTGTAGACATTCAAATTCTCTCTATATGTATACTTATATTTCCGTTTTATTGTTTTATTCACTATGTAAATCAGCTTTTTGCATAACTGTAGTATATTTTCGGCTTCTTCGTGTATATATATATGGATTTGATCCGAAAACGTCAGTAGCGTAATTTTCCTGTCGAAGGGCGGTTGGGCCCGAAAGCTTGAAATAATTTTTTTTCCTAAAAGACACTTATCCCTTAGACTTATAGTTTTGAACATTATAATAATAATGTTATGCCATAAATCGAGTGAGTAGTTAATTTAGTAAGGTGGAAAAAAACAACAAAAAAAAAAACGGAGATAGTGTTACATTAAGAGATTTCTATAGAGAAAATTCTCCTACCAGAAGGATGTCTTGAATAGGTCTTGTGGAGTCGCTTGCGATGAGGCTAGGTGGTCACTTTTTGCGATGGCTGCCATAGGACATCATCGGTGCTGGTTGGCGGGGCAATGCCAGGATTCCTCGATGGATCTTGTCTGCTTGTTCGAGCCGATAGAGGAGGGTCCTCGTGGCGCAGGAGTTGTCGATGGTGGCGATGATGATCTCCTCGGTGCGAGGTACGCCTAGTCCTCGCATGGCGTCTTTGAGATGGTCCACTGGATCGCCAAGGTGGAGGGCAAGTAGAAGGAGCATCCACACGAATGCGCTGCTGACCATGGATGCCTCTGTCATCCTCTGCATGCCGCTGTCCTCAGTAATTCTGTCGACTTTCTGTATGGTAAGTGCGTTGCCTTTTTCCTCCCCTCTTGGATCTTTATTTTGACGTCACTATTTTTAGTTTTAAATACAAATAGGGGGTTAAAATACAAATAGTTTATATACAAAATTTGGGGTGGTAGTAAATAGAAATAGTGTACATTTCAATAGAAGGGTAGAATAGCATAAGGTATCGGCTTTAAATAATTGGAAGATATGTGACATATACTGAAAGTGTCATACAGTTTAATTATACGATATATATATATATATAATACTATCTATTTTCACAAGAACTATGAATGACGGCCACAGGCAACCTCTATCTTCACGACTAAGAATGCATAATGTAAGATCTTTGTAAAGTGAACAATATATTGTAAAATGGCGTAGATTAGGTTCCCAAAAAAAATATTAAGAAAAAGGTAAAGAATTTATTTCTTAAAATAGGTTTCCCATAAACACAAATTGAAGAATGATATGTTCAAGCAATTAGAGGTTTTATACACCAAAAACACAACTAAAACAATATATTGTACTCGCAATTAAAGAACAGATGTCTGCATATTCTAAGACAACTAGGCATGCTAAAATAGGAATGCAGAACAAAGTAGAGTAATTTGTAAACATATTTGTGAAAACAACATAATGATAATATAATAAAGTTCCTTGTAAATAAATAAATGGTAGGCGAAGAATGTGTAGTGTACATTTTATGTATATAGAACAATTAGAGGTCAAAATAGTTTAATATATTTTATAAAATCACAGAATGTTCTATGACGTAGAGTGTGTATCCTGTTTTCATACAACAATGATATAAAATGATGTAGAATGTTTCTTGTTCATCCAGTATTGAGGATGTAAGAAGGCGGTATATGTATTCCCTGTGCATCCAGAATCGAGAATACAGGATGGTGCTTAATCTGTTTTCTGTAGACATTGTAACAAAAATGTACGATGGCAGAGGGTATATGTATTCCCTGTGCATCCAGAATCGAGAATACAGGATGGTGCTTAATCTGTTTTCTGTAGACATTGTAACAAAAATGTACGATGGCAGAGGGTATATGTATTCCCTGTGCATCCAGAATCGAGAATACAGGATGGTGCTTAATCTGTTTTCTGTAGACATTGTAACAAAAATGTACGATGACAGAGGGTATATGTATTCCCTGTGCATCCAGAATCGAGAATACAGAATGGTGCTTAATCTGTTTTCTGTAGACATTGTAACAAAAATGTACGATGGCAGAGGGTATATGTATTCCCTGTGCATCCAGAAATGAGAATACAGGATGGTGCTTAATCTGTTTTCTGTAGACATTGTAACAAAAATGTACGATGGCAGAGGGTATGTGTGTTTCCTGTACATCCAGAATTGAGAATGCAGTAAGGCGTAGAATTTGTTGCCTGTAGACACTGTAACAACATTTTCTGATGGCACAGGGTATGTGTGTTCCCTGTACATATATAATTAAGAATAAAGAATGGCATATGACACTGTAACAGAAATGTACGATGGCACAGCGTATATTTGCTCCCTGTATATACAGAATTAAGAATACAGGATTATGTATAATCTGTTCCCTGTAGATTCTGTAATAAAATGTATAATGGCACAGGTTATTTGTGTTCCCTGTACATCCTGAATTAAAAATACACGATGGCGTAGAATCTGTTCCCTGTAAAAATATAACAGAATGTACAATGGGATAGGGTATATGTGTTCCCTGAAGATCCGAATTGAGAATAAATTATAGCGATGAATCTGTTTCTTATAGACAATGTAACAAAATTGTACGATGGCACAGGGTATGTGTGTACCCTGTACATGAATAAATTCTATACAATGATGTTGAATAAAATCATTTTTACACATCAATATTGAATGCTGGTTTGAGTTGTTTTTCTTTAAAAACACCAATAAAAATTAAATGGCTACAATAATATCTTTGACATTGTGCTATATTATGTGAAACCTTCGTTTGTATTATATAAATAAAGAAATAATGATAAAAATATGAATAAAACACTGATATGTTATAAAGATAATTTTAAAGGTATTATTAATAGGATTTTTAGAAATGTAATTATAGCGAAAATCTTACAAAAACGGTCCCAAAACCTTCTGCATGGTTCTAAATAATCATATAGAAAATGGCTATATGAATAAAGATATAGATATAAAGCTTAAATATAGATTTTAAAAATAAAAAATGATTTTTCAATATTTTTAAATTAATGTTTCTAAAGATAAAATTGAAACAAAAAAAAATAGCTTAAAGACATCCCCACGTAAGGCATTACATGGAATATTTGTTGACATTTTTATCGATAAACAGACATACATTTAATGATTGAAAAAATAATGATATAATTTTTATTTAAAAAATAGTGTTACTATAAGGTATATTAAATGTAGCCATATACTGAGTAGAGAGCAAAGGTGAAACGACGAGTTTCTTCATTGAAGAGGCGCTAAATTTTGGACAATGACGTCCTTTGATGAGCTTTAATGCGAATACAAAGCTGGAAGAGAGAAAAAAATATTTACATATATATTGATATATATTAAAAATAAAGAAGACATATCCTGACCACGAGCACATGTGCTTTTTAGATGGATGAGTGCTATCTAATGGAGCAAAAATAAACTAAACGTTTTTTTAACTTGCTCTGTGAAATTTGCTCAACTCAATTTCTTGATAAATCAAGAAAAGCCATCCACGAACGCGTTTCGCGCTGTTGGCGCTCGTCAGCGTGGAGTAGAATGTACCACTGCGACCCAAAAAGATTTTTGATCCCAGAGGCTTCTTGAAAAACCAAGAAATGGGTATTTTTGGCCAAATTTGCGTAAGTACGCTTAACACATGAAAAAACAATAGAAAAAAAATAAGTGAGTCAGTTGGTGATATTAAAAATAAAGAAGGCATATCCTGACCACGAGCATATGTGCTTTTTAGATGGCAGAGCGCAATATAGTGGAGCAAAACTAAACTAAACGTTTATTTAACTTGCTGCTCCGTTATATATGGCCAACCCAATTTCTTGATAAATCAAGAAAAGCCATCCACGAACGCGTTTCGAGCTGTTGGCGCTCGTCAGCGTGGAGTAGGCTGTACCACTGCGCTCTGCCATCTAAAAAGCACATGCGCTCGTAGTCAGGATATGCTTTCTTATTGGATTGAATTAAAAAAAAAAAAAACAGTTTCATTCCAACGCGCTTCGCCTAGCAAGAAGGCAAATAAGTATTTTATTCAATCAAATATATTCATTTTTATTATTTATTTATATAAATAAATATATATATGCATGTATATATTAATATGCATAAGTAGAAAGCTTGATATGATTAACGATTATTATTTTTATTTTAAATTTTTTTACACAAATAAATTTACTGGCAATGCGTTTCTTTTAAATATCATCAAATATTATCTCTACAGACATTTGATGGTATTTAAAAGAAACGCATTGCCAGTAAATTTATTTGTTTAAAAAATTTTAACGATAGATGGCAATTAAATTTAATTTTTTTTTAGTTGAAAAATTTAAATCATTTTTTGCCTACAGATTAGTTTCAAACGAAAAGAATGATGAATAATGGTAATTGGTGTATATTGGAAGGTTCAGAATAATTATAAACTGTACAAACATCAATAAAATATAAGATGAATGAAATAAATACACTCTATACACAGAAATATAATATACAACGGCGAGAATAGGTACACTGTACCCACAGTGATAGGTGAATAGGTTAACTTAGAATTTTTACACTGTTCATATAGAAAATAATTATAGTTGGCTTAGAATAAACACAGTGTATAAACAAAAATAAGAGGTTAAACATATTCATTATAAGTACTCTTTTTACCTATCAAAAGTTTATATGACAGCGTAGAATAAGTATGCAAAGGCCGGAGAATAGATAATATATAATGCCATATAGAAAATATAATTTAAAATTTCTCATAAAATAAAGTTTTCTGGTTCAAATAAAATTCCTATTTTAACATCTGCAAACAGATTTATTTATTAAGATTTATTCTGTATTTTTTAAAATATACAACCTGAAATAAACACAAGAATCCGACAAAACTCGGTGATCCTATATCAATTAAGTCCCGAATATGGCTCTAACGGAGGAATTGATCGAGAATAACCGGACAATGACAATTTATCAAATGATAGAAAAATTCCCCTGTCTATAGTAAGCGTCCCTAAACTTAATAAATATTTTGTATATCGAAAAATATCCCCAAAATAGGTGAAAAACCCTCTAAAACGAGAAATAATGCAAATTCGGATAATATTTGTTCAGATCACTTGGATAATTTTTTTGGAGAACCTTTACAAGTGTTTGAAGACGGGATAACATGTGATGAGACTGGGATTTATCATTAAGATTCTTCTTCGGTGTGCCAATCAATGCAATGGACCCATAAAACATCGCCCCAGCAAAAAATTCAAAGAATTTCCCTTTCCAAAAATCAAATTATGATCTCTGTCTTTTAGAACAAAGAGCTAATATTCATGGACATTCTTGAAATAAATTCTTCCATCAACAAGAAGATATATTGTAAATCATTAAGAGAACTATAAAAACAATTGAAACAAAAATATTCAACTTAAAAACACCCAAGCCAAATTTAATCCAATAATGCGAGACCTCAAACAACGCATCTGACTTTGGTGAAAATCCCAGGGTATGGGTGGACTTTGATGTCTCAGCCTGCGTACAGCCCTGACCTGGCATTCTCATACTTCTACCTGTTCAGAATATTGTAAAGTTTATACGTGGTAAAACATTTATAAATGAAACGACTTTACTGCAATCTCTTATAGGGTGGTTCAAAGAGTCGTATAAGTCGTTTTATCACAAAGCTTTGCAAGTTGACAACGACGCTTAGTCAGTCTGCCGTGCAGTATCACGATGTATGTATGAGGAGTGAGATTCAATATTAGCAGTTCTGTGTGGATGTTTATAGTGCACTCGTGACAGGGAAAAATAGCTGATTCTAAAGGACAGTCATGAAGTATTGTTCATAGCTTCCAAAGGTCATGCTTTTGGTAACACACAGGCGTACAAATGGTTTTCTTAATTTAAGAAAAGTGGAATGGCCGTTCAAATTTATCCCCTTCCACTCTTTCTTTAACCACTTGATCCGAGGACAACATCGTCAAAATACTAATATCATCCATGTATATCGATGTAGAACAATCCACGAACTCAAATACCTATTCGATTGTCCTGAAGAACAATTCAGCGCATTTTGACTGTTGATTTGCCAATGCAAAAATGCCATCAAAGTTTACTCCAAACCTTCTACAAAAAATGAAGGAATTTTCGCCTTCAAGCCTGACTTACGTGATCCACACGCCTTATTCGCCTTATTTATTTCTCACGAAATATTTTCCTGATAGAGAGTAGGAAGTACTCGAAATCCATTGCCGATATTGCCGACGTAACAGACCGCAACGGCTCTATCAGGTATCGAGAGGACGAATTTGATTGGTGCTTCAAATATTGGAATGAGCGTTTCGACAAATGAGAATCAATCTTAATGGAAATTACGCTGAATGAGATTAATGTTAGAATATAAATATAAATTAATTTCTACGTTCAAATAAAATGTGGGCAATTTTATCACTTTTAAGAACATCTTCGAAAGAACTTGAGATCTTTAAATATCAAACAGCAACCATTGTTACAAGCGAATTCTTAAAGCATCTCGATAATACCAAGCTTCTCTTGAAAAGTTATTGATAGCGTTAAAATGGTTTCCTTCTGGAAAATGATGCGGTAGGATCTTTAGATTGATTTCTCATTAATGTATTGATACTTGACAAATGTATCACAAATTTGATTTTTAAAATATTCGAAATCAACAAAAAAAAATTAATTTTTATAATTTGAATATTGATATTGTGCTCTTTTATTCTACACATTAATCTTTATGAATTTCTTCAATAATTCTTGTGATATCATTTCAAATATTTTCAATATTCGTCTGGGGTTGTTTCAGAATATTTTGTTTTAATAACCTAATTACCTATAGGAACGATCGATAAAATGGTTTAAGGAGATTTTTCTATTGAGACAACCTATATTCCCCATCCATACGTAGGATATAGAAATATTGTAAATATGAAGGAATTGTGAGGCATTATATTTATCTTTTTGAAATATACATAATTCGAACAATCAAAATTGGATTCATGTTCATACACACAGAAAATGTAAAATATTAACACAATACGACTGTCTGACTTTAGAGGAGTGAGTTCGTTCCCTGATCTAAATGATCTAACTCTTTTACCTCATCCATTCTTTGTCTATATATATTTTATGAACTCTGTCGAGTTCTACTCTGTTTGTTGTTTTTCCTCTGTATTAGGCGCAAATATTTCATAATATCGCGCGCGTTTGATTAATAAAAAAAATAAAAATATATACTCTATAACAAAAAAAATTGACGCACCAAGAAGCAGTTGTCCGATTTATATAAAAATACGTATACAAAGAGGTTTCGACCAAACATGCAAATGATTGAAATTTGGTGGCCGATTTATGCAAAGCAAGAGCTCCAGCGCATCTGAACTGCGAATCCAGCACGAGCATTCTAGACTTAATATTCGGCGCGGCACGAGCTGATTTTCAGAATTCCCGTTTAATATTTTAGCAGTACGCCTATTTCTACTGTATCAATGCCTCGCCGAAATATTCGTGCTCATTATGAACATATGTCAGAGTTTGAAACTGGTCGTGCCATTGGATTGAAAGAAGCTGGTTGGTCTAATCGACTAATCGCGCGACATCTGTGTCGAAGTGATGCGGCTATTAGGCGATGTTGGCAAAAGTGGGTCAACAACGGAAGATTGCAACGTCAGGACGGTAGCGGTTGACCAAGGGCATCAACAGAACGGGAGGACAGAGCAATTGTCAGAATGGTTGTCGCAGCACCGGAATCCACGTTATCTACCATCCAACGTGTGACCGGCACACAAGTGTCCAAAATGACCATCAACAGGCGACTGAGTGTGAGGAATCTAAGAGCTCGCCGACCGTTACGATGCCTACCCCTCACACCCGTGCACCGACAAGTCCGACTACAGTGGTGTCGGGAGCGATCAACTTGGAACTGCGCTGACTGGGGACGTATAGTCTTTAGTGACGAGTCCCGTTTCTTACTGTGTTCTGACGACCGTCGCACACGTGTCTGGAGACGTCGTGGGCAGCGTGTGGATCCTGGCCTTACTGTCGAACACCACACAGGTCCAAAACCGGGCGTTATGGTCTGGGGTGCCATTTCATTTAATAGCAGGACCCCATTGGTAGTCATTCCTGGCATCCTGACAGCACAACGGTACGTAGATGACATTCTACGGCCTGATTTGTTACCGTTCCTCTCACATCACCCCGGGCTTACCTTTCAACAAGATAATGCCCGGCCACACACGGCACGTGTTACTATGGATTGTCTTCAATCTTGCCGAACTCTTCCGTGGCTAGCAAGGTCGCCTGATCTCTCGCCCATAGAGCACATCTGGGACATGATGGGAAGGCGATTGCAACCATCCCGGAATGTTGACTATTTAGCCCGACAGTTAGAGACAATTTGGCAAGAAATCCCGCAGCACACCATCCGGAATCTTTATCAGTCCATGACACGCTGGGTGGCAGCCTGTATCCAGGCCAGTGGGAGTCCAACGACATATTGACATTCTCAATTTGTGACGATTAAACTCTGAAATAAAATAATTAATTGTTCTGAAATTTTAATCGTGTTTCCTTATACATGCTATTTACATACACCAATTTTTGTCCTAATCAGACAACTCCTTCTTGGTGCGTCGAATATTTTGTTATACAGAGTATATATTAAAATAAAATATTTAATTAAATCGTGTTGTTATTCATACACAGTTCATTAAAATATTTTAAAATGTAATGTGATATGATGATAAACCATGTGACCTTCGAATAATTTCAAAATATACTGTAAATTTCTAGCTATTATTCAAATCCCTAAGTACAATATAATGTAATATACAACGACAAAATCATTTATTCAGGACACTCGTCCCATACAGGATTCTCTCAGGCTGTAGAAGACAGTGATGAGCAGAACCTTCATTTTAATGTTTCCATTCTGGTCTTTTTGTGTCTCGTTTCGTCATTTGCCAACTATTGACTTGATTAGCGTTTTGTTTCGGGATCGAAGTGGTAGACTCATGTCTCGTCCCCTGTTATCTCCTTATGTTGTCACATTTCGTTTTGTACGGCCAATTTAAGCAAGTTTTCGCAGATCTCTCTACGTGTGTATCTTTCTCTTCAAGAGTTAATATCCGAAGGTAAACATGCAAGATCGTCTTTTTATATCCAATTTGTCGTGAATAATAAAACGGCATATCCCTAATAACCCTCCGAGTTCTTCATACACTACGCTGATTATTATTCTACAATTTTGAAACACTAGGTCCTCATTTTTTTCTACATTTTCAGTAATAATTCCCGTTTTTGGCAGTCCCCACCTTGTGTCGTCTTCCACGGAAGTTCGGCCATCTTTGAATTTTTTTAGAGAACCACTAAAAATATATTCTTTTAAAAGAGACTTCTCTAAATGCCTTTTGTCACAAGTCGAAACTGGCTGATTTACTGGTTCAAATTCACAATTTCAAACAAACACGTTATTCTATTTTAAAATCAATTTCAAATCAGCAGCACCATACAACTTTGTTTTCTAAAATAAGAAGCGTTTAAAAGAATACGAGGCGTGCGCGCAAACATTGCATAACACCTGCATCTGTGTTAAATTTTAAAAATATTTCAATGAGCCTCCTTTGTTACTCCGCGTATTTTTTATTAGGTTAATGTGGGAACCTTTTGATCATACCTTGTAATCACCATACATTTTTCACGGAAAGATTTCTTCGTACGAAATCCAGGTTTTATTCCGTCTAAGGCTGCGATTTATGTTTTCAATGTGGTATTTTATTATCATCTGTACAAATACAATGAGGGCCAATATTCTTCCTGAAGACTTCATATATGTAGGCTATAATATATTTATATTTCAAATACTATATTCCTATTCGCATATATGAAAGTCTAGCGGCTGTGCGAGAAGCATTATATAATAGAAGGAAATTAATGGACAACTATGATTGATATATAGAGACCATTATTTTCTTATAAATAAATATCAAATCTGAATATGATACTTCAAAATATATAAGTAATTTCTAAATGGGATCTTTTAAACTGATGTATTGGCAACAAGAAATCGCTCTGCCTTAAATTTATTTTTCAAATAACAACGTCATAGATATTATATATTCCAATAAGGATTATTAATGTTGACCTAATATATCTATTAATAGCTATAATCACTTTATATCAATTAAACTCTCAGAGAAGAATTACAAAAACTATAACAAAACACAGAACGAAATATTATAAAGGAATGACAATACATCCAGATGGCACAATAACCTATAGGACATGCAACAACTGTCCTGTTGTGGAACTAACACCTACCCACATATTCTTATGCCCAGCAATGGCCGCAGCCTTGCAGAAAAGTGCCATGGATTCAAAGCAGCAGCTGTAAACACCCAAGATAGTGGACATTTCCACTGCTGTTATAGAGATGCATGGGGACATCTGAGGCTATTTATTGAACATGACAACAACAACAAAAACTTTATAACAATGCTACATTTGTCCGGGTGTTGAGCTATGTACAAAAGGAATATTGTTCCCTTACACTCACGTCGATATAGGTTCTTACCTCTCGAAAGTCCTTCAATCTTCATTATTTATATCTAGATTATTTCTGAATATTTAAGTGATTTTAAATTGACATCACATTTTCCGGGATTCTCAAAAGTATTCAGATAATGAAAGGCAGTTATTTGATATGAAATATAAATACCAATACTTCAGCTTTATTAGCGTTAAACATTAACAATATATAACATTCAGCCAACTTCAATATTGGTAAATTAATAATATTTGATTTCTCTTCAATATATATGCCTTTTATTATCAAAATATTCAATTATAGATCTTGCTGAATTTTCAATATATAAATCCACAAGTGTTTGAATAAGTGTTTTAATAAACTATTTACTATTTTCGAACACAAATATCGTAAATTACCACTCTACCCAATTATATTTGGGTCAGGTTATTGCATCTAAATTGCTATCAAATCTATACTTGAAGTCAATCCTAAATATCTAAACTCTTATTGGAATTATATGTAATTCTACTGTCCTTAAAGCTTATGTGCATAGTTATCTCGAATACCATTTCTGAGATTACACCTATATATATACAGTTGTATTCATTTAAATAGCTAGTATCCTTAGAAATTATTTATTATATACAATGTGTATATACAGAAAGAGCATCTTTCATTTTTAAGATCCTATTTATTTCTATATATATATGCAAATACGTAACGATTTACATATATTTAAGCAAAACGGGAATGTATATAAATTGAACTATACACCTATCCCCCGATTTACACGGTACTTGTTTTACACGTTTTCGCTTTTACACGGTTTTCTAAATAAGTTTTTTTTTGTTTTTATCGCACTATACTAAATTCTACTGTGATTGAACACATGAGCTGTGTACACATCTCACGAGGAATCCCGAGCTTATGTGCTGACTTGCTGCACACGCACACTGTGTCTGTATTTCTTCGCATAAAAATTTCGCGAAAATTTTTAATTTTCGATTTACAGGTTTTTCTCATGAACGTATCTACCGTGTAAATCGGGGGATAGGTGTAATTTGAAATAATCATTTCCCTGAGGAGAGGGAAATCAAGTCATTGAAATGTCGGGAGTTAGATAAAGCATTGGTTGATGTTTTTTTTCTTAATCAACTTCCAACCTATGTATGTATATAGATATTATATTCTAATAAATATTTTAGTGCAATGACAGTTAAAGATGTGATTATTATATAAATTCTTAAATATATTAATGGAAATTGATAGATTGTTTTGTAGTATGATATAATTGTGGTTTTGAACATTTTCCCTTTTCTTCAACCAAATATGATATATTGGAAAAAGGAATTCAAGATATCTGCTAATATATTTATAAATTTAGAGGTTTTGATTATATTTATCGCCTAATCATTTTTAAATAAACTGTTGCATTTCCGTTTTATGGTGTTTATGTGGTTTGATATTATATAGAATTTTTTTTTCCACTCGTATTTGATGGATAACAATTTTAAAATAAAACTTACTATAATTATTCGGAAAAATATTATATATATGTGTGTGTTTGCAGTAAAATGATGGGCCGGATGAAACGCCGCGCGTAAGTTTATAAAACAAATTGACTTCTAAATAAAATGTGATGTATTTGTTCTAACATTCCACATTTTAATTAATATAGTTTATCTAATGAATTTTTCATTACATTAATATTGATTTTGAAAATAGAGCAATCCATACTTAATTCATTAGATAATAAAAGGCATATATTGGATTTAATAAAATATTTATTTTGCCAATATTTCGGCTGGCTGAACGCCAACCTTCATCGAGGCATTACATTTTTGTATACACAAACTCAGCGCCGTATAGTGTCATAATATCTGTATTTTACTCTGTATTTTAATTGATTTCAACTGTGATATTATGACACTATGCGGCGCTGAGTTTGTGTATACAAAATTGTAATGCCTCGATAAAGGTTGGCGTTTAGCCAGCCGAAATATTGGCAAAATAAATATTTTATTATATCCAATATATGCCTTTTATTATCTAATTAATATTGATCTCTATCAATTTGAGGAGCTATTTATAATTTAGAGTCAGGATTTAAGTTTCCTTCTAATAATATTTTTTAATATTTTACATTACTATGAGAAAGTTGAGAAAGCCTGAACAAAAGTGGCTATTTCTTTAGAAGGTTTTCTAGTTTTATAAGGTGATTGATAATATTGTAATGGCTTAATTAATTATAAGGCAATGCCATCTATATATGAAAAATGGAAGCATTGAAGCATGAATGTTATCTTTTAAAATAATACAAACTTCTACTATCCACACTTAGCTGAAAAATATTGAGAGGGCTTGACTTATCAGTGGTGAACCCTCCCAGCGGTTTCACCAATTTAATCTACCAGACCGCTTCTTAGAGCTCTAATACTGTATTGAACGATTCTGATTAAATTTGCTGTACTATAGGGTGGAATCTTCGAAATGGTTTACAAGCAAAGTATGGATATAAGCTTTAGGATAGTAGAATTACATATAAATATTTGCATCGAGCAAGGTTCTTCCGCAAACAATAAGTACAAGCCCAGTTAGGCATAATTACTAATTATTATACTATTATTGTGCCTTCTACATGCTTCGGTAAGCATTTTAAGGCATAACTCATAGTTAGGTGTCTCCGAGCAACCCGCCGCAGAGGAGGGCCAAGGAGAGGGCTGGAGAGGCGACGGCGAGGCCGTGAGCACCCCGGGGGAGAAGAGGGCTAGTGCGCGCCGTTTTGAAGTAACCAAGGCAGCACCAAGCACAACTCAGGCGCCGCAGGCTTCAAAAATAGTTAAGAGTTCATTCAGGGATCGAGATCAGGCGATCAGGACCCAGAGCTCAAGAGGTCTGGCTTTTATCGTCTGGCTTTTTGCATAATTACTAATAAGGCAATAACGTGTTATCTATTTATAAGAAATTGAAGCATTAAAGAACGAATGTTTTCTTTTAAAAATAACAAAAATACGTCTACCGTTCTGACTTCGATGACTTGTATTTTAATGGTTGTTCATCTTCTTATACAGAAATAAATACTATGATTATTTGTAAGGAAAGAATAATATTTGAACACGAAAGTTTCTATTATCCTTACTGCAATAAAATAATATATTGAATGGGCTTGGCTGATAAGTGGTGAATCAATTATTTTTATGTAAATGAGAAACTTCTGTGCTTAAATATTTCCCTTTCTTATGAATAAATGCACGTTATTGCCGTAGAATTTATGCCTAGAATTATTTTGTTTGAAGTAGTTTTTATTTTATAACTAGCCGAATGACCCGGGCAACGCCCGTGTTTTACCCGATTGAATGTTTTGATTCAAATACTATTTGTTACAATTATAAATTGGCGCCTTAAATAAATGCATATTTTAGTTAATAACTATAGCCTATGTGCTTTATCTGTCTATGTACTGTTGGCTTCCGTAGGCGTCTCTTACTGGGAAAAAGAAAGAGAGGATTCCATTTGGTTATTAACTAATATATGCATTTATTTAAGGAGCGACCCGCTCCAACACAATAGTTTCAAAAACGAAAAAGCGAGTGGGGGGGCATGATGGGGGGGGGGGGGACAAAGGTGGCGTGAGCGTAGCCAACCAATAGGAGGGCGCCATTCCAAAAAAAAAAAAAAAAGCAAACGGTGACAGAGACGAAAACTGATTAAGAGATGAAGAATGACGCTCGTAACTGTATATAGAATTATGCTCTTTGATTGTTTTCGGAGTATAAACATTATTTCTGTGGAAATTGATAATTAAATAATTTGTAAACATCGTAGGTCCACACAAAGTAAAGTTCTATATACACACACAAAAATCTGTATTAGGGATCAAGCCACATACAGGATTCTTTCAGTATAGCAATGTTTTTAATTGAACATAAACCAAGTACTATATACAATTAAGTATTAACATGAGCCCAAAAAAGGAAAACTATTTACACATGTTTTTCATCCTTCTCACCTTCTCACAAAATTTGTATAAATCTATTGCACTGTGTATACTTTTCACCGTTTCTGACAGCTAGGGCATTGAGTGATAAATGATTAGCGCTCGTATTATTAAAAAGTAATTTACTTTCTTTATACAGACTATTGCAGGTAAATATATAGTGAGTTATTTCTGATTCAAAATTAATCCTGCACAATACACATACGAGATTTTCTGATTTCATAGTTTTTATATGTCTTCAATAAAAAATGTAAACAAGATTCTTAATTGCGCAATGCATCGTTTAGCCAGAAGTGGGAAGTCACTAGTTAAATAAAATTCTGCCATGTGAGCTGAATCTAAATTTTTGTAATGCGGGTACAAGTTTTGAATTTATCATTCTCGTGTGGTCCACTTGTATAGATTGATCAAATGCTCTCCCTACAATCAGGGGAAATTCTCTCTGTAAAACCCTGTAATCGTTGCAAAATTTGAGCTTTGAAAATCCAGTGATGTTTAAGATTTTGGTTAAAGTTCCAATGAATCCTATGTCTTGTTCCAACGATCTGGATACTTCCCAGATTTGTGATAAACATATTGCTGGTAATCTGGTTTCATTTATCTTTTGAATTTTAAGGCAGTACTTTGAAAGAGTTTTAAGGCTGTTATATCCAGTGAGACTCTTCCGGTTTCAGCTGTAAGAATGTAGCCAGGGGTGTATTTTGGCAGATTCAGACACCGCTGTATAAACGTGTCTTGGATTTTATCTAGCGTTGTAGTCCGAACATTTCCCCATATCGGCCTAGCATAAAGCAAGGTCGATAGTACAATTATGTCCAAGAGTTTCATTGATAAATGAAATGAATTCATCTTAGAATTTCTTAGAATTGACCATACGGCACCAATAGCCGCAAGCGCTTTACCCTTATAGTATGGAGCCACCTGGTTGAACAAAATTCTAGTGGTGAGTGGATAGCCAAGATATTTCGATATAACTGTCAAAGGGCGTTGACCCCAAAACCATTTGTCCAATTATGACAGTCGACCTCCATTATCTTTAATTCTCTTTAATTATTTCTGTAAATGAATTTTCCATCGTACCGCTGCAGTCATGTTTTCATAATAATTTTTATTAAGTTGACAAAGCGAAAGTTTAAGCCCATATCCACCAACATTTTCCACAGAAGAGCTTGTGGAACCGTGTCAAAGGCCTTTTTCAAATCGAAAAAAAAAGCATAAAATTGTCTTCTTTTGTGTCTGAGTGTTAGCTGGATTAGTGAAATCAGGATAAATATATGATTCTAGTAGGACTGCTATTTTCTGAAGCCGGCTTGGTTCTCTTAGACAATACTTCTTTTTTCGATCCAGTTACTTAACCTTGTTTTTAGGATATATGTAAAAAGCTTAGTGAGATTGCTTAAGAGCGCTATACCTCGATAATTAGCGGGGTTATCACAGTCGCCGCTTTTTAAAATGGGATGAATAATAGTCTTACACCATGTTGACGAAAATAGGCCATTTTTAAAACTCTATTATATAAATATTTTAACATTATTATGTGGTCCAATGGTAAAGCCTTTATTGCTTCATTAGGGATGTCATCTATGCCTGACGCCTTATTGCGCTTCAAGTGGAAAATCTCTAGTTAATTCTGCCATGATATTTCGTCATTTAGCCCACTGTCTGGGCAATATAAAGTCATTGAAGGAAATAGTTGGTCGGTTCTAGAGCCGCTAGCAGTTTTATGTAAAATTGCTGCTATTCCAATATTGGTATGTTTCCGTGTCGAGTTATTTTATTTTTTAATAAGGCTATTGTTTTCCAGAATCAAGTGAAATCTCGTGACTTTCTTATGTATTGTACAAAAATAATTTTCCATTTTGAAATTTAGTAAGGCTATGTATTTCTTCCTTGCTAGCCCGTATATCCCATGATCCTTCGTATCAATTGATTTCTTAAATAGTGCCAGATTTGATTTCAGAGATTTTTGTGTATATAGCACTTGCGATCGAACCCGGGGAAAATTTCTAAATAAACATGGTATGAGAAATAAGAGATTCTTCTTAGCAAGGTATATTATAATCAACAAAATAAAAGAAGACGAGTTTCTTAAACAATTTTAAATAAACGCAAGCTTTCGGGTGAAAACCCTTCGACAGGCAGTATAAAACAAACGCGGCGATACAAACATGGTACACATGGCAGACAAGACTATATACATCTATGATATTTACATAACTATGGTAAAGAGAATTGCAAATAAGAAATTTACATCATTATGAAATAATGCATATAGAGAATCTATTCTTCAAAAAGAGATGCTAATATTATAATCAGAAACAGGAATATCGTTGAAATATAGTATATGATTGACACGGGCAACTATAGGGAGAACTACATGAAGGCCAGGAGAGCATGATAGGCTTCAGGGAGGTCGATTTTTCTGTTGATGCTGCCTTGCTTATGGGATTCTATTGATTCTAGTACGAGTCTTTGATGTTGGTTACGGATGCGTCTGTAATGTATTGTAGGGTGTTTGATGTTAAAAGTATGGCCTGTGTCCTGTATGTGTTGATATATGAGAGATTTGGAGTCATGGTTAGATATGTTACGGGAGTGCTCAGACATCCTGATGGCAACAGTTCTACCCGTCTCGCCTACGTAAGTAACGGAGCATTGCTCACATGAGACGGAATAGACCGCGCCATCAGAACGTAGGGGATCCATGGGAACAAGGGGCTTAGTGTGAGGATGCCTGAGGGATGTGAGGAGGTTGGGGAGTTTTTATAATAGGTACGGATGCCGTATGATTCCCAAACCTCCTCATCTATAGTACAACTCACTGATATATGTTTAAACATGAATACTTTCACATTCTCACAGAATCACTACAGACAGATTAAGGGCTCCCCGATGGGCAGCCCTCTATCCTCCATAGTAGCCGAAATTGTTTTATTACAAATAGACCAATGGATCACCCGCACTCTCCCTTCTGATATTCAATTATGGCGTAGATATATAGACGATGTATTTTGCATTTGCAAGAAAGGCCAGGAGAGCTCCATATTGTCAAATCTTAATAGCTACAATAGTAATATTTCCTTTACTCTAGAAATAGAATCCAATAATGTTATTCCTTTCTTAGATATTCTTATTATCCGTACCCCTTCATCATACCATACCACAGTTTATTATAAAAAGCAGTGCCCCCCTAGTTACACTCACTTTAATTCACACTGCCCCACCTCCCATAAAGTTAATATAGTTAAGACCCTTACTAAAAGAATCCATACCCACTGTTCCCTAGATATCTTTAAAACTATAGAAAAGAACAATATCATATCTCACCTCTCCAAAGCTTTTTTCCCCCTTGCTTTTATTAATAGACATATATACACACCGGGCGCCCCTGTTTCATCCACAACTTATAGATCTATATGTTTCCTTCCCTACTCCCCCCCCGCAGTAGATATAGCTAGACACCTCAAATCATACGGCATCCGTACCTATTATAAAAACTCCCCCAACCTCCTCACATCCCTCCGGCATCCTCACACTAAGCCCCTTGTTCCCATGGATCCCCTACGTTCTGATGGCGCGGTCTATTCCGTCTCATGTGAGCAATGCTCCGTTACTTACGTAGGCGAGACGGGTAGAACTGTTGCCATCAGTATGTCTGAGCACTCCCGTAACATATCTAACCATGACTCCAAATCTCTCATATATCAACACATACAGGACACAGGCCATACTTATAACATCAAACACCCTACGATACATTACAGACGCATCCGTAACCAACATCAAAGACTCGTACTAGAATCCATAGAATCCCATAAGCAAGGCAGCATCAACAGAAAAATCGACCTCCCTGAAGCCTATCATGCTCTCCTGGCCTTCATGTAGTTCTCCCTATAGTTGCCCGTGTCAATCATATACTATATTTCAACGATATTCCTGTTTCTGATTATAATATTAGCATCTCTTTTTGAAGAATAGATTCTCTATATGCATTATTTCATAATGATGTAAATTTCTTATTTGCAATTCTCTTTACCATAGTTATGTAAATATCATAGATGTATATAGTCTTGTCTGCCATGTGTACCATGTTTGTATCGCCGCGTTTGCTTTATACTGCCTGTCGAAGGGTTCTCACCCGAAAGCTTGCGTTTATTTAAAATTGTTTAAGAAACTCGTCTTCTTTTATTTTGTTGATTATAATAAACCTGGTATGAATTTAGCTGTTCTATTTTCATATTAAGTGCATTACAAGTCCTCACACATAGATATCAATACTCGTTCTTTACACTTAAAAGGGGCCAGAGCTTCTTTCCTTTACTTACATCCATTAACGAGGTTGAGCTCTGTAGGAAACTTGAGTAGTTTAAATATTATTTTCTCAAAGTGAAGAGCACAAGTTCGGATTCCAGGGCCTCTTATAATGGACCGTTATCCTATTTCCAAGCACCCAACACAACACGACTATTGTTTGCGTAAGAGCATTGCTCGATACTAATATTTAAATGTAATTATACAGGGTGATCCAAAAGTCCCGCACTATTTTAAAAATTAATAACTCCGCGAATATTTGCGCTAGAGCAATGCGGTAAGCACCATTGTATTCAGGATGCAATGGGATTTTTTATGGAAAATAATGAAAAATTCGAAATTGATTTTAGTTACAATTTTACTCACCAGATGGCGCTCTACCAGAATCAGAGATTCAGCGGCCAAATTGTTTGATAAATTGAAAAATATAACTGATCGACACGTATTTTTCCTTTTTAAATACCAGGAAATAACCCTAATAATATCAAATAACAAATTAATAAAACACCACTTCGCCAAAAGTATGAAGAATTGGTTAACGATTTTCAAATACAATCAGAGATATGTAAAATAGGTAAATGCAAATTAAAGCATGTAGCAAAAATATTTATATTTTATATGGGTTTTGTGAAATAGATTAAATGTTTGAAAAACACTGCTGATATCAATACACGAATTTTTGAAATGTTAATATAGTACCAAAAATTATGATGGCACTATTAATAGGATTTCTTGCTATAAGAAATGTGTAGTTTCTTGACTGATTGGCGACCCTTGACTATTTAACTGGATATTTGTCATGATCCAACAAATGAAATATAGAGGGGAGTGACAAAATATATTTGTCGTACTTTATTCCAAATATCCTATGGGCTTGTCAAATGTTATCATTGTTTATTATACTGTACACAATTTTAAAAAATGTGTCCCCTCAAATAAAAATAATTTTTAAATCGACCTTTTGCGTTGAAAAACGTGGTAGTAAAATCATTTTGTATTATTTTTTTTTCACAAAATTTCTGAAGTTATTGGTGTACAGAAAATATTCCTTATGCTATTTCTTCTAATGAGCGAAAAGCGAAAACTAAACATAAGGGGAAAAATTGTGTGTACCAGTGTTATTCGAGAAGTTATAACACTCTGGTTTGCACGACATAATATGTGAGCAAATGACAAACAAAATATTACTGCCAACAAAAAAAAAAAAGAGTCAAGATGTGAGGACAGCATTTATTATTCCCATAACCCAGCACAAAGAGCTGCAAAATATTGGTAGATAATATAATACATGGCGGCTTATATAACACATGAGGTAACTGCCTTCTCTCTTGTATTAGGTCACAATCCTTGCTCAATGTGGCACCCTTCATTCTCAATCAACGCCTGCAGACGCTAAATGACAGAATGGACAGCATTAAATAACATATCTGTTGGTATTGATAAAACGTGCCATCTGATAGAAGCCTTCAACATGGCCAATGTAGTAGGCCGGCATCGATAAACAAAGGATTTAATGTACCCCCATAGACAAAAGTCGCAAGGCGTCAAGTCTGGTGATCTTGGAGGCCACTGGTATATAAAGTGGCGACTTATCACACGATTTTCACCGAACGTATCCTTCAGCAATTGTTTGGCACCTCGGGAGATATGAGGAGGTCCTCCATCTTTCATGAATGTTATTTCGCTTAGTGCTTTTGCCCTGCAATATGGGAATATCCTTTTCTCTCAAAAGTTGAACATAACGTTCACCACAACAAGTTACAAAACGGTTTTAAAAGTTCTTCCATTGATTTTTCAAAGAAAAATGGCCCAATAATAAAAGAAGTGAACCCACACAAAACTGTAACTCTAGGCTGGTAAAGTGGCATTTCTGTAAAAATCCTAGGGTTTTCTGTTGCCCAAATGCGGCTCTTTTGAATGTTAAATTATCCCTTTAGAGATAAATGAGCATCATCTGACCACAGAACATTCGACAGCCAGTTTTCATCAATATCAATTTGCCGGAAAACCCATGCAGCGAATTCTTGACGCATCTCAAAATCGCCAACCTTCAGCTCGTAAAATCTTTGAATTTTGTATGGGTACACACAATAGAGACATTAAGTGAAGCGTCTTCGGATATCACAATCATACTCGGCGAATTTAACGCCAAAAGTTCAATTTGGGGATCACCTGTCCAGGATAACAAAAGTCAGCAGGTTGAGGACATGCTAACCGACCTCGACCTTACACCGTTAAATAACGAAAAGAACACCTATCTATCCAAGTCCACAGGCACAGAATCCGCAATAGACATCACAGCGATAAATTACAACATCGCACCCACAACACAATGGAAAATCCTGAGAGGCGCAATCAGTGACCACAGACCAATTTTAACAACCCTAAACTTAAAAATTGAGAATGTCCATTAGAATAAAAGAACATGGAACTTTAGGAAAGCCTACTTGAAAAAAATTCACAGAAAAGCTTGAAGAACTGTGCAACGAAAAATTGAATTACAGAACGCTTGACAAAAACTTGGAAAAATTCTCTTCGAACATTTCAAAAGCTGCAAAATTATCGATACCTAGAGGTAGACGTAAAGACCTGTGAATACTTTACTGGAAGGACCACAATATCTAGGCAATGATTGCAGAGAGAGACAATATCAATGTACTTCTTTAAAAAATAAAACAGAAGAAAACAGAAAGGAACTCATTGAAATTAGTCACAAAATAGAACAAGAAGTTTGGATATGCAAACAAGAAAAATGGCAGAATTCTGCGAAAAAATGGATCCAAGAAAGGACAGCCAACACTGGAATATGATTAGAGTGTTAGAGAACAATCAAAACCAACACCAATCCTCCAATACTCTAACCGATATGAATAGAACAGCGAGAACGTGAACAAACAGATGGCTAACATAATTGCTGAATATCTTTCAAGCACTTCCATACTCAACTATACGATTGAAGACAGGACTCTAAAATAATATAAACCAGTTAGTTAAACAAGCAAGAAACTACCATCAACAAGATATTTTCTCGAGAGACTTCACACTGAATGAGCTAAACTTATCAATAAAAAAATCCAAGAGGTCACCAAGAGATAATCTATTCTTTGGTCAAATGATTAAACACTTTTAAAACAAAGCTAATAATCAACTCCTACGAATACTGAACATTTCATGGCAAACTGGTAAACTACCAAAGAATTGTAAGATATCAATTATAGTGCCAATACTGAAGCCAAACAAAGATGCCAAGGAATACAAGTACTATCGGCCAATTGCTCTCACCAGCATACTTTATAAAATACCAGAACGAATTATCCACTCTAGGCTCATAGTCTGGCTCACTTACAATAATAAAATAAACCTCTACCAAACTGCCTATAGATCCCAGCACTGTACGACTGATCAACTGTTCTACTTCTGTCAATCAATAATATATTCATTCCAGGAAAAAACGCCAAAGAAGACCACGGCTATATTCCTTGATATGACCTCAGCTTTTGATCGAGTGTGGAGGGAGAAATTACGTGAAAAGCTGCACAACATCGGAGTAAGAGGAAAAACCTTAATCTGGATTGCAGACTTCTTAAGGGAAAGAAGGTTAAAGGTTCGGGTCATTAGAATTTTCCAAGGAAGGAAGAACATGGGCTGGTGTAACTCAGGGATCTGTGCTCAGTCCTCTACTCTATCTGCTATATATTAACGACATCCATCCTTACCTCACTGAAGACACAAAGGTTGCCTGTTATGCAGATGATATAGCCATATGGCACACAAGTAGCAGCATAGAAAAATCGCAAAAAATACTGAACACATCAATGAGAGGACTGGAGAAGTGGGCAATGGAACTCCAAATGACCATAAACCCAATAAAACCAAACCTATGCGTCTTATCCACTCACAGGGAAAAAGGCATAAATATAACCACAAAATAAGCATAAACAAACAAATAATTGATAAAATTAGACATCCATAATACCTAGGTGTGATACTGCAGTCCTGGATCTTTCAAGTTGGTCTCTAGGACCACGCCATCATCATCTCCTAAGCGGCAAAGTACGCGATCTACGTATTCATCGTAGATCGCAAATTGCGTGATGTCGCTGGAGACCCACTGGCGATTCTCCACCAAATTCTGCAGCGCTGGCAGAGGCGCCATATTCATTGTACATAGTGTATATAATGCATATTATATTTTTTTAATAGTACAAACTGTGCATGTATTGACAAGATGTCAACAAAATTATTTTAATTATTATTGATGAGGAATTAGAATTTTCAGAACACATAATTAGCACCTCAAATAGAGCTATCAGAAAACTAAACATTCTGAGAAGGCTATGTGGAACAAATTGGGGAGCAAAACCCAGAATTCTCAGAACAACATATACCACCTTAATAAGGCCGATAATGGAATATGCAACACCGGTCTGGGCTCCCTCAAGCACATCACTAAAAGTAAGACTAGACAGTGTTCAAGCAAAAGCGGCCAAAATAATCATTGGTGCTGTTTCATCCACCAACAATGAGAAAATTCAGAGAGAATGTGTTCTAGACCTACTCGCTCGAAAGCAGAAGACAAAATAAAAACAACTTGGATCGGCACTTCGGAAACGAGGAACCAGAGGACGAGATCTCTCTGACCACTTGTGGTTTGGTAGATCCGCCCTTTTCTGAGAATGAGGTGAAACTGACGACTTTCAAGTTCGGGAAAAGGAAATCTCCTGGTCCCCAAGGGATCGATAACACCGTCGTGAAAGCCCTGGTAAGGATGCACCCATCGCTTCTTTCCAGGTTATTCAATAGGTGCCTGGATACTGGTACATTTCCTGAGGCATGGAAGGTTGCCCGAGTAGTGCTTCTCGAAAAGTCTGGTAGAAAGGGTAATTCTCCTAATGATTATCGTCCGCTTTCTTTACTAGTGTGTCTAGGTATGGTCCTGGATAGCCTACTAGGACAGCGACTGAAGCAATGGCTAGAGAGTAATGAGCTTCTTTCCTCTTTCCAACATGGTTTTAAGGAAGGGAAGTCCACAACCACAGCTCTGAAAGAGGTGTTAGAGGGGGTTGATATGGGCTTAAATAAGGGTGCTTGGGTTCTTTTCGTGGCCCTGGACATTGATGGCGCGTTCAACTCCATGAGCTGGAACAAGCTGATGAGAAATTTGATGGACATGGGTTGTCCTGATAATTTGTGTAGCTTGGTTCGTGACTTCCTGAGGGATAGACGGATTAGCCTCAGTTTTGGTGGGCGGAAGTTGGAAAGAAACTGTGCTAGGGGTTGCCCCCAGGGCTCTTGCTGCGGACCTATTCTGTGGAATATCCTGGTAAACACCGTTTCCCAAGAGGAGCTCCCTGAGGGAGCCAGGCTGGTTCTCTATGCTGACGACCAGTTCCTCATCATTGAGGCTGCTTCGAGAGCGAAGGCTGAGAAGTGTGTTGAAACTTCTCTCCAAATTCTCTCGAACTGGGCCCATGACTCTGGCCTTAAGTTCAATGTCTCCAAAACTAAAGCCCTCAGCTTTAAGCCTAGGGACATAAGAACTGAAAGGAAAGGGATCAAATGAGAACACAAGCCGGCTATCCGGATGGAAGGACGGAGGGTAGCGTTGGTCAATAGGATGACCATCCTGGGGGTGGTCATTGATGACAAGATGGGTTGGCAATACCAGGCGGAGGAGGAGATGGTGGCGAGAGGCAGGGAGGCGTTGTGCAGGCCTGTCCTGGTTGGCTCTCAACAGGGGGGGGGGGGAGAAGGAGGGTACTATTTTTAGCAACCTCTGCCTCTCCTGTGTCGAGCCAATCTTGCTATATGCTTCCGGGGCTTGGTGGCGCCGAAACAGGGAATAGAAGGTGGCAACAACTCTAGAGAGAGTGCAGAGAACAGCGGCATCAGAATCACAGGGGGATATCGCACTACCAGCAGTGAGGCCTTATTGGTCCTCTCTGGGCTTATTCCCCTGGGATTGAAACTAAAGAATAAGACCATCAGACAGAATATCTGGGAGAACAGCGAAGATACCCTGGGACTTGAAGCGGGTACCCTGAAATGGAAAAAGGACCCAAGGAAGTCTCCGCAGTGGTTGCCAAAGTGGAATTGGAATTCTGGAGGGCCAACAGGGATTGGCACGGAGGTTTTCACTGATTGTAGTAAGTCTGGAACCAATACTGGAGCTGGGGTAGTGATATTCACTAATGGAGAGCTGATCTTCCAAGAAGGTTTAACACTCAGAGTGGACGAATTGGTCTTTTCAGCCGAGCTGGTTGCGATCAGGGTAGCCCTCAGAGTGTGTGCCGAGAAGAACTTCAGCCCGGACCGCCTCTATTCAGATTGTATGTCGGCCCTCGTCGCCATCAATCTGGAGAAAAAGCAACTCGCGCATCAAATAATCCAGGAGCTGGAGATGATGACGCGGGCTCTGGAGCTCCCTTAGTTTAGGAGACACAGCTTCATCGAAGGTAATGAGTTCGCAGACAGGATCGCTAAGGCAGGATGCTTTAGAGGTAGATCACTGAGGACCCCAGTGACCAAGAAAGAAGTTTATTGGAGGATCAGGGGGCACGTCCAGGACTTATGGTTGGACAGATGGAGGAACAGTGTGAAGGGGAGAGAGGTATTCAATGGGGTAACAACACCCAAGTACCTCTGTAAGGTAATGTCCCACAAACTCATTAGGGTAGTTCGGGACATGGGCTCTTCCCCAAGTCTGCACAGATTTAAAATTAAGAGAAACCCTGATTGCGTCTATGGAGAAAGGGATGTGAATGCACGCCACTACGTCTTGGATTGTCCAAGGGTAGTGGGTGTACAGGAAGAGAGAAGGAGGGCGAGGGGCGTGATCGAGAGTGAGCTGCTGAGAAATCACAGCAAGCTTCTTGAGAAAGCCCACGACGTGGCAGCTGAGCTTTTCCCCAGCTGTGAGTGAACAGAGTCGACTGGGGGCTGCCTCCCCGCGGTCCCTGCTGGACACAGTAGATAGTTTCCTATTTTGCTATGATTAAAGGCCACCGGTATAGAAATCCTTCCAGACACGTTGTCTGGGAGGTGGTGTTTCCAGGTACAATGTCCAAGCACTAGCTTGGATACCGTTACTTGGCTTATGAGTTGAACAGAATAGCAGCGAAGGGTATGCTTCGCATGCCGGCTTGTGGACCGAAAGGTCTGGGTGGCCATCCGCTTCTAGGGTATACCAACTGTGCTTAGGTGGGATCCTCCAGTTCTTGTTTATTTTTGCTGATGTTTCTATTTCTTTAAAAGTAAGTTTATTTTTCTGTAGCAAGGGTTCTTTGTGCCTTTTTTCGCTAGCGCATCAGCAGCTTCATTGCCTTTAATGCTAACATGTAAGAGCATCCATTGAAGGTGAATTTTTGAGGTATTGAGAGTTTTTGGAGATAACCAATTATGTTCCTGCTTACTTTGTTTCTAAGTTCTCTTGTGTGACTAATGTGTTGTATGGCACTTCTACTATCAGTTAGAATCCATATATCGTGATTTTTAATTTTTCTGATGGATTTTAAGACTTCATAGATGACTATAAGTTCTGATCTGAAGACTGAGCAAAATTCTGGGTTTCTTCTGTTTATTTTCTCATTGCCATTTGTGGTTTTAATGAGAGAGCCATTGCCAGTGTGTCTCAACTCGTCTCTGCTACCATCGGTATAGATAGTTATTGCATTTTTAGGAATTTTATATTAATTATTTCTAATGTGTGTGATAATTGTTTTAAGTATTCTGGATTTTGGTATTGTCTGTTGGTGGGTTCATTTAAAGTGGCATTAAAAATAACATTTTGTTAGTGGTTCACATGAAGATATTTTTCTGCTAAATAATTTTTTACACTTTATATTTTAAAAATTCATTTCTTTTGGCCAGGTGGAGAGGGCCTTATTTTTTGAGTCTTATATTGGATTCCCAATTAAGTATGTAATTGGAAGTTCTGTGTTTGTTTCCATAACTCTTGATTTTGTTTATATATTTTGGCAGATTGTAGCTTATTCTATCCTTTAAGGGCATAATGTCTGCCTCGTAAAGTACAATATTATTAGGGCAGGTATTTCGAAGACCTGCAATAATTCTAGCTGCATTTAGTTGTATCCTTTCCAGTGTTTTTAGATTTGTTTCAGATGCTGTACCATAGATTTGATATTCATATTCCAAGATAGGTCTCATTAGAAATGTGTAAGTTAATTTTAGTGTTGTTGCTTCAGCTCCCCACTCTTCCTGAAACATATTTCAAGATTTTTAGTCGGTCTCTTCCTTTTCTAACAACTCCTTCAATATGCTTACTGGAGTCAATTTCTGGATCCAGTGTGTAGCCGAGATATTTAGGATGTTTATTATATTGCAATTGTTGTTCTTTCAGAATAATATTTAGTCTTATTTTGTATAGTTTCTTATCGGTAGTAAAAAGACAGGTTTCAGATTTTTGGGGGTTAAATTCTAATTTATGTTTAATAGCAATTTTTTCTAGGTCGAGAAGAGTCTTGTTCAAATCTCTTTCAGCTTTTTTCCAGTTAGTGTTGCTGCTCCATAGAATAATGTCATCAGCGAAAAGTCCAATATTGGTTTTATGTGAAAATTTTTCTTCTATGCCTGCAATAAATAGGGTGAATAGAGTTGAGCTAAGGATTGATTCTTGTGGTAATCCTTGGTACAATTTGAAGGTTTTAGATAGAGTGCCATTATATTTGACCCTGAATTATATATTTTTAAGGGAATCATTTATCCAAGTGATAGCTTTTCCATCAATTTTGAAATGTTTGTATAATTTTGTAATTAAGTTGTTTTTCCATACCTTATCAAAAGCTTGTGTAAGGTCTAAAAAGCAGCTATAGTGTGGTTAGTTTGTTTTTTGTTTTGTGCATCTTTTACCTTTTGTGTGAAAAATAAGAGTTTGTCCCATGTCCTTTCCTAAATCCATATTGTTCTTCTGGTAAGAGATTTCTTGTGTCGGGGTGGTAGGTGAGTCGTCTGAGTATAATTTTTTTCCATTAATTTGAAGCAAATTTTGTTAAGGAGATAGGTCGGTAGTTTTTTGGGTCATCAGCAGATTTGTCAAGTTTTTTAATGGGAATTATTGTTGCATTTTTACAGTCTTGAGGCAATTTTCCAGTTTTCCAGGAGTTATTGAAAATATTAAGTAGTCTTTCTTTGCCAATTTTGATATCATTCGGCCATGGATTCCATCTGGCCCAGGAGTCTTGTTTAGGTCAGTGTTTTCTAATGCATAAGCTAGCTCTTTCATATTGATTTTTTTCATGGAAAATATTATGAAAACTGGTGACATTTTTACAGTCATGAATAATCTTTCGGGCCTTTTTTCAACCTTGATTTTACTACTTATTTGATATGAATTACCTAAAAGATTGGCAGCAATTTTGTCATTAGTTGCTGGTGTACCATCTGTATTCTTAACCATATTTGTGTTTTCAGTTTGTGGCTGGACTCTGTCAATTTGTTTTGCCAAATTCCAAAGTTTTGTATTTGGGTTTCTTGGGTTCAGGTTTTCACAAGTTTGTTTCCATTTTTCCCTTTTCATATTTAAGTATAATCTTTTTATTTTTGCAATCACAATGTTCAGTTCAGTTTTACAATTTGTTTGGTTTTGGGTGCACTTTTTTGTAGTTCATTTCTTTTAGTTATAAGTGTTTGAATATTTTTTGCCTGGTGTCTATAATTTGGAATCCATTTCTTAATATTACCTCTTGGTATTGAAACTTTGGCTGCTTTAATAATGGTGTTTTCGAAAGATATCATATTAGCCTTTTTGAAGTTCCAGAATTTTTCTTAATTGAGCTAGTTTTGGTCTTGGTGCTAATTTCTATCAAATTAGGCAAATGATCACTTCCAAAACTGTTTAATATTTGCTATTTGCATTTTTGGAAAATTTCAGGAGGGTAAAAACTTATATCAAGGGCTTGTGCAGTATTATAACTTGTAGGAATGATGGGTAGGATTTCCATCATTTAAGCACATGAAGGCATTGTCGTCAAATATGTTTGATAGTATTTTGCCTCTTGGGTTTGGCGTAGAACATCCCCATAGTTGATGTTTGGCATTAAGGTCACCTACAATAATAGTTTTGTCTGTAAGAAATTGAGCCATTGTTCCATCGTCAATAAATGTATTGTTTGGAGGGTGATACATATTGTATATGTTGATGGCTTTGTTTTGATTGAGGTAGACTTTGATACCTTGGGCTTCGAGGTCTAATGTGTTTGTAATATTAACGGCTATGTCCTCATAGTACAAATTCTTGATTAAAAATGCTAGGCCACGCCCTTTAACAGCATATACAGATGGATCTTCAGACCTTACCCTGAGTAATGGAGGGGCCGGAATTAACATAATACTGCAAGATGGAACAAACATCAAAATCAAAGAAGGAGCAGGACAGATTTCTTCAAACTTCACTTGTGAACTGACAGCTATCTGGAAAGCCCTTGATGTATGCCTTAACCAACCATCCCTGCATCAAGCAGAAGGAATCTTAGTATACAGCGATTCCATATCCGCTCTAGAAGCAATTCAGAAGGGCAATACTAAAATCACACAGAAAATACACTCGTTACTTACCCAACTGGAACCATTGGAGAATAACTGCATTCTACATTGAATCCCTGCCCATGCTGGGATCGGGGGTAATGAAATGGCTTTTGAATTGGCAAAGGAAGCCAGAAAGTTGAGCCAAAGGAAAGAACGAATGTCATTATTTGACGCTGATTCTTTGTCAAAAAGTACAAGATAATTAAACAAAAAATAAGAAAAGATCAAAATGCGAAATAAACTCTGAGAGAAAAATGACAAAAACTATAACAAGACTTAGAACAAAACACTATAAAGGAATGACAATACATCCAGATGGCACAAGAACCTATAGGGCATGCAACAATTGTCCTTGTGTGGAACTTACACCTACCCACATATTCTCATAGCCAGCAATGGCCGCAGCCTTGCAGAAATTTGACATGGACCCTGAGCAGCAGATTTACACACCCTAGATAGTGGACATTGCTGCTGCTGTGATGGAGATGCATGGATACATCTGAGGCTCTTTATTGGAAACGACAACAACAACGGCATACCAGAGTAAAATAAATTATCAGAGATAGATACATATTTTTCAAATGAATTAAAATACATATAATCGATACTGAGTGAGAGTTGAATTAAAAATATTAGAAAATTATTATCTTCGGAAACAAACCGTATCTAAAATATCAATTTTCTTTTTGCTACATGTTTTAATTTGTATTTACCTATTTTACATATCTCTGATTGTATTTGAAAATCGTTAACCAATTCTTCATACTTTTGTCGAAGTGGTGTTTTATTAATTTGTTATTTGATATTATTAGGGTTCTTTCCTGGTATTCAAAAAGGAAAAATACGTGTCGATCAGTTATATTTTTCAATTTATCAAACAATTTGGCCGCTGTATCTCTGATTCTGGTAGAGCGCCATCTGGCGAATAAAATTGTAACTAAAATCAATTTCGATTTTTTCATTATTTGCCATAAAAATTCCCATTGCATCCTGAACACAATGGTGTTTACCGCATTGCGCTAGCGCAAATATTCGCGGAGTTATTAATTTTTAAAATAGTGCGGGACTTTTGGATCACCCTGTACTGTCAAAAGCTTATGTCCATAGTTTTCTTGAATATCATTTCTATGATTCTACTCTTCAGTCTAGAATATATAAGTAGAATCGCCAAATACAGTATTAGAGCTCTAAATATTACTCTGGTAGATTATATTGGCGAAACCGCTGGAAGAGTTCGCCACTGATGAGCCAAGCACTCCCCCAAATTATTTTTATTACAGTAAAGGACAGTAGACGTTTGCTTTATGTGTAGAAAAACATTCGTGCATTAATGCTTTCACTTCATTTATATAGTTACTAGACGAATGACCCGGGCAACGCCCGGGTTTAAACGATTAAATGTATTATTCAAACACATAAAACATAACAAAATAAAACATAGCAAATATAGCAAGAGCAGTTATTTTAAACGCTGAATTAGATCAGTTATAGCAAAAAATGAAAATATATACCTGCCGGCGGCGCGCGCCCGTTGGCTGCCGGCGAGCACGTGACTTCCCTGTCTGCGAGGGCCCACGCGACCGCCCGCCATTCGCGCGCATAGGGAAGTCACGTGCTCGCCGGCAGCCAACGGGCAGGACGCCTGAGTGTTCTAGAGGGCGCTGCTCGTGAGCTAAGTAGAATATTTGAATATATAGTTTTAATAAATGATTTATATATATTTTAAAATAGCCTATGTTTATCCCCGTTATTTTTTACCTATGTATGGAAATTTTGGTTTGATTTAGTGAACTACTGCGAATTTGTATACCGGACATACAAACCAACAAACAGACAAACATACAAACATTAATTTATATATAGAGAGATGTCCTCTAGCGTGAGTGCCCTCTCATGGAGGTTCTACTGTATTGGTGAAGAAAACTGTCCTTTATAGAGAGGTGTCTCTAGCGTGAGTGTCCTCTCATGGAGGTTCTACTGTATTGGTGAAGAAAACTGTCCTTTATAGAGAGGTGTCCTCTAGCGTGAGTGTCCTCTCATGGAGGTTCTACTGTATTGGTGAAGAAAACTGTCCTTTATAGAGAGGTGTCCTCTAGCGTGAGTGTCCTCTCATGGAGGTTCTACTGTATTGGTGAAGAAAACTGTCCTTTATAGAGAGGTGTCCTCTAGCGTGAGTGTCCTCTCATGGAGGTTCTACTGTATTGGTGAAGAAAACTGTCCTTTATAGAGAGGTGTCCTCTAGCGTGAGTGTCCTCTCATGGAGGTTCTACTGTATTGGTGAAGAAAACTGTCCTTTATAGAGAGGTGTCCTCTAGCGTGAGTGTCCTCTCATGGAGGTTCTACTGTATTGGTGAAGAAAACTGTCCTTTATAGAGAGGTGTCCTCTAGCGTGAGTGTCCTCTCATGGAGGTTCTACTGTATTGGTGAAGAAAACTGTCCTTTATAGAGAGGTGTCCTCTAGCGTGAGTGTCCTCTCATGGAGGTTCTACTGTATTGGTGAAGAAAACTGTCCTTTATAGAGAGGTATCCTCTAGCGTGAGTGTCCTCTCATGGAGGTTCTACTGTATTGGTGAAGGAAAACTGTCCTTTATAGAGAGGTGTCCTCTAGCGTGAGTGTCCTCTCATGGAGGTTCTACTGTATTGGTGAAGAAAACTGTCCTTTATAGAGAGGTGTCCTCTAGCGTGAGTGTCCTCTCATGGAGGTTCTACTGTATTGGTGAAGAAAACTGTCCTTTATAGAGAGGTGTCCTCTAGCGTGAGTGTCCTCTCATGGAGGTTCTACTGTATTGGTGAAGAAAACTGTCCTTTATAGAGAGGTGTCCTCTAGCGTGAGTGTCCTCTCATGGAGGTTCTACTGTATTGGTGAAGAAAACTGTCCTTTATAGAGAGGTGTCCTCTAGCGTGAGTGTCCTCTCATGGAGGGTTCTACTGTATTGGTGAAGAAAACTGTCCTTTATAGAGAGGTGTCCTCTAGCGTGAGTGTCCTCTCATGGAGGTTCTACTGTATTGGTGAAGAAAACTGTCCTTTATAGAGAGGTGTCCTCTAGCGTGAGTGTCCTCTCATGGAGGTTCTACTGTATTGGTGAAGAAAACTGTCCTTTATAGAGAGGTGTCCTCTAGCGTGAGTGTCCTCTCATGGAGGTTCTACTGTATTGGTGAAGAAAACTGTCCTTTATAGAGAGGTGTCCTCTAGCGTGAGTGTCCTCTCATGGAGGTTCTACTGTATTGGTGAAGAAAACTGTCCTTTATAGAGAGGTGTCCTCTAGCGTGAGTGTCCTCTCATGGAGGTTCTACTGTATTGGTGAAGAAAACTGTCCTTTATAGAGAGGTGTCCTCTAGCGTGAGTGTCCTCTCATGGAGGTTCTACTGTATTGGTGAAGAAAACTGTCCTTTATAGAGAGGTGTCCTCTAGCGTGAGTGTCCTCTCATGGAGGTTCTACTGTATTGGTGAAGAAAACTGTCCTTTATAGAGAGGTGTCCTCTAGCGTGAGTGTCCTCTCATGGAGGTTCTACTGTATTGGTGAAGAAAACTGTCCTTTATAGAGAGGTGTCCTCTAGCGTGAGTGTCCTCTCATGGAGGTTCTACTGTATTGGTGAAGAAAACTGTCCTTTATAGAGAGGTGTCCTCTAGCGTGAGTGTCCTCTCATGGAGGTTCTACTGTATTGGTGAAGAAAACTGTCCTTTATAGAGAGGTGTCCTCTAGCGTGAGTGTCCTCTCATGGAGGTTCTACTGTATTGGTGAAGAAAACTGTCCTTTATAGAGAGGTGTCCTCTAGCGTGAGTGTCCTCTCATGGAGGTTCTACTGTATTGGTGAAGAAAACTGTCCTTTATAGAGAGGTGTCCTCTAGCGTGAGTGTCCTCTCATGGAGGTTCTACTGTATTGGTGAAGAAAACTGTCCTTTATAGAGAGGTGTCCTCTAGCGTGAGTGTCCTCTCATGGAGGTTCTACTGTATTGGTGAAGAAAACTGTCCTTTATAGAGAGGTGTCCTCTAGCGTGAGTGTCCTCTCATGGAGGTTCTACTGTATTGGTGAAGAAAACTGTCCTTTATAGAGAGGTGTCCTCTAGCGTGAGTGTCCTCTCATGGAGGTTCTACTGTATTGGTGAAGAAAACTGTCCTTTATAGAGAGGTGTCCTCTAGCGTGAGTGTCCTCTCATGGAGGTTCTACTGTATTGGTGAAGAAAACTGTCCTTTATAGAGAGGTGTCCTCTAGCGTGAGTGTCCTCTCATGGAGGTTCTACTGTATTGGTGAAGAAAACTGTCCTTTATAGAGAGGTGTCCTCTAGCGTGAGTGTCCTCTCATGGAGGTTCTACTGTATTGGTGAAGAAAACTGTCCTTTATAGAGAGGTGTCCTCTAGCGTGAGTGTCCTCTCATGGAGGTTCTACTGTATTGGTGAAGAAAACTGTCCTTTATAGAGAGGTGTCCTCTAGCGTGAGTGTCCTCTCATGGAGGTTCTACTGTATTGGTGAAGAAAACTGTCCTTTATAGAGAGGTGTCCTCTAGCGTGAGTGTCCTCTCATGGAGGTTCTACTGTATTGGTGAAGAAAACTGTCCTTTATAGAGAGGTGTCCTCTAGCGTGAGTGTCCTCTCATGGAGGTTCTACTGTATTGGTGAAGAAAACTGTCCTTTATAGAGAGGTGTCCTCTAGCGTGAGTGTCCTCTCATGGAGGTTCTACTGTATTGGTGAAGAAAACTGTCCTTTATAGAGAGGTGTCCTCTAGCGTGAGTGTCCTCTCATGGAGGTTCTACTGTATTGGTGAAGAAAACTGTCCTTTATAGAGAGGTGTCCTCTAGCGTGAGTGTCCTCTCATGGAGGTTCTACTGTATTGGTGAAGAAAACTGTCCTTTATAGAGAGGTGTCCTCTAGCGTGAGTGTCCTCTCATGGAGGTTCTACTGTATTGGTGAAGAAAACTGTCCTTTATAGAGAGGTGTCCTCTAGCGTGAGTGTCCTCTCATGGAGGTTCTACTGTATTGGTGAAGAAAACTGTCCTTTATAGAGAGGTGTCCTCTAGCGTGAGTGTCCTCTCATGGAGGTTCTACTGTATTGGTGAAGAAAACTGTCCTTTATAGAGAGGTGTCCTCTAGCGTGAGTGTCCTCTCATGGAGGTTCTACTGTATTGGTGAAGAAAACTGTCCTTTATAGAGAGGTGTCCTCTAGCGTGAGTGTCCTCTCATGGAGGTTCTACTGTATTGGTGAAGAAAACTGTCCTTTATAGAGAGGTGTCCTCTAGCGTGAGTGTCCTCTCATGGAGGTTCTACTGTATTGGTGAAGAAAACTGTCCTTTATAGAGAGGTGTCCTCTAGCGTGAGTGTCCTCTCATGGAGGTTCTACTGTATTGGTGAAGAAAACTGTCCTTTATAGAGAGGTGTCCTCTAGCGTGAGTGTCCTCTCATGGAGGTTCTACTGTATTGGTGAAGAAAACTGTCCTTTATAGAGAGGTGTCCTCTAGCGTGAGTGTCCTCTCATGGAGGTTCTACTGTATTGGTGAAGAAAACTGTCCTTTATAGAGAGGTGTCCTCTAGCGTGAGTGTCCTCTCATGGAGGTTCTACTGTATTGGTGAAGAAAACTGTCCTTTATAGAGAGGTGTCCTCTAGCGTGAGTGTCCTCTCATGGAGGTTCTACTGTATTGGTGAAGAAAACTGTCCTTTATAGAGAGGTGTCCTCTAGCGTGAGTGTCCTCTCATGGAGGTTCTACTGTATTGGTGAAGAAAACTGTCCTTTATAGAGAGGTGTCCTCTAGCGTGAGTGTCCTCTCATGGAGGTTCTACTGTATTGGTGAAGAAAACTGTCCTTTATAGAGAGGTGTCCTCTAGCGTGAGTGTCCTCTCATGGAGGTTCTACTGTATTGGTGAAGAAAACTGTCCTTTATAGAGAGGTGTCCTCTAGCGTGAGTGTCCTCTCATGGAGGTTCTACTGTATTGGTGAAGAAAACTGTCCTTTATAGAGAGGTGTCCTCTAGCGTGAGTGTCCTCTCATGGAGGTTCTACTGTATTGGTGAAGAAAACTGTCCTTTATAGAGAGGTGTCCTCTAGCGTGAGTGTCCTCTCATGGAGGTTCTACTGTATTGGTGAAGAAAACTGTCCTTTATAGAGAGGTGTCCTCTAGCGTGAGTGTCCTCTCATGGAGGTTCTACTGTATTGGTGAAGAAAACTGTCCTTTATAGAGAGGTGTCCTCTAGCGTGAGTGTCCTCTCATGGAGGTTCTACTGTATTGGTGAAGAAAACTGTCCTTTATAGAGAGGTGTCCTCTAGCGTGAGTGTCCTCTCATGGAGGTTCTACTGTATTGGTGAAGAAAACTGTCCTTTATAGAGAGGTGTCCTCTAGCGTGAGTGTCCTCTCATGGAGGTTCTACTGTATTGGTGAAGAAAACTGTCCTTTATAGAGAGGTGTCCTCTAGCGTGAGTGTCCTCTCATGGAGGTTCTACTGTATTGGTGAAGAAAACTGTCCTTTATAGAGAGGTGTCCTCTAGCGTGAGTGTCCTCTCATGGAGGTTCTACTGTATTGGTGAAGAAAACTGTCCTTTATAGAGAGGTGTCCTCTAGCGTGAGTGTCCTCTCATGGAGGTTCTACTGTATTGGTGAAGAAAACTGTCCTTTATAGAGAGGTGTCCTCTAGCGTGAGTGTCCTCTCATGGAGGTTCTACTGTATTGGTGAAGAAAACTGTCCTTTATAGAGAGGTGTCCTCTAGCGTGAGTGTCCTCTCATGGAGGTTCTACTGTATTGGTGAAGAAAACTGTCCTTTATAGAGAGGTGTCCTCTAGCGTGAGTGTCCTCTCATGGAGGTTCTACTGTATTGGTGAAGAAAACTGTCCTTTATAGAGAGGTGTCCTCTAGCGTGAGTGTCCTCTCATGGAGGTTCTACTGTATTGGTGAAGAAAACTGTCCTTTATAGAGAGGTGTCCTCTAGCGTGAGTGTCCTCTCATGGAGGTTCTACTGTATTGGTGAAGAAAACTGTCCTTTATAGAGAGGTGTCCTCTAGCGTGAGTGTCCTCTCATGGAGGTTCTACTGTATTGGTGAAGAAAACTGTCCTTTATAGAGAGGTGTCCTCTAGCGTGAGTGTCCTCTCATGGAGGTTCTACTGTATTGGTGAAGAAAACTGTCCTTTATAGAGAGGTGTCCTCTAGCGTGAGTGTCCTCTCATGGAGGTTCTACTGTATTGGTGAAGAAAACTGTCCTTTATAGAGAGGTGTCCTCTAGCGTGAGTGTCCTCTCATGGAGGTTCTACTGTATTGGTGAAGAAAACTGTCCTTTATAGAGAGGTGTCCTCTAGCGTGAGTGTCCTCTCATGGAGGTTCTACTGTATTGGTGAAGAAAACTGTCCTTTATAGAGAGGTGTCCTCTAGCGTGAGTGTCCTCTCATGGAGGTTCTACTGTATTGGTGAAGAAAACTGTCCTTTATAGAGAGGTGTCCTCTAGCGTGAGTGTCCTCTCATGGAGGTTCTACTGTATTGGTGAAGAAAACTGTCCTTTATAGAGAGGTGTCCTCTAGCGTGAGTGTCCTCTCATGGAGGTTCTACTGTATTGGTGAAGAAAACTGTCCTTTATAGAGAGGTGTCCTCTAGCGTGAGTGTCCTCTCATGGAGGTTCTACTGTATTGGTGAAGAAAACTGTCCTTTATAGAGAGGTGTCCTCTAGCGTGAGTGTCCTCTCATGGAGGTTCTACTGTATTGGTGAAGAAAACTGTCCTTTATAGAGAGGTGTCCTCTAGCGTGAGTGTCCTCTCATGGAGGTTCTACTGTATTGGTGAAGAAAACTGTCCTTTATAGAGAGGTGTCCTCTAGCGTGAGTGTCCTCTCATGGAGGTTCTACTGTATTGGTGAAGAAAACTGTCCTTTATAGAGAGGTGTCCTCTAGCGTGAGTGTCCTCTCATGGAGGTTCTACTGTATTGGTGAAGAAAACTGTCCTTTATAGAGAGGTGTCCTCTAGCGTGAGTGTCCTCTCATGGAGGTTCTACTGTATTGGTGAAGAAAACTGTCCTTTATAGAGAGGTGTCCTCTAGCGTGAGTGTCCTCTCATGGAGGTTCTACTGTATTGGTGAAGAAAACTGTCCTTTATAGAGAGGTGTCCTCTAGCGTGAGTGTCCTCTCATGGAGGTTCTACTGTATTGGTGAAGAAAACTGTCCTTTATAGAGAGGTGTCCTCTAGCGTGAGTGTCCTCTCATGGAGGTTCTACTGTATTGGTGAAGAAAACTGTCCTTTATAGAGAGGTGTCCTCTAGCGTGAGTGTCCTCTCATGGAGGTTCTACTGTATTGGTGAAGAAAACTGTCCTTTATAGAGAGGTGTCCTCTAGCGTGAGTGTCCTCTCATGGAGGTTCTACTGTATTGGTGAAGAAAACTGTCCTTTATAGAGAGGTGTCCTCTAGCGTGAGTGTCCTCTCATGGAGGTTCTACTGTATTGGTGAAGAAAACTGTCCTTTATAGAGAGGTGTCCTCTAGCGTGAGTGTCCTCTCATGGAGGTTCTACTGTATTGGTGAAGAAAACTGTCCTTTATAGAGAGGTGTCCTCTAGCGTGAGTGTCCTCTCATGGAGGTTCTACTGTATTGGTGAAGAAAACTGTCCTTTATAGAGAGGTGTCCTCTAGCGTGAGTGTCCTCTCATGGAGGTTCTACTGTATTGGTGAAGAAAACTGTCCTTTATAGAGAGGTGTCCTCTAGCGTGAGTGTCCTCTCATGGAGGTTCTACTGTATTGGTGAAGAAAACTGTCCTTTATAGAGAGGTGTCCTCTAGCGTGAGTGTCCTCTCATGGAGGTTCTACTGTATTGGTGAAGAAAACTGTCCTTTATAGAGAGGTGTCCTCTAGCGTGAGTGTCCTCTCATGGAGGTTCTACTGTATTGGTGAAGAAAACTGTCCTTTATAGAGAGGTGTCCTCTAGCGTGAGTGTCCTCTCATGGAGGTTCTACTGTATTGGTGAAGAAAACTGTCCTTTATAGAGAGGTGTCCTCTAGCGTGAGTGTCCTCTCATGGAGGTATCTACTGTATTGGTGAAGAAAACTGTCCTTTATAGAGAGGTGTCCTCTAGCGTGAGTGTCCTCTCATGGAGGTTCTACTGTATTGGTGAAGAAAACTGTCCTTTATAGAGAGGTGTCCTCTAGCGTGAGTGTCCTCTCATGGAGGTTCTACTGTATTGGTGAAGAAAACTGTCCTTTATAGAGAGGTGTCCTCTAGCGTGAGTGTCCTCTCATGGAGGTTCTACTGTATTGGTGAAGAAAACTGTCCTTTATAGAGAGGTGTCCTCTAGCGTGAGTGTCCTCTCATGGAGGTTCTACTGTATTGGTGAAGAAAACTGTCCTTTATAGAGAGGTGTCCTCTAGCGTGAGTGTCCTCTCATGGAGGTTCTACTGTATTGGTGAAGAAAACTGTCCTTTATAGAGAGGTGTCCTCTAGCGTGAGTGTCCTCTCATGGAGGTTCTACTGTATTGGTGAAGAAAACTGTCCTTTATAGAGAGGTATCCTCTAGCGTGAGTGTCCTCTCATGGAGGTTCTACTGTATTGGTGAAGGAAACTGTCCTTTATAGAGAGGTGTCCTCTAGCGTGAGTGTCCTCTCATGGAGGTATCTAGTGTATTGGTGAAGAAAACTGTCCTTTATAGAGAGGTGTCCTCTAGCGTGAGTGTCCTCTCATGGAGGTTCTACTGTATTGGTGAAGAAAACTGTCCTTTATAGAGAGGTGTCCTCTAGCGTGAGTGTCCTCTCATGGAGGTTCTACTGTATTGGTGAAGAAAACTGTCCTTTATAGAGAGGTGTCCTCTAGCGTGAGTGTCCTCTCATGGAGGTTCTACTGTATTGGTGAAGAAAACTGTCCTTTATAGAGAGGTGTCCTCTAGCGTGAGTGTCCTCTCATGGAGGTTCTACTGTATTGGTGAAGAAAACTGTCCTTTATAGAGAGGTGTCCTCTAGCGTGAGTGTCCTCTCATGGAGGTTCTACTGTATTGGTGAAGAAAACTGTCCTTTATAGAGAGGTGTCCTCTAGCGTGAGTGTCCTCTCATGGAGGTTCTACTGTATTGGTGAAGAAAACTGTCCTTTATAGAGAGGTATCCTCTAGCGTGAGTGTCCTCTCATGGAGGTTCTACTGTATTGGTGAAGAAAACTGTCCTTTATAGAGAGGTGTCCTCTAGCGTGAGTGTCCTCTCATGGAGGTTCTACTGTATTGGTGAAGAAAACTGTCCTTTATAGAGAGGTGTCCTCTAGCGTGAGTGTCCTCTCATGGAGGTTCTACTGTATTGGTGAAGAAAACTGTCCTTTATAGAGAGGTGTCCTCTAGCGTGAGTGTCCCCTCATGGAGGTTCTACTGTATTGGTGAAGAAAACTGTCCTTTATAGAGAGGTATCCTCTAGCGTGAGTGTCCTCTCATGGAGGTTCTACTGTATTGGTGAAGAAAACTGTCCTTTATAGAGAGGTATCCTCTAGCGTGAGTGTCCTCTCATGGAGGTTCTACTGTATTGGTGAAGAAAACTGTCCTTTATAGAGAGGTGTCCTCTAGCGTGAGTGTCCTCTCATGGAGGTTCTACTGTATTGGTGAATTATTATTATTGCGTATGATATTGTTTTTTACAGCACAATACAACAATGTTGGCAAGTTTCTCTAGAGTGGAATGTCGAGGTGACGAATCCACTCCAGGGCCTCCTCTGTGCACCGGTGGATATCCCCAAGTGTTCCCTGGAAGAATCTTCGAGGACAGTCCCTTAGGATATGGTGCATTGTTTGTATTTGTCCACAGTCGCAGTTCTGGTCTGGACTCATGTTCCACTTATTTAGTAGGTAGTTGCATCTACCAGTAGAGGTCCTGATTCTATTGAGGGTTGACCAGGTCCTCCTAGGTAGGTTGTAGCCGGGAGGTTTGGTGTTAGGGTCCTCCACCAGGTCTTTGTTGGCGATGGCAAGATTGCTCCATCGGTTTCTCCACTCTTCTTTAAGATCTACATTTTCATCGGCCACCCATGCAGGATTCCTTGATATTAGTCGAGTTGGGGGAGGAATTTCGAGAACAGTGTTGATTGGAAGCTTAGTTTTTTGTCCGATTCATTAGTGCTGTAAAGACCAGGATATCCTAAAGGATATTTGGTGATCAGTTGGTGATATCTGTCGATCAAAAGATCTAGCCCGAGGGCGCATGCCGGCCATCACCTTCCTCGGAAGAAGCCGCTCCTAACATGGAGGACAGACGCTTCAGCAGCCGTTCCTAACATGGATGCAGGCGCTGGAGTAGTTGTTGTTGGCTACAGCCTTTGGTTGATTACATGGCGGGCTGGACTCGCCATTTGACTCAGTGTCGTCATTGGGCTTTTGTGGCTTTTTGTAGAGGTACCAGAGCCACCTGATACCCCACCACGCCCTGGTAACACTGACGCTGCTTGTTCGCGACTGCTTATTTGACCAGTTGTCTGATCTTATTCGCAGCTAACCATCATATCTGATGGCCGTTCCCCTATCCACAGCCCGGGGACGCGCGTATTGGTGAAGAAAACTGTCCTTTATAGAGAGGTGTCCTCTAGCGTGAGTGTCCTCTCATGGAGGTTCTACTGTATTGGTGAAGAAAACTGTCCTTTATAGAGAGGTGTCCTCTAGCGTGAGTGTCCTCTCATGGAGGTTCTACTGTATTGGTGAAGAAAACTGTCCTTTATAGAGAGGTATCCTCTAGCGTGAGTGTCCTCTCATGGAGGTTCTACTGTATTGGTGAAAAAAACTGTCCTTTATAGAGAGGTGTCCTCTAGCGTGAGTGTCCTCTCATGGAGGTTCTACTGTATTGGTGAAGAAAACTGTCCTTTATAGAGAGGTGTCCTCTAGCGTGAGTGTCCTCTCATGGAGGTTCTACTGTATTGGTGAAGAAAACTGTCCTTTATAGAGAGGTGTCCTCTAGCGTGAGTGTCCTCTCATGGAGGTTCTACTGTATTGGTGAAGAAAACTGTCCTTTATAGAGAGGTGTCCTCTAGCGTGAGTGTCCTCTCATGGAGGTTCTACTGTATTGGTGAAGAAAACTGTCCTTTATAGAGAGGTGTCCTCTAGCGTGAGTGTCCTCTCATGGAGGTTCTACTGTATTGGTGAAGAAAACTGTCCTTTATAGAGAGGTGTCCTCTAGCGTGAGTGTCCTCTCATGGAGGTTCTACTGTATTGGTGAAGAAAACTGTCCTTTATAGAGAGGTGTCCTCTAGCGTGAGTGTCCTCTCATGGAGGTTCTACTGTATTGGTGAAGAAAACTGTCCTTTATAGAGAGGTATCCTCTAGCGTGAGTGTCCTCTCATGGAGGTTCTACTGTATTGGTGAAGAAAACTGTCCTTTATAGAGAGGTGTCCTCTAGCGTGAGTGTCCTCTCATGGAGGTTCTACTGTATTGGTGAAGAAAACTGTCCTTTATAGAGAGGTGTCCTCTAGCGTGAGTGTCCTCTCATGGAGGTTCTACTGTATTGGTGAAGAAAACTGTCCTTTATAGAGAGGTGTCCTCTAGCGTGAGTGTCCCTCATGGAGGTTCTACTGTATTGGTGAAGAAAACTGTCCTTTATAGAGAGGTATCCTCTAGCGTGAGTGTCCTCTCATGGAGGTTCTACTGTATTGGTGAAGAAAACTGTCCTTTATAGAGAGGTATCCTCTAGCGTGAGTGTCCTCTCATGGAGGTTCTACTGTATTGGTGAAGAAAACTGTCCTTTATAGAGAGGTGTCCTCTAGCGTGAGTGTCCTCTCATGGAGGTTCTACTGTATTGGTGAATTATTATTATTGCGTATGATATTGTTTTTTACAGCACAATACAACAATGTTGGCAAGTTTCTCTAGAGTGGAATGTCGAGGTGACGAATCCACTCCAGGGCCTCCTCTGTGCACCGGTGGATATCCCCAAGTGTTCCCTGGAAGAATCTTCGAGGACAGTCCCTTAGGATATGGTGCATTGTTTGTATTTGTCCACAGTCGCAGTTCTGGTCTGGACTCATGTTCCACTTATTTAGTAGGTAGTTGCATCTACCAGTAGAGGTCCTGATTCTATTGAGGGTTGACCAGGTCCTCCTAGGTAGGTTGTAGCCGGGAGGTTTGGTGTTAGGGTCCTCCACCAGGTCTTTGTTGGCGATGGCAAGATTGCTCCATCGGTTTCTCCACTCTTCTTTAAGATCTACATTTTCATCGGCCACCCATGCAGGATTCCTTGATATTAGTCGAGTTGGGGGAGGAATTTCGAGAACAGTGTTGATTGGAAGCTTAGTTTTTTGTCCGATTCATTAGTGCTGTAAAGACCAGGATATCCTAAAGGATATTTGGTGATCAGTTGGTGATATCTGTCGATCAAAAGATCTAGCCCGAGGGCGCATGCCGGCCATCACCTTCCTCGGAAGAAGCCGCTCCTAACATGGAGGACAGACGCTTCAGCAGCCGTTCCTAACATGGATGCAGGCGCTGGAGTAGTTGTTGTTGGCTACAGCCTTTGGTTGATTACATGGCGGGCTGGACTCGCCATTTGACTCAGTGTCGTCATTGGGCTTTTGTGGCTTTTTGTAGAGGTACCAGAGCCACCTGATACCCCACCACGCCCTGGTAACACTGACGCTGCTTGTTCGCGACTGCTTATTTGACCAGTTGTCTGATCTTATTCGCAGCTAACCATCATATCTGATGGCCGTTCCCCTATCCACAGCCCGGGGACGCGCGTATTGGTGAAGAAAACTGTCCTTTATAGAGAGGTGTCCTCTAGCGTGAGTGTCCTCTCATGGAGGTTCTACTGTATTGGTGAAGAAAACTGTCCTTTATAGAGAGGTGTCCTCTAGCGTGAGTGTCCTCTCATGGAGGTTCTACTGTATTGGTGAAGAAAACTGTCCTTTATAGAGAGGTATCCTCTAGCGTGAGTGTCCTCTCATGGAGGTTCTACTGTATTGGTGAAGAAAACTGTCCTTTATAGAGAGGTGTCCTCTAGCGTGAGTGTCCTCTCATGGAGGTTCTACTGTATTGGTGAAGAAAACTGTCCTTTATAGAGAGGTGTCCTCTAGCGTGAGTGTCCTCTCATGGAGGTTCTACTGTATTGGTGAAGAAAACTGTCCTTTATAGAGAGGTGTCCTCTAGCGTGAGTGTCCTCTCATGGAGGTTCTACTGTATTGGTGAAGAAAACTGTCCTTTATAGAGAGGTGTCCTCTAGCGTGAGTGTCCTCTCATGGAGGTTCTACTGTATTGGTGAAGAAAACTGTCCTTTATAGAGAGGTGTCCTCTAGCGTGAGTGTCCTCTCATGGAGGTTCTACTGTATTGGTGAAGAAAACTGTCCTTTATAGAGAGGTGTCCTCTAGCGTGAGTGTCCTCTCATGGAGGTTCTACTGTATTGGTGAAGAAAACTGTCCTTTATAGAGAGGTGTCCTCTAGCGTGAGTGTCCTCTCATGGAGGTTCTACTGTATTGGTGAAGAAAACTGTCCTTTATAGAGAGGTATCCTCTAGCGTGAGTGTCCTCTCATGGAGGTTCTACTGTATTGGTGAAGAAAACTGTCCTTTATAGAGAGGTGTCCTCTAGCGTGAGTGTCCTCTCATGGAGGTTCTACTCTATTGGTAAAGAAAACTGTCCTTTATAGAGAGGTGTCCTCTAGCGTGAGTGTCCTCTCATGGAGGTTCTACTGTATTGGTGAAGAAAACTGTCCTTTATAGAGAGGTGTCCTCTAGCGTGAGTGTCCTCTCATGGAGGTTCTACTGTATTGGTGAAGAAAACTGTCCTTTATAGAGAGGTGTTCGATTTCCATCCCTTGACACTTTTTATTTTTTATCCATTCTGACCAAAATCTATCCGTGAACTTCAGACAGTGAACTTCACACAGACAGAATAAGGCAATTACAGGGTCCATTATGAAAGTAATGAGCATTTACTGGCAAAATACATTTATTGATCGTAATTTGTGTAAATGTTCAATATTCTTCAAAATACATTCCTCCTGCATCAATACACTTGCGGAGATGCGTTTGCCACGCCTGAAAGGCACCCTGAAACTCCTCGACAGGAATGCTTCTCAGGAACGTTGTAACATGGTGTTGGATGTTTTCCACGGTTTCCCAATGTTTTCCTTTCATCTCTCTCTTGAGTCTAGGAAACAAAAAGAAGTCACATGGAGCTAAGTCGGGACTGTAAGGGGGGTGAGGGATCACCGGGGTGTTGCTCCGGGCCAGGAAGTTGGTAATGATGGTAATGGCTGGTGGCATTGTCATGGTGGAGCTTGACCGTGTCTTTAATGTCAGTCCTCACGCGTGGAATCCGGCGTTTCAATCTCCTGAGCACCTCCAGGTAAAAGGCTGAGTTTACAGTTTGTCCCTGCGGTACAAACTCACAATGGACTATTCCTCGGATGTCAAAGAAGACAATGATCATCGTTTTGATGCGCGACTTGCTCATTCGCGCTTTCTTGGGGCTTGGGGATGATTTTGTGTGCCATGCACAGCTCTGCCTTTTCGACTCTGGGTCGTATTCAAACATCCAGGATTCGTCTCCGGTTACTACAGAGTTCAGAAAGTCCGGTTCATTTTGAATCAAATCCAACAATTCTTGACAGCGCAAAACTCTAAGTTCTTTCTGGTCTTGCGTCAACACTTTCGGCACAAGTTTCGCACAGACCTTACGCATTTGCTGATCTCGATCACATGTACCACAAATGTGGACATGTGTAATGTGTCAGCAATTTGCTGGATACTTAATCGACGGTCGGTACGCAAAACTTCGAGCACACGATCTACGTTCTCGTCAGTTCTGGCCGTTGTTGGGCGTCCTGAACGGGGTTCGTCGGCGACCTCCTCCCGGCCCTCCTTGAACGCCTTGTGCCACTTCCCAGACTGTGATCTTGAAATGCAATCGTCCTTGAAGGGTTTTTGCAGCATCTGGAATGTTTCGGTTGCATTATTTCCAAGCCTCACGCAAAACTTTATGGCGTATCGTTGTTCAAGCGAACGCTCCATCGCGCTATGTTACAAAAGTTGAAAACACACTTCAATCGGAGGCATGTATCTCCCCTCACACTGCTCGAACTCAACTGACGACCAGATGGATTGAAAGGGCATATCCCTCCACCACATTTCCCACGGTTTTACCGTGCTGCCATCTATCGTCGCGTCACAATAACATTATGCTCATTACTTTCATAATGGACCCTGTATATAAGTAGATTTATATTAGAAGTGAATGGCCGAAATGTCTTCTAATTCAAAGAAATATGAAGGCCGGCCAGGCAACTTCTATCTTCAATATCATATAGATGGCGCGTTATATTGCCTTAGAATTAATACCTATAGGCATTAATGTGAAATCAGTAAACATACCTGGAATGTAATTGCACTGAAAAATGGTGTTCCAGCGACAAAGAAGTACTGGCCTGGTGGTGCGTCGTACTGCCAGACGAGGAGTAAGTACAATTTATTTTCCACATATATACGAAGACCATGTGAAATTCTTATATAAACCTAAGTATATTATAGAAAACACTATTAGGTCGGGTTTGATGTCATAAAAAACAGTCGATCTTTGGCCAAATATAACGTGTGAATTGAATCATCGCCGTACTCCCTGATTTAGACAATGTGACTTTCTTTATTCCCAAACTGGAAATCGAGTTAAAATGGCGTATTGTCGATGATATCCCGACCATCCAAACAGCTACGACGCGCACTTTAGAGACGATTCCTTAAGGTGAATAGGCATTTAAATCTTTATTAAATCGCTGCAACAGATATATTGGATTCGAGGGGATATTTTTATTTTTTAAAAATGGTTGAAATTTATTATATTGCTTATATTTTACAGACGCATTCTTAAGAAGTCTTTGCCGCGCACTGTGTATAAGAATAAAAACTCGATTCTCTCAACCTTTCTTCTTATTTATTACTTAAGTTTCGGTGACCAACTGCCATCCTTTTTAAGTAAACCAATCCTATGTTTGCATATGTCTTGCCTCTTTTAGGAAGTTAATGGGAAATATGTAGAGCGTGTTAAAAAGTTTCAACAAAATATATACAAAGAAAACAAGAAAGGTACTTTATATATAAGAGAGAGAGAGAATAATACGAGATTGAAACTACTTTATTGACTTCTAGTCAAAAACAAAAAATAAAGTTTTAATAAAATTACAGTTATAAGAAATAGGAATAAAATGTTTATATTTACGTCAGACACGAAGCCTTTTCTGAAGGGAAGTCTGGATAAAGAGTTTGGACAGGTCTTTGGTTATATGGAGTTTTGTCTCTAACATGTTCAATTGCTATTTTGAGAGATTCGTACAGAATGGTCTTGCTTCCAGGCGAGAATTGCCTGAGGAGTCCCTCCCTCTTAGGGCGGTAAAAAACCGCGTCCACTACCTCATCCTTATAAACCTCCTTCATAGAGGAGGGTAGGAGAGAGTCAGCGTTTAATTGTTTAAAAAATTCCTCTACCTGCTCCATGAGCTTGATCTCCTGAGAGGTCTCAAGAGGCTGCATGGGTTGTGTTATGCAGGTAGAAGACTTGAGTAGAAGTTTTGAGTCTCTTTCGCACAAACCGCCGTTGGCTCAGTAATGGCCAAGGAGGACTGTGGTCGTGGCAACTATGGCAACTGGCTGGTTCTCGGAGCTGGAATAGGAAGCTCGGGAGTTGGAGTCTCCTGGGGATAGACAGGAATGTCCATCTCAGGCGAAGGCGCGGTGGAACTGGAGTGTGTTGAAGGGATCACCTTGTTGGGTGCCGAGAATTTCGCGGCTGGTGTAGAGAAGGCGAAGTTGCTGAAGAGCATTGGTTTGGAGGAGGGAGGCTTCGACACCGGGTCCTGCCGGGTGTCTTGATGACGTCCTCCATTGATCCCCAAAGGGCAGGTGTCTCGCCGATTTACTTGACTTTTTACTACACTCATAATTTACTACACATAACGCCTTAGGTGATGTAGGCAGGCGTCGATTCGCCTGTTGAGACAATCACCAGCTTGACAGGGAGCTGTTTGTAGTTTCAATTCTTCATTTAGAAGGATGAAGGCCTCCTTGTTACCGGTGGACCAGGTGTAGCCACAACTTGCCACTACTTCATGGGTCAGGCAGATAACCCTGCAGTAGGGCCGTAGCGCCCCGACGATGTCCTCATCCCTTATAGAGTTTAAGAGGTTCTCGAACACTATCTTGCCTGCGCGTTTCCTGTAAAGGAAAAAATTGAGAAAGGTGTTCCCGATTGTTAGGGCCTTCTCAGATAGACAATCTGATTTTTCGATACTCTCCAGCCCGACTATAACCTGGCCGGACATCTTCATTAGCTGGAAGATCGCGCCTTTTCACTGATATTTCTTCAGGGCCTTGATGTACTGCTGGGCTTAAGTCATAAGTACTCGGTGTAGCAGCATTGGTCAAATGACGCTGCCGCTGATCTTGCTCCGGGTTGCTACTGACTACTGTTCTTCATCTGTGTCACAGGGTCTCTTTTTGCCTTTTTTGGTGGTTGAGTCGGCTTTGCTGCAATGATGTCAGCCTTTTGGACCTTAGCTGGATTGCCATTAGGGTCCTAGTTTTTGTCTTTCGAGCCTTTAAGCTTTTGGTAACTTTCAGAAATATACTTCCCGAAACCTCAACGCGATCAGCCCAATTTACATTAGCTTTAATTTTTCCAGCGGCCTGATTTGCATATCTTCTGTTTGCCTGATTAATAGAAAAAGTATTTTGGAAATTTCTTCCGCCAAATTCTTGGCATTGTAGGGTCTTTCTGGAGGGGAGTGCCACCATCACGCTCGCCATAATCCCGGATTTCCTGCAGTACCCTGCACATATTCGAGATTTCCATTACCTCCATCTCAGGTCTCTAAAAAACGTGGAGCTCGCGCCGTGTGGCCTCACGGCCGAGAGAGAAAACACAAACTTCGACTGGAAAATACTGGGAATCTTACAAACATAGGTGCATACTGATAAAAAGGCACCTAATTATCGTGCAACTGAAATTTTCTGATGGCTTGCGCCATCTATCGTAATAAACATAAACAAATCGTTGATTTTAATTATTCCAGAATTGGCCCAAATACCCTTTATTGATTAATCAAGAAAAGCTACCACGTACGCGTTTAGGGTTGTTGCCCTCGTCAGCGTGGTGCAAGCTGTACCTCCTCCAAAACGAAACTTTTTCATGATTTTTCAGTAGATTGGATGACCAGTTTTTTTTTCGGTTTTTGAGGTGCAGCTGGCACCACGCTGACGAGGTCGGCCAACAGCCTGAACGCGTACGTATTAGATTTTCTTGATTAATTAAGAATGGGTATTTGGGCCAATTCTGGAATAATTAAAAAAACAATTAATAGTTGTTGATCATTTCGATAGATGACGCAAGCCAACAGCAACTTTCAATTGCACGATATGGAGATGCCTTTTTGAAAATGTATAATGTCTCCACCTTATTCTATTACAATTTAACACTTGTAATGTATGTAAATATTAAGAAAAATGATATCTCAGATCGTGCAGCTAAAAGTTATTGATGTATCGGATAGATGTATCGGAATAACTATGAACTAATCGTTGATTTTTTTTTATTCCATATTTGGCCAAATACACTTTCTTGATTAATCAGAAAAATGTATTATCACACACACACAAGCCTTTTTATTGGGGCACCCAGCCCTATACATGATTCCCCTCTACAGGATTTAGCAAAGGAAGATATTTCAAATGTAAAAACTAGAATACAAGAGGTAATAAGGAAAAAGAAAAGAGAGAAGAAAGAAAAAACAAACAAAAAGAAATATAACCATATATACAAAAAATAAACATACAGAGCAAAAGGAACCATACATGATTAAATATTTAAATTAAAGTACCAATGTTTAGAATATGTCAAGGTTAGGATATCATTGAGAGGGCTAGTGTGGAATCAGCCGCATTCAATCTTCGTTTTCTTCCTCCAAGCAAACCACGACATTCGGCGAATCCATTATTCTCCAACGGACATTGACTGCGGCCTTGTAGAATTTATATAAACCGAGGGAGAGACCCTGATCAACCATCAGTGTGTTCATCCAGCTGCAAATTTGTTGGCAGTCAGGTTGAGACCAGGGCAAGTCACCCAAAATTTCTTTCCTCTGTTTCTCTAAGCAAGAGCATCCAAATATTATATGCATAATTTCGTCTTGGATTCTGTTTTTACACAGATCGCAAGTTAGAGTCAAATCAATCTTCCAGCGCTTTGAACGATTTTCTGGAAAGATCGTCCATAGGAGTCTCAGTTGTGCAAAAATCTTTTAATTGCTAGAGGAATAGTTGTGAATAAATATCGTTCTGCTGTTATTGAATATTTTAGGTATTTGAAGTGACTGTAATGTGAAGTATTTAGGATTTTCGCCATGTCGTTTTGGATGCTTTGTTCGGTTGCTATTCGAATAATAGCAGGGATTTCAGTCAGTAAAAATGTATTATAATAAATCGCTATTTATTACAATAGATGGCGCAACCTATCAGCAACATAGTTACGCGATCAGGAGATGCCTTTTTTTAAATTTATCTATATTTTTCTATAAAATGAAAATATAATATAAAGTTTGTATTATGTATTAAAAAATTCGTGATTTTAAATCCTTTCATTTTATATGTATAGATAGCGCGTTATTGCTTTGTGCTAATTTATGCTTAAATGGCCTTGTCTTTATTGTTTGTGGAAGAGCATTGCTCGATGCAAATATTTGAATGTAATTCTACTGTCCTATAAGCTTATGTCCAAAGTTTTCTTGAAAACCATTTCTGAGATTCCATCCTTCAGTGCTGCGTATATAAGCAGAATCGTCCAATACAGTATTAGAGCTCTGAGAAGCGGTCTGGTGGATTAAATTGGCGAAACCGCTGGGAGGGTTCACCACTGATGAGCCAAGCCCTCCCAATATATTTTTTCATCGCAGTAAGGGCAGTAGAAGTGTTTATTATATATACAAGTATCAGAGTCATCAACAATCAATTCTGTCATCGTTTGCTTTTGTGAATGGAATAAATACCCAAATATGTCCATTTCTTATAAGCATCGGTGGTTCAGTTGTAGAATGCTCGCCTGCCAAGCGGGCGGCCCGGGTTCGATTCCCGGCCGATGCATTTTTTTTTTACAATTTTTAAAACTCATTTATTATTATTCTATATACAATTATCAGAGTCATCAATTCTGTCATCGTTTGCTTTTGTGAATGTATGTCAATAATGGATTTCATATTTTTTATTAATTTTTGTTCAGGCCATTATTTGTTTGAATCTCTTTTTAAAAATCGTTTAAAATGCAGTCGCAATCATTAGCGAACACATATGTTTGCCTAATATTTTCATATGCTCTTTTATTTTTTACAGAAAAATATTTACATGCCAGTATTTTGGATTAATTTTTTTATAAACCTTTTTTTAAATTCTTACTGAGAAGATGGGTATCGCAGTCAGGATTCTTTACAGTCAGTCACTCAACTCAGGCAATTTCAGAGGTTAATGGGGGTTTGGTGGAAAAGCTTCCGTCTATTTAAACTATATTAATTTTGAAACAACTAAATGGATTGCAAAAAAATAATTAAATCCAATACCTAAACACTAATATAATACAATTTTTGCCATTACACACTTTTTTACTGCAGTTTAAGTGTTTCTTCTGTATTGCTATTCTATGGCACTTCCACTATTTATTATTGATGTACTCTCAGTATGAAGGATACTTCACTCGGGGGATTTCTCGGGCGAAGCCGGGTCTTTCTTCTAGTTATGTATAAAAGAAACATTCGTGCTTTTAAATCCTTTCATTTTATATGTATAGATGGCGCGTTATTGATTTGTGTTAATATTTTTCTATATAAATGTTGAACAGGAGAAAATTATACTTTAAAGTGTTAGATCTCACTAGTTTCAGTAAATATCCCCTTGTACTGCTGGCCATCTGGAATATAGCACGATGGATACTAGATCATCCATTTAGACTCAATTCTATTTGGCAATCAAATTTGTAAACTCGCGAATGTATTTCTCTAAAGTAGGAAGTAGCGGCATTTTACCAGCAAGATTTCTCACCATCTTCCTTTTATCTGAAGCCGTTGCAATGTATTTTTTTTAAATATAGAATAATTTGGAATGTTAAGCCAATCACGCATTACATGTTAAACATGGACAAATAAATGACCCGGCATATATTTTCCACCTTACTCTTTTTAAATTTTATTTAATTACAGTATAAGGTCTGTAGAATAGATGTTCATTTCATGAATTAATAATGGTCAAACGAGTATTAGTGTCAATCGCTAGATCGCACTAAGTTGGTCATATTTAATTACAGCAATCGTTCACATGATTACATCGCAGCGAAAGAATTAATAAATTGACGGATCACTCACTACATAATTAGTATAGCTGAAATTTTGACGATACCATTTCATTTCAAAATAAAAGTTAATCTGCTAAAAATTTTCAACTTATAGTGTATAAACGTACCTAATACCGAATCTTGAACATTTCTATGCAGTATTCCAAGTTGCATATCTACTCAGGGTGTCCTGGCCTTATCTGCTAACTATCAGAAAGACAATGTCTATAATTTCAAAACTAACGATACATCCATAACCTTTCTGGATGAATTTTGGTTGGGTGTGCAATTACAATGAGTTTCCTTGGCCAAGTAATTCAAATCAAATAATTATATATTTCGATATGAGTATGTTTTATATCAGTTATTGTGTAACTCATGGATATATTAAAACATTATTCTTCCATCATACATTCAGCATGGCTTCTAAAATACATATGTTACAGGGGCGAGGGGGACACCCGGGTGTTTGATGTCCCGGCCGGCGTCCCCTCGCCCTCGTGGATGGTGAAGTACCGTCCCTTCAAATTGCAGGGGTGAGTTGGTCTCAGGACATATATACACTTTGAAACAACACCCTACGTATTGATAGAACCTTATGACAGCATGGTATTTTATACAAATTTTATCCCTGGGATTGAACAATATTTTTTAGTATTTGATAGTTACATGTAAAAACATGAATTATCTACATGCAACAAAGTATATATTGAATATTAACATATTATTACATATTTTGAGATATTATATCAAATCATATTGCGTATAATTATATACTTTAAATTAAAGGGGAAAGATATATTTAATATCGAAAAAAACATTTCACCTTTCTTAAAAATCTCCGAAAAAAGAAAAATACTTATAGATTCACTATGCGCGTATCGCACAAGTTTAGGTAAATAATCATCAACTTTAAACATCAGTAGCCAACTGCATATTGCCAGAGTGTCCAATTATAGTGCTCGACAAAACAGTGAATTACTGTCATCTGACAGGAGAATCTGTGGTGTGTTTACTGGTGTCTAGTTGTCCTGGTGTTTAATGCATACTTTAATCAAAGGACATTCTACAGAGATTTTCAGAATATGCATTGTATTGATTTGAGTGGATTGTTCTGTTTACATATATTTACATTGAAATAAAAAAGACAATCACAGTTATGAAATAAACAATACTTAAAATTATACCGCTTAAGTTTTTCTTTTCTATGAAAAATCAATATTTATTTTAAAGAGAAATATTTACTATTTCTAACTTTTTTGAATGAAGTATGAGAGGGTGAAAATATGAAGAGTAATGGCGAACGGGAAAAATAAAAAAAATAAAAGTGTCCAGGGGCGGGAATCGAACCCACATGAAATATCAATTTATAAAATATATCCACCAAAGGAAAGTTTATATAAAGATCATTTCAGAATTAAGATATGCTTTTCTTGCCGAAAGTATATGCAGAATATGATGAGAAAATACATATTCAATATTATTTAGGGATTGAGGAATCTAAGAATATTAAATCTCTTTCGTGTGAAAAAGTGGGAAAGTCTCAAAGAAACACACTAAAAGTAAGAAATTTTGCATAGATAGAATTGTTTATAATCAATAAAGTAACTGAAATATATATATTTTTTTATTTTAACACTTATATCTGAGAGTTAATTTAACAATTTATTTGAAGATTCAGTATTGCTTAATACTCGTTCAAATATAATAGATTATTAGGTTTGAAGCATCTTATATCTCATAGATTCTATAAATAGGATCATAACACATCAACATATCATTGAATACCCCCGAGTCTAAAATATATGGATTATTATGTCTGGTTGACTTTATATATCAGCAGAACCTTTGAGTGATCTTTTTATTTTGATAATACACTTTTGATGATTTCTACATAGCAAATAATATTGTTCAATGTTTTCAATTCATCCATGTACTATCATCGTTAATTGGATATCTATATTAATAAAATGGAAATTTCATAAGTGGTGTTCGCTAAAAACTTTCGTTACAATGCATCAATTTCGACCAAATTTTCAACATTTATGTAAAACGAGATGGAGCAGGTTTTGCTTAACATCAAAATATTTTTCCTAGCTTTAACATGCGTAACTTCGCTGTTATCGATTAAATACAAAAAAAATCAACAGAGTTAATATTATTTATATATAAATACAAAATTAAATTTCAACAGAGTTAATTTTTTTACATACTAGCTAATAATCTCAATCTAAAAAATATTCATATTGTTTTATCATGTTTCTAATTTCGCCTAACAAATATACAAATTTATAGTGACCAACATATGCAAATTTTATCTTTGTTTTTATTTAACTTGATATCGTAAACATATACATCCATTGTAAGCATTTTTCTGTTCACCTTCCGTGGTTTCTCTTTTCTCTGATAGTTTTTAGGTGTAGTATATTTTCTTATTACTAGACTACAAACATTCCCTCGAGAAAAACCTGGGCGAAGCCGGGTACATCCGCTATATTATATAAATATATGACGTAACGAATATAATTATCATTATTATCATAATATTCTGTGTGTTCCCGAATATTATTATCAATAATATTCGTTAGGCAAACTTTCACTCGGATAAAACCCGGGCGAAGCCGGGTACACATCCGCTAGTTATATAATATAATGCGGCCCTTGATTGTAAAACGACATTTGAAATACTATCCCGCATTTGTTTATCCTCAACGAAAAATCAAAATTTATTTCAAGGAAAAATAACGATTATTTCTAACCTTTTGGATGAGGTATGAAAGGGTGAATTTTTATTTTTACGTTTACCATTACTCTTCACAATTCACCTTTTCATACCTCATCCAAAAGGTTAGAAATAATCGTTTTTTCTCCATGAAATAAATTTTGATTTTTCGTTGAGGGGAAACAATTAGATATTATGTAAATATGCTGAGATGTAGTAATCACAATGGGATTTCACTGGAATTTTATCATAATTTGATTGAAATTAATTATGTTCACATTCAACTCAAATACTCAGAATTTATATTTCAGGAATATAAAACATTTATTTCTCTCACACAATTCTATATTTCTTGAAAAGTTGGCTCAATAAGAACATGCACTGCTCTTCGCCTTATCTACGACTGTCAGAACTTTACAGAAGTGAGACATCGTTTGTTCCCTGATTTGAATGATCTAACTCTTTTATCTCAGCCTCTTTGTCTATATACATTTCATGAAATCTCTAGAATAATACATGTAAATTTGTAAATATTTAATTCTAAGTTCTAATTTGTTTGCTGTTTTGTTTCCTCTGTATAAATCGCACATCTGGTTGATTAATATAAATAATAAAAAAGATCATGCAGTCCTAGGGTTAAAAAATACATTAGTTTATATTTTAGTATTTTATTCATACAAATATTTCAATTTTATAACATAATATATTACTTTGTTGTAGATGCAAGTGGTGCGGCCATGTGCCATAAAGGTAAATAACACATTATTTATCACATTTCTCACTATATATTTTATACTATGAATAGATATATTAAAATATACACATATATATATACACACACACTCCAATAAATTTCACTTTATCAATAATATTTTCTTCTATTGACAGCTAGGTTAGGCGCCCTCAAAGTTAAAGCCGCTGTGACATGCGCGTTATATCTAGTGTGTGTGATATTAAGTGATATTATAACCCTAGAATATAATCATGTGGATATACATTTTTTATAATCTTGATATTAGAAAACGGTACCTCTAACAAGTTATATTTAAGTGTGATTTTACAAGTTAGGTACAATCAGAGGGGTTAGAAAGTAAAGTTAACACTTTGGACCCGAAAAACGCAAATATATATTTTAAGATCTTAATATTAAGAAACGGTATCTCTAACAAGTTCTATTTAAGTATAAATTTCAAGTCATATAGGCACAATCAGTGGGGGAAAGAGGGTAAAGTTAATACTTTGGACCCGAAGAACGCAAATATATATTTTAAGATCTTAATATTAAGAAACGGCATCTCTAACAAGTTCTATTTAAGTATGAATTTCAATTTATATAAGCACAATCAGTGGGGAAAAGAGGGTAAAGTTAATACTTTGGACCCGAAGGACGCGAATTCGCGCCCCCGATTTCAAAAAATAAAAACCACTTTTAGATAGCGCCGCATGTCTTATTACCCTTGAGGGCGCCACACCTAGTTGTTAATAGAAGAAACAAATTGCTTTAGCAATTTCTACTGAGTGTTTGATAATATTTGATAAGGTTATTAGTTTTAGGCTTGTGCGATTGCCAAGAGCCTTAAACGCCTACGTGGTTGGTTTTTCTTTATTTATCAAGAAATGGGTTGACCAAATATCATGGAATAACCTAAATCAACGTTTAGTTGATTTTCATTACACTAGATGGCGCTTTGTAATCTTAAAATGTTCATGTGAGCGGTCGGGATATCATAATTTATCATAGACTAGCTGAATGACCCGGGCAACGCCCGGGTTTTACCCGATTAAATGTTTTTATTCAAATACTATTCGTTACAATTATAAATTGGCGCCGTGGATGTCACTCTTGTGAAACGTCCCGCTCCAAACTTTGTGTCTGAGAAGCGATATTTTTATAGAAAGATGATCTGGCTTTGTATCTTCTGCTCGAATGAATGTTTTTCTGTTAGAATTTTGTTATTGCATACTTAAAATGAACTGGCTTTACCCGTGGTCTCTGCCTTTTGAAAATGTTCCCGTTATAATTTTGTATCTGATAATCAAACATGATACAGCAATATTGTCATGATCATTTTCTGAATAAAATACAGCTATTTTTGTCCAGAACCTTTCAATTTCAAATTTTCTTGGCTAAAAATCCGATAAATATCTCTTTCAGATTTTTCTCTATGTCCTGTTGAAACACGTTTTACATGTACATTAGGTCAGCTGATATTACATCCCATTTTCAACGCTAGAGGCGCTGCTTGCGAGCGAAAGGGCAAATTCGCAACGCAATTTGCAAATAACTCGAAAAATATTCGGGATAGAGACCTGATATTTTCACTATAAGTGTTTACCAGATTCTACTCTATATACTGTTAAAATTTCAGTCAGATTAGTTACGTATTGTGTACGTGTATAGCCGACATAGGAACAAACACACATACATACACTAACATTATTATATATATAGGGATATATATGTTATGATTTTTTTTGTTTCGTTATTGAAAAAGAGGTGCAGTCGAGGAAAAAGAAAGATAGTTATTTACCTTTCAAGTAGTTTTTATTTTGAATTACTTGAAGTAAATTTACACAAAAAATTATTTATCACAGCAATATAGAATTTATAGAATGAATTCTATAATCGTGATTCAAAAAAATAGGTAGGTTCAACTATAGATAAATATATATTTACAACAATAATTAAAGTGGTATGTTCTGAATCTATTGTCAAAAATGTAGAACAGTCAATGAATAAAAATAAAATATATGTTTTAAAAAAATAAAATATTTGCATTTTAAATTATATAATATATATATATATATGTGTGATAGTATTGTTGCGAGAAGAACATTTACAATCTCTGTCAACAAATGGCGCTTTAGCCTCTTTTCGGTCTGGGACTAGTGTGGGGATGTCCTACTGCTATGGTCCTATTTCCTATAGGGCTTATAATTGTAAATACATCTTTGTATTATCGTAAGGCTTAAATAGCTGTAAATAACTGTTAATTAATATATCGAGTTCTAGTGTAATGTGGATGAAGGATTAATAGTTAGAAGACTTGTTTCCTGTTACTGTTGTAACTTTCACTCCAACATCACAGTATATACTCTTCTGGTAAGTCTCTCGTGTCCTCCAATCAGTGGTAAGGTGGAGATATACTGCCAGAGGGAAAGGAGATCCACGTGAGTAATATTTCTCAGAGGGGCGTTGGGCTGCTGCAGAGGTGGAGCAGAAGAGCCGGGATAGGTGGCCCATGGAGGAAGAAGCGGCGACGTAATTCAAGAAGAAGACTGGCCCTGTAAGTAAGGGATAATTTTAACACTTGCCAATCCCTACCTATATATTGACCGCAATTATATATTTTGATGATTGTTATGTTACTGACTCTCTCTAAATGTTTCTATCCTTGTAGAAGAACATTGAACTATCGTTTATTAATAGAGTGCAGATACCAGTTGATTGAAGTCTCTTTTCTAAATATATCATTTTGTTCTATCCATATATACATACTTACATTCCTGGCTTATAATCTTACTCTAAGTTATGAATAAGAGAATCATATATATTTCTCTCTCTCGTTATCTATTTAGCTTACAATTCTAGTTATATATTAATTCCTCAATGCTCTTCGATATTAAATTGCCATCTAAAATCAACAACAACAATAGCCTTTATTGGGCACACGTGCCATACAGGATTCTCCCTGTAGAACAAAATAAATAAATAACAAATTAGCATCGTAGTTATATACAAATATTGGGTATTGACCTCGACCAATTATCGAGTTGGATCCGGTGTCTGTGCTAAATATTTTGATTGAGCTGATTTCCAGTATTTATAAAAGGCGAATGCAAAGGGTCTGGATTTTACGACTTTTGCCATCAAAACATAAGGCGAATTGCTATTATAGCCGGTCTCTTGACGAAGAATTTCTCTTTCTTCTTCCATTGCCGTACAGTAGAACATGTAGTGTGGAAAATCGAGACTAAATTCACCGTTGCATAAGGTGCATTTTATGGTCTTAGTTTTCAATAGTGAAACATGATTAATTATCTGTACTACAAAAAGGCTTCTTACTTGTACAATGATTCTCTTTAAGGTTAGGGGGATATTTTCATTCAGATAGCATTCCATTGTAGGTGATGAATGAAAGTACCATCTAAAATCGAATATATATATGAATATCCAATTTAAAGGCTAAAATATATTATTAAAATATGACAATCTTCCCTATTCACTATAGAAGAAGAAACACATGTCGGGGAGAAGATTTTCTTTATAAAGACGCGACACCTGTGTTTTTCTTCTATTATTTAAATAAATTATTTCTATGATTTGAAAACATATTTACAGCAACACACACAAAATATTTTATTACAATACAATTATTTTAATATAATTGGCATGAAATACCTCAGCATATTTTCAATATATTTTGTGGAAAACTAGGGATTTTTTAGATGTTGTTTATTTGAGTGTATAAATATTATAGATTATATATTCAACACATCTATACCTATGTAATATTACATATATGAATATACATATGGATACATATATTCCTATATACATATTATATAAAGAAAAGAGATTTCCTGCTTGAATTTAGATTAATTACTTGTAGAGGAATTATTGGTCATTTGCTTGCTTTTGGTATATTGAAAAAAATAAACAGGTAAATATCCTGTCGACTAATATTATAAAAGATAATTAGATTTCTGTTGTATTTTGATTATTATATAGTTATATAGAATTAATACTTGATATGCTGATTATTTTGAGAATAGAGATATTTGTTGAGCAGTCGTGGCAATGATTAAATAAAATCAGTTATCAAAATAAATTTAATTGCGCTAAAGGATTATATAATAAACATAATTCGATAAAAGTACTGCCTGGCTTAAGGCGTAAGAATAAATAAAACAAAATATTATTTACATAATTACAAACATGTTTGAGCCGACCAACGGGATAGAACAACGAGTTTTTATAGGGGAAGTGTGACCTCTGGCGGTCGAATTAGCAGAGTATTTAAATCTATGAAATTATATAATATTTAAAATAAAATAATATATTTTTATATAACATACATATATGAATTATATATAGATATACATATCATATAGATTATTTTATGACACTCTCTGACTCTCTGTTTTAATCTATTTATGAATCACCGAGAAAAGGTTATGTCCAATGGAGGTGAACATCCATCTTACATTCCTCCTATACTTTACCATTATAATGCTACCTTAAATATGAAGGAGCCCTCTCCCATCAAAATAGACGCCAAGACAGAGCGCCATCTAGTGACCGTCTCCGCAAACTAGCTGATTTGGTCAGTTACAAACTAATAACATAGACAGCTTCGGCAGAATCAGAACGCCTGCCTAGAGACCATGTTTGGAAACAGTGGGCTTCATCTTTGTCATCGACTCGTGACCGTTAGTATGAGGAGTGAATGACACTTTGTCTTAGCATCTACATTAATTAAAGAGATGGACTTTATTTTCATAGCTCAATATCCTTTCGGCAGAATTTCCATCTATATTTGAACCATAGTATTTACCCAGTCAATATCCCAGCTCAATATCTCTCTTTCAAATTCTGAAGATTTCATTTGATACCTTTATGAATCTCATTGAAACAATGTCCATCCTGGAATGATGAGATACATTCGCCCAAATCATGGTCTCCAGGCGGGTGTTTCGAATTTACCAAAACTGAAGTGTGTCAACGACCCGAGACTCCCTGTTTGCGGAAACGGTCAATAGATGGCGCTATGTTTTATCGTGTATTTATAGGGGAGATGTAACCTTTATTTTTATAGATCAATATTATATTTTTCAAAATTTCTAATATCTTTTAAATATCTGGAATTTAATCCTAATTTTATAGCTGTGTTTTATTTGTGTTAATGAATAATATTATATTTTTCATGTCTTTTAAATTATTTACGTGGTTAATAAATATTAATTATAAATTTCTACAAATGAATTTGAATAGATCTGTTAATATTGAGTTCATGCACACTACAAGTCTCATGATTTCAGAAATGAAGATATTTTATAGAATCTTAGATCCTCTATTACATCGATTTAGGTTGGCAACAGTTTATTGTTGGTTCAATATCGGAACAAGTCTGTCAATTTTCTTTTAGCAAGTTTTTTTCTATTTTCAAATTGATAAGATGAGTGTTTTCAAATTCAAAGTGACTGCATGTAAATATTCATTGATTTAGGTCCCTGTAAGAATTTGTGCCAAAATATACTTTTAAACACCTATTAATGAAAATATTTCGGCCGCTAGGTGGCCAAGGCGGGTGGATGTGTATCGCATCGCCTCTCTACTGAGGTAAATATGTATTTAATTTAACTAGTTTTATATAAATCTAAAACATCAAATTGAATTTTAACTTTGAGTATTATTGCTGAAAGTTTGCTCTTTATTATAACTATTTCTTCAAATCAAATGGGCAAAACTAAAAGAAACATGCATAATCCTGTATTTCCTTTGTTTTGCATAAAAGAAAATGGCCGCTCGAGCCTTACCGTCTAATCGTCAAAGAAGAAGTATATCAAAAGCTGGTTGGGATTGTAAGCATTTTATTTGAAGAAAAACTCTACTTCTAAAAACATTACAAAATATTATCATTGTCACCCTTCTGGCCAAAGTAATCGAATAGAATATTGAAAACTAGGAAATAGCAATAAGAAAGGAGGGCTGGATGATATTCTAAATCGTCTAGATAACAAACTGCAACAGATGAATACATTTGCACCTATTCAAGCCAGCGTACTATACAACAAGATTCATTTAGAAACTACCAAAGAATCCATCTCATGCAAACAACAACAGAACACTAACAACAAAAATATCATTATCTCGGCCAAAGCTGACCATAAAGTCAACGATGTTCACCTTCAGACGACCAACTCACCTATTTTATCAAAATATCAATCAAAGGGAAAAAGGAGTATCATTCAAGTTCCATTCAATGAAGACATCGACGACTTAATCAAGGAATTCCGGCACAATGACCAGCTATCTTCAATCAACAAAATATACGAAGCTAAAATACTGGTTCTGACAATAGTTATAAAATCAGTCGACCAAATGACTCCAGCAACTTCAGAATTTGTGGAAACTATATGCTCAAAGATCGAATCACTAAAGGGCAAACAGAAAGGTATTAAAGTCTAATTTGAAACCAAAACAAACTATCCTGACCGCGACATAGTCCTCTGATTTAAGAGTATACACAACTTTTAAATGCTTACCAAATGGTCATATAGATACGGATCCTATGAAATCCTGGATCGAGTCCTGGTAAGACATTGCCAAAATTGCTACCTCTTTAATTCTGGTCATAAATCAAACAACTGTCAACAACCTCCGACATGTCAAATATGCAATACACCAGGTGATCATTCTTGCTCAAAAGTTTTGAATTGTCGAAACTGCAGATCACATCCAAAATATAAAAACAGCGACACAAATCACAAGCCTAACCAGCCCAAGTTGTGTAATTTATAAAGCTCGAATAGATAGAACCATACAGATAACAGATTATGTGGGATATTCAGAAAACCTTCAACAACCTTTCTAATCAATTATTTATTTATGACTCAAGTATATAGCACCCTTAGATCCAACTCTATCCAATTAGTTATGCAAAATATAAGAAAAAGCATCTCAGCTACAAATGAACTAAGGCAGAATCTAACTGGAATAAACCCGGACATTCTTCTTCTCACTGAATCTTACAACATCGAAGATAAAGTGATATTCTCGCTGTACTATAGTATATTTTCTTCAACTCCTGTCTCATCGCATCACTCATCCAAATAAATTGCAATGACAGTGTAAATCAAAACGTCAGGAAATCCAATCCTTCACTATTGTATCTACATTCACCTGAATCTCTATTAAATGATAACCATGAACACTTTGCCGCTTTGTGGAATAACAACGTCTTGTTTTGTCAGCCACCACCTCCTAGCCTGGCTTTTTCAGAGTGACTTGAAGAACTCGAGCTTCTAGCAAGACAGTAGCAATGGCCCGAGGACGTGATGCTGGCATATGCTAGAAGTTACATGAAAGGTCCTGTAAAAAATGGGCAAAGCTAAACACCTCCCAAATATTTACCAACTGGACAAATTTCAAGAAAACACTGATGCGAGACTTTATGATTGCAGATACTACGAAATTAAAATTAATCATGGAGCGCATAATAATATATTACAGGGATATAATGAATAAACTTTACGATACGCTGAATATGTGCTCAATCTTTCCAACAAGGTAAATCCTAAAATTATCGCTGAAGTTGAACATTACTATATAAAAACTGGACTTAATATCTATCTCTCGCTCGTCATATTAATGACACCTTGCAGTACACTTAAATAAATCTTGGAACTAGCAAGACGCATTGATCAACATCTGCTTCGAACAGAGAAGAAGCAGCAGGCAAAGAGTAAATTCGATCCAACCATTTCCGACAATATAATATAATTATAATAACTATAGAGGTCCAGCACGTCTTCCAAACGAGAGAATAAATCATATTCATAGTAAAATCGAAGAAAAAAGAATAAGTGGAACTAGAGCAGAAATAAGTGGCAACAATGGGCGAAATTCATCCCCACTTTAACAATTGCGCAACAAAGAGCAAGGATTCACACCTCCCAACACCAATTATTGAAAGCAGTATCAGGGTGACTAAAGATTCTGTTGGAACTGCTCGGAACAAGGACATATTCCGAGGTAATGCCCATATAATCCCCAAAACAAAACCTACAATTTCAAACCCATCCTAAGACAATATACGAGGTCTATAGATGAGCCAAATACATCACATGATGATTACTTAATGAATTTTAGAATATCGAGAATAGGGAGCAAGACGATCCATATTTTGACATTCAGAGTGAGGAAGACATTTCTAAATTAGGAAAGCGTTAAAAAAACTACAATATCACACACATCCGAAGACCTTTTACGAGGTCTGTAGACGAACCAAATACACCAAATGATGATTACCTAAATAATTGTAGAGGCATCGGCATCAATATTGTAAATCTTCAGAAAAATACATTCGCATTGTAAAAAGAGAAATGCCAATAGAAGGACTGATAGACACTGGAGCAATGGTCAGTTGCACTAATTGAGGAACTACTTAAAGATCATACCCGATAAAAATCTAAAATTAAAATCACCAGGTGATCAAATCTCAGAGCATAGGGAGGTCAATGGGCATCCCCTGTAATTCTGGTGAAGAAAAATAATGGAGCATTCAGATTTTTAGTGGATTATAGAAATCTTAACTCAGTCACAGGAAAAAACACTATCCACTTCCTCGCGCTTCGTTGCTTCGAGAGTACTGTCAAGTGGAGTTGGAAGAACAGGACCGTGGAAAAACAGCTTTTATCACTCTTGATGTACTTTATTAATTAAACGTTATACCTTTTGGATTGTGGAACGGGCTAACAACTTTTGAAAGATTAATGGATACTGTTTTTAAAACCCATAATTGGAAAATTAGCCGTGTTTCCTCGATGACGTCATTGTATTTTCAGAAGAACTACAGTCCCATTTGAAGAGATTGAAGACTATCTTAGAATGTTTAAAAACAGCAAGATTGGCGCTCAATGTTTTAAAATGCCGATTTGCATATACCAAACTCCTTATTTTGGGACATGTCGTTTCAAATCACGCCAGACCTAAAAATATTTACAATACCTAAAACTGTCAAAAATATCAGAGCTTTTTCTTGGATTTTGTTCTTACTATAGAACAGTTATAAAATAATTTACAAAAGTTGCATCGCCATTACAGATTTTGTCCGGTAAAAACCATTCGTTCGCATAGAAAAAAGAACAAAAGTTGCCATTCAATATATTGAAGAACAAGCTCATCTCTCTTGAAGTATTAACACATTATGATCCAAATAAGCCTATGGCCTTCACACAGACGTAAACAACAAACGACTCGTAGCAGTACTCATTCCTTTACACGGAAACACTGAATAGCGTCCAATTTCTTATGCCAGCAGGACATTACAGAAAGCAGAAACCAACTACTCTACAACCGATAAATAATGCCTAGCTATCATATGGGCGATTAATAAATTTAGACCATATCTTTATGGAATGTGAAATTCACTATATATACCGATCACCATAGTCTATGCTGGTTGGCAAAAATGAGAGTCCTACAGGGCGATTAGCGAGGTGGTCACTAGAACTACAAGAATATGATTTTACCATTAAATACAAGTCTGGAGAAACTCATCCAGATGCAAATGGATTGTCATGATGTCCTATCTCAGATAAAATAATTTCCACAATTATAAAGAAAATGATTATGATTCTTATATAAAAATACCTGTAATTTGTTAAATTAGAATCCAAACAGCTATGAAGAGATATTCACCAAATTTGTTTCAAAATGTTCAAGAAAAATCCTTTTGTTACTAGCGATCAGTGGCTTTTGATAATCCTGAAAAACAAACAGAAAGAGCTTTTAGAAAATATGCACGACCATCCGACACCAGGTCATATGGGCATTAAAAGAACTTAGAATCGTTTAAAGAGTAAATACTTCTGTTCTTAAATGCTTAAAACTATGGAAGATAATGCATCGAGTTGCCCTGAATACCAGTTTCGCAAGACACCTTCCCAATTACCTCAAGGACTTTTGCAGCAGATACCACCAGCTTCATGACCTTTCAAAAATGGGAATAGATTTTATGGGGAGATTCCTGAAATCTGGAAGAGGAAATAGTTAGATCCTGGTCTGCATAGACTATTACTCCAGATATGATATCCTATAAAATTGAAAAAAAAAACTATTGATTTTAAAATGAAAATAAGCTGATTTTGAAAAAAATATTTAATATTTTTTTTTATTAAATAATTATTTTAAAATGCATCAGTTGTACATGAGACAGAATATTTCAAGAAAATAAACATCAAAACAGGTTGATATAATGGAGTCGAAATAACACCTAATAAAAATATGCCCTTTTATATCAATAAAAAAAAACAAAGATATTTAAAAAAACTAAATATCAATATAATGTCTCATAAATCCAATTTTAAGGCATATTTGTTTTAAAGCACTCTCAAATAGAGAATGACAATAAGAAAAATTTTTCAGGGTCATATAATTGATTATATTATTCTCTAATCTGATATTCAATATTTATAACATTGTTATACTATATGGAAAAAAAAAACACTGAGAAAAAGGTATTTCAGGCTGATTGGCTATTTAATATCAGGTGTTAGTAGATAACATGCTCATTACAAACCTTAAGGGGAATATAATATTGAATTCAATGTAATTTATTGATTTTCTCTCATTGGAAAATATAAATTCGATTTCCACACCTGAAAACATATCCAATCTGTGTCTTTATAATTTACACATTGGTATATTATAGTAAATGATTTTTTTCTCAACTCTAAATATAACGTGTTAGAGTCATGTATTCAATGTATCTTGTAACTGTGCAGGGACAGAGACCTTCCTCACGGTAGCCGGCGGATTGTGTCCTCCATTTTGTGTGGTCACAGATGAAGGTTGGTGCTGATTTATTAATCAAATTGACCCAACCTACATTGAGAGACTATTCTAACAACATTCTAGTGTATTTATGTTCATTGGGATCCTTCTGAGAGTATTTTATTTTACTTAGGTGTATTTTAACTCGTCTTTATACCTATCTGTATATTGATCTTAAATTGTTTGTTACAGGTTGAAAGGCCGAAGACCCTAGTGATCCTTCACCATGTATATATTATTTTGTAAATAGATAGGTATATATGTTGTATTATGTTGTTTTGTAACGTGTTGTATTGTGTCTTGTATTTATCTTTGTCTTGTTTAACTGGTCTGGAGATTCCGCCAAAGATCTCTTGAGAAAAATCGTCGTCGAAGCCATTGAGAACGATGCCAAGCAGGACTGCATGGAAAATATTGGATAGAGAGATTAACCAGGAAAGCTAATTCAAGCAATATACGCTATCCAGTAGTAATTATTGACCATTTCGTCAGCTTATGAAGAGAATCTCGGCAAGATGGGGAAATTTTGTACCAATGATTTCTCTACTCACCGCACCAATTAAGAAATCACCGATGTGAAAATTAGCTTATGTCACGAGAAAAAAATCCCAATCATCTAACAGACCATTGTGCCAATGTCAGCCGGCAGTTATAGGATGTTTCTGCTCTTCTCTGCCACTTGCGAGATTTTGTGAGAACCTATTTCAATTCCCAGGGATCAACCAAAATATAACGTTCTCTCTATTCAGAATACCATAAGTTCCACTTCCTCCCCCTGGAACTCGTTGATCAACTACCTCTTGGCAAACAATCTGTTCCAAGTCCTTTGGCCATTCTCCCATCTCACCTCTGTAAACACTGAGGCAGCCATACCAGATGTCCTCCGTTTTAATAGCGGATCTCTCCATGGTAAGAAGTTCTTTGTCTCGAGTTACATGTGCATATTCAGGACTCTTCAAACTATTACGCGAATTCTGCATAATTGGACTTCTTGTTCATTCGCAAGAAATGATGGCCAATTCCGTCAGATAGGACATTGCAGCCACGACTTCCATGATCCGAACGTGCTGCTGAGGTTTGAAAAAGTCTGGGTATTTCAAGATGGGTTTATAAAATAAAGATTTATATTTTTGGGAAACATCTTGTATGTATTTGACCTCTGTCTTATTGAAAGAGATCCAGAATTTCAATTACAATGGGTCAGAGCTTCAATTGACAAGGCACAGTACACAGAGGGCCACAAATGTTATTCCTAACAGAACTACAGATATATTAGAAGCACTCTATTAATTTATTCCAAGAGAATCAGATGTTTCAATCCAGTCAGGAGGAATATTCTATTAAAAAAGGAACAGAAATTACTAAAGAAAAAGAAAGAAAATATTTTATTCACAAATATACACATGTTACAATAAATAGAGACGCAAATATATTTCGACAATTGTACAGAATTTCCTGGACAGTGGGTGGTATATTTATTTTTAAAACAGGTGCAGAAATTTTAAGATAAGGGCGCAAAAATATTTTATTCACAATTTTCAAGGCAAGGGGTGCAGAACTTAATATATGACTGACTGTCTTCAGACACATGACGACCTAAATATTAAAAAATATATATATAACATAAAATTTAGAACAAGCATTAGCGGAGGTGAGATATGCAAATGATTAGAATTTCAGTGCAGACGCACATCACGCGCACCTGTAGCTCCACTTCAAAGCACTATTTAAGGCGTGGAGATTTAGACGATTTCAAGTTCGGCAATTGTGTATTTCTTGTGTTTAAAAAGAAACGATCAATTATGCCTCGTAGAATACAGCTATCATATTTTGATCAAATATCCGAGTTCGACAAAGGAAGGGAAGTGGCTTACCGAGATTGTGGACTATCTTTCAGGGAAATCAGTAGTCGTGTTGGACTAAACCAAACAACTGTAATGCGGATATGTGATCCAGGAAAGTACGACGGATCGACGTGTTCGATCGTATCCATCTCAGTGCATCACTTCACGTGCTGACAGGCAAATTGTGCGTATGGCAATCACATATCGCTCAGTCACATCACGAACCGTAGCACAGCACATTCAGTCTGCAACGCATCATACGGTGTCTGCGCGTACCATTCGACGCTGTTTACAGCAGAGTGGTCTGTCCGCAAGACGTCCATTGCTTCGTCTACCCTTGACGCAGAACCACAGAAGTCTCTGCCGCCAATGGTGCGATAAAAGAAGGATGTGGACGGCAGAATGGAATGAAATTGTCTTTACTGACGAAACACGCTTCTGTCTGCAACACCAGGATGGTCGGATTCGAATCTGGAGAGACCGTGGAGAGAAGGTGCTGAACAGATGCCTTAAGCACCGCCACACTGGTCTGGAACCGGTTATTATGGTATTGGGCGGTATTTTATATCAGTCTCGCACTCCTCTAATACGCATTGCCGGTACTTTAAACAGCCAACGCTATATCTCCGAGGTGCTGGAGTCAGTTGTCCTTCCTTACCTTCAGGACTTGTCCACAGCCATATTTCAACAGGATAATGCGCGACCACACGTCCACACGTGGCACGCATTGTCCAAAGGTTCTTCGTCAATCGCCAAATTGAATTGATTCCGTGGCCGGCTCGCTCTCCGGATATTTCGCCGATAGAAAACATGTGGTCCATGGTTGCTCAATGATTGACCCAGATTACATCCCCAGCTGCCACACCAGATCAACTTTGGCAACGTGTGGAAGCTGCTTGGTCTGCTTTACCCCAAGAAAACATCCAAAGTCTCTTTGAATCAATGCCGAGGCTTGTGGCAGCGGTGATCTCCAACAATGATGGCTACTCTGGCTACTGATTCTGACAGGAACCACACTTCGCAGAAGTTTATAAATTTATTCATTTGAGACTTAGTCAACATGTCATCTACAAAATAAATTTTGTTGTGGTATCTCTTGTCTTTCTTGGTGTTGCAATTTTGATGGCAAGCAGTGTATATTGACAGATGTGAAGAATGTATGCTAAACGTACAGATGTTCTAAAAGAGTGAGGCGAAATTATTATATTGTCGAAAGTATAGGAGATCCAAGAACTATTAGAGGCGCAAACCTTACGCAGCATTTACACAAAATATCTTTGGGAATAAATTTTAATAGCATATGTTTAGGCGCTACGAGATAGTTGAACAAACTATACAGTTAGAAAATTCACATTTTATTCACCTACTTACAAATATTCTAAGACAGCTCAGCTCAAATATTTTTTTGAAAGCGGTACATAATAACAAATGAATGGGTCGCATATATCCTTTGACAAAGATGCAGAAGTTCCTAGACAGGGGGGCGGCTCGCTTATCCTAAATTAAGAAAACTACAGATGCTTCAAGAGAGGAGAACTAATATTTGAATTTAAAAAATACAAATATTCCAAGACAGAAGGCACAAAATTTGTATTAGAAATGATACAAAGTTCCAAGAAAAGTTGGGGCATTAAAACTTTATTGGCGGAGTTTCTGATGTAGAAAACATGGTTTGCATAATTCCTATTGAAATAGATATAGCAGTTCCAAAACTAGTAGCCAATATCATACGAAAAACAAATATTTTGTTGACAGGAGTTCAAAGACACGGCTCTAAATTATTTATTGAATGAAGAACACAAGTTTCAAGACATGGCAGTACAAATATTTTATTGACGGAAGCAAAGATAATCGCTCAACTAAAGTTACTGATGGCTTGCTACATCATTCGGAAAAAATATTAACTAATCAATAAATTTTAATTATTCTAAAATTGGTTTAATAGTTGATATTTATTCCTACAGATGGCGCAAGCCATCAGCAACCTTTAATTGAACGATCAGAAGATGCATTTTTCTTAATTTATCAACCTGATCCCAGTACAATTTCACCTTCTGATTTTTCAGGAAGCCTTAAAGACTTTTTTGGTCGTTGAGGTACAGCATGCACCACGTTGACGAAGGCCAACAGCCTAAAATGCGCACGCACGTGGTTAGTTAACTAGCTAAGTGCGCATTTTGTAAGATAGGCTTACCTCTAACGATGTACAATCCATTTAGGTTCCTTGCCACACATATCACTCTGTTGTCACTGAACACTCTTGCCTTGTGGTTACAAATTTTGATGTGCTTGCCTTTATCCTCTGTTTGCGACACAGAAAGCAAATTTATTCTTGCTTGGGACACAAAAAGCACGTCGTTCAAGGTGACATCTTGCGTTCCAGTATCTAGGTACATCTTCATGCGGATATTTCCAACTCCCTCTACTTGTAAGTTGCCGCTCGCAGTCTGGATGGGCTCACACGTAGTAGGCTGGAAACTTGTAAACCATTGTCGGTTCTTACAGACGTGATGTTTTGCGCCGCTGTCCAAGATGAATTCATCTTCTGAAGAGACTGCATTGAGGCCATGAGCATATTCTCCGACGGAGATTTAAAAGAGTCTTTCTTCCTGCTGTAGCTTTTATCCGCCTTGTAGTCTCGGTTGATGGACGACCTGCAATCCTTGGCGATATGGCCGATTTTCGAACATCGGTAGCTCTTGACTCCTTGTTTTCTGGAAGTATTCCTAGTGTCGTCCTTTTAAAAATTGAGTGCTTCGCCGAGACCTGAACTTGCTCCTTCTCGGGCAGATCTTCTTTCATACTCTGTGAGTAGAGTATTTCTAACCTTGTTCGATGCGAAGTCAGAGTCCTCGACATTTCCGAACGACATCACCAGGGTATCGAAGCTGTCAGGTAACCCTGATAGCATGCTGTATGCTATATCTTGATCGTTGACTTCCGCACCTGCTTCTTTTAAATGGTCCGTACAAATTTTCAATCTATTCAAATAGTCTAACATTGACTCACCAGTTTGAAGCTTGATGTTCACAAACTGCTTCTTTAACTGTAGTATCCTCGAACGAGATTTTGGCTCAAAAACCTGTTCCAGATTTTTCCACGCATCCTGTGGCGATGAACAGTCGATGATGTGGATTTGGTGTTCTGTATTTATCGACAACGCGATAACAGCCAAGGCTCAATCCTTTTGAGCTTTTGTTGGGAGAATCTTAATAAATTACTCTCTATTAAAATATAAAACTTCTTTATTGAAGGCACAAATAACTAAGAATTTAAATTACTATAATAAATCTAAAAAACTCTAAGAAACTCTTACGCCTTAACGTCTCCTCATATACTCTCTCCCACTCACTCAAAGAAATACATATATTTATATACACACAACACCACAGAATAAATTAGATCACAGATTAATTAAATCACAGAATGAAAATGAATATTTTAAATAATAAACATCAACAAATCTCCCCTTCAAATTTTCAATTTTCATTTCTCAAAAATAACTCCACCACTTATGCAGTTCTTAAGCTTGACAGCATCCACAGTCTTGGTGAGATGGTCCGCTTTCATGTCTTCTGAAGGGATATGCAAAACTTCAATTTCTTCATCTTCCATGGCTTTAATCCATTGCTCTCTATTATCTGAATTCAATGCTTCTTGGTAATCTTTCGGACATTTAATTTCGAAAGTTCTATCAGAAACATTTTCCTTATTCTTCATTAGTCTTAATCTTTCAGATCTCCTCACTCCCTTTTTTATAAGTTCTTCGTCCTCGGTTTCTCTCAAACGAAGATCTCGTTCATTTCTCATTTCTCTCGTCATACCTGGTTCTGGTCCTCTTCTATGTGGAGTAATTATTTCATCAGGAGGTATTTCATCTATTTCACTCAAATCTACATCATTATCATCTTGAGGAATATGCTCATCATCGATGTTAAAGTTTTCTACCTGGTCTTCTCCATTATAAATATCACCACCAGAGTCTTCATTCCCGTGAGAAATCAAATTTTGGTCTTCTCTACTAAAAAAGAAAAGTTCATTTTCATCGAGATTTCTTCCACTATTATTCATTAAATAATATCCGAGCTTAGATTCATTAAATTTTACATCTGATACTTCATGTATTTCATCCATTTCTGGTAAATATATTCTATAACCTTTACTTATCATACTATAACCCATCATAATCCCTTTATGAGCTTTTGGTTCCATCTTCTTTCTCTTTTCTTTTCTTATATGAACATAAGCTTTTTTTGCTTCCGAACCTTTTTAAGTAAACAATGTTTGGTTTCCATCCCTTGTATATCTCGAAAGGAGTTGTATTCATTTCTTTAATTTTTATTCTGTTATTTACATGAACAGCTACTTTAACACTTTCACTCCAAAAATGTATAGGTAATTTAGAATCAATTAGCATGGTTCTTGCTGACTCAACTATGGTTCTATTAAATCTTTCGGCTTTTCCATTACTTTCAGGAGTATAAGCTGTGGTGAATTCTTGTTTGATGCCTTTACTAGATAACCATCGCCTCAAATAATTTGAAACATATTCTCCTCCATTATCATTTCGAATCCTCTTTACTTTCTTTCCAGTCTGTCTTTCTTCTTGCATGCCGGCCCATGCCACCTCCCTGGCCTTCCCATGCCACCTCTTTGGCCTCTCCATGCCACCTCCTTGGCCTCCCCACGCCACCTCCTTGGCTTTCTCATGCCACCTCCTTGGCCTCCCCACGCCACCTCTTTTGCTTCCCCTTGCCACCTCCTTGGCTTCTCCTTGCCACCTCCTTGGCCTCCCTATGCCACCTTCTTGGCCTCCTTATACCACCTCCTTGGCCTCCCCATGCCACCAACCCCCTGGCCTCTCCTTACAATTAACATGTTATGAATTGAATAAAATTGAATATTGGGGAAAATATCATTTGAAATGTTTCCTAAAAACATAATATTCACAGGGACCTTTAACAACCATTGATTCTATACTAAAGCAAAAATGTATATTATGAAATCAGTGTAATTCAATAGTAGCATCTCTCATGCATCTCTATCACAGCAGTCACAATGTTCTCATCTTGGGTGTGTAAAGCTGCTGTTCTGGGTCCACGTCAATTTTCTGCTGTTGTTGTTGTTGTCGTGTCCAATGAAGAGCCTCAGATGTCCACATGCATCTCTATTACAGCAGTCCCAATTTGGAAAATGGGTACCCTTTCCACGTTAGTCACCTTGGACCAGAATTTGGTGGAATATTCCAAGGGCCCAGGGGGGACTGGTGTGATCGGACTTCTTCTCTCCATTCATACATTCTGATGAAGATACCTCTTCCAGCACTCTGGTGTTAGGGGACAGTTAGTTCCACGGTATCCGCCATCTTGTAGCATTTGTTTCAAATATTTCCCTGAGAGGAAAATACTGAAGCTCTCTCTACTCCGGCCTTCCTAAGAATCGAAATTGCGATTTTATTTTTAAAACATTTTATTCAACTTGTCTTCATTCTGTCTTTTAATAAATATTGTGAAAAAAATGAATATACCTACACAATTTTCACTCTTTAGGTTTGATCAAGATGGAACCAAATTTAAGACTTCAAATCATAAAGAGCCATCATCGAGGCCTTCCTCTATGAGCTTGTCTGCGAGTTGCACGCTGGAGAGGCCGGCCAGGATGTGCCCCTCCATCTTCATCAGCTGGTAGACGGTGTCCTTGCCCAGCTTGGCTTCCAGCGCCCGGAAGTACTGCTCCTGGGTGAAGTCTGGGCAGAACTCCAGGTAGACACACTGGACCGCCTGCCCTGCTGCCGACCTAGCTCGGAAGGTAGCCTGATTCTTCCTGGTGGTCTGGCATTCATGCACCTTGCTGGGTCTTAGCTTAGCTCGTGGCCTGCTGCTGTTGGAAGGGATTTTTGGCCCCCGAGTTGGCGTGGTAAGATTCATGTGGCCTCTTTTCACAAGCGCCCACTGTGGTGAGTTTACGAGAACCTCGTCTTCTTGTTCCGCGCAGTTAGCCCAGTTGCGGCGCGAATATGCATTCTTG
>CP092883.1:27967668-28034896 GCA_030710605.1 Cordylochernes scorpioides | reverse complement strand
TTTGAGCTGAGCTGTCTTAGAATATTTGCAAGTAGGAGAATAAAATGTGAATTTTCTAACTGTATAGTACGCACATACGCACAATTTGCCTGTCAGCACGTGAAGTGATGCACTGAGATGGATACGATCGAACACGTCGATCCGTCGTACTTTCCTGGATCACATATCCGCATTACAGTTGTTTGGTTTAGTCCAACACGACTACTGATTTCCCTGAAAGATAGTCCACAATCTCGGTAAGCGACTTCCCTTCCTCTGTCGAACTCGGATACTTGATCAAAATATGATAGCTGTATTCTACGAGGCATAATTGATCGTTTCTTTTTAAACACAAGAAATACACAATTGCCGAATTTGAAATCGTCGAAATCTCCACGCCTTAAATAGTGCTTTGAAGTGGAGCTACAGGTGCGCGTGATGTGCGTCTGCACTGAAATTCTAATCATTTGCATATCTCACCTCCGCTAATGTATGTTCTAAATTTTATGTTATTATTATTATTATTATTTTTTTATATTTAGGTCGTCATGTGTCTGAACACAGTCAGTCATATATTAAGTTCTGCACCCCTTGCCTTGAAAATTGTGAATAAAATATGTTTGCGCCCTTATCTTAAAATTTCTGCACCTGTTTTAAAAATAAATATGCCACCCACTGTCCAGGAAATTCTGTACAATTGTCGAAATATATTTGCGTCCCCATTTATTGGAACATGTGTATATTTGTGAATAAAATATTTTCTTTCTTTTTCTTTAGTAATTTCTGTTCCTTTCTTAATAGAATATTCCTCCTGACTGGATTGAAACATCTGATTCTCTTGGAATAAATTAATAGAGTGCTTCTAATATATCTGTAGTTCTGTTAGGAATAACATTTGTGGCCCTCTGTGTACTGTGCCTTGTCAATTGAAGCTCTGACCCATTGTAATTGGAATTCTGGATCTCTTTCAATAAGACAGAGGTCAAATACATAGAAGATGTTTCCCAAAAATATAAATCTTTATTTCATAAACCCATCTTGAAATACCCAGACTTTTTCAAACCTCAGCAGCACGTTCGGATCATGGAAGTCGTGGCTGCAATGTCCTATCTGACGGAATTGGCCATCATTTCTTGCGAATGAACAAGAAGTCCAATTATGCAGAATCCGCGTAATAGTATGAAGAGTCCTGAATATGCACATGGAACTCGAGACAAAGAACTTCTTATCATGGAGAGTTCCGCTATTAATACGGAGGACATCTGGTATGGCTGCCACTATGTTTACAGAGGTGAGATGGGAGAATGGCCAAGGGACTTGGAACAGATTGTTTGCCAAGAGGTAGTTGATCAACGAGTTCCAGGGGGAGGAAGTGGAACTTGTTGTATTCTGAATAGAGAGAACTTATATTTTGGTTGATCCCTGGGAATTGGAATAGGTTCTCACAAAATCTCGCAGGTGGCAGAGAAGAGCAGAAACATCCTATAACTGCCGGCTGACATTGGCACAATGGTCTGTTAGATGATTGGAATTTTTTTCTCGTGACATTAGCTAATTTTCACATCGGTGATTTCTTAATTGGTGCGGTGAGTAGAGAAATCATTGGTACAAAATTTACCCATCTTGTGGTTGCCGAGATTATCTTCATATGCTGACGAAATGGTCAATAATTACTACTGGATAGCGTATATTGCTTGAATCAGCTTTCCTGGTTAATATATCCATCAAATATTTTCCATGCAGTCCTGCTTGGCATCGTTCTCAATGGCTTCGACGACGATTTTTCTCAAGAGATCATTGGGCGCAATCTCCAGACCAGTTAAATAAGACAAAGATAAATACAAGACACAATACAACACGTTACAAAACAACATAATACAACATGTATACCTATCTATTTACAAAATAATATATACATGATGAAGGATCACTAGGGTCTTCAGACTTTCAACCTGCAACAAACAATTTAAGATCAATATACAGATAGGTGTAAAGACTAGTTAAAATACACCTAAGTAAAATAAAATACTCTCAGAAGGATCCCAATGAACATAAATACACTAGAATGTGTTGTTAGAATAGTCTCTCAATGTAGGTTGGGTCAATTTGATTTATAAATCAGCACCAACCTTCATCTGTGACCACACAAAATGGAGGACACAATCCCCCGGCTACCGTGAGGAAGGTCTCTGTCCCTGCACAGTTACAAAATACATTGAATACATGACTCTAACACGTTATTTATAGTTGAGAAAAAATTCATTTACTATAATATACCAATGTGTAAATTGGAAAGACACAGATTAGATATGTTTTCAGGTGTGGAAATCGAATTAATATTTTCCAATGAGAGAAAATAAATAAATCACATTGAATCCAATATTATATTCCCCTTAAGGTTTGTAATGAGCATGTTATCTTATAACACCTGATATTAAATTGCCAATCAGCCTGAAATACCTTTTTCTCAGTGTTAATTTTTTTTTTCATATAGTATAACAATGTTATAAATATTGAAAATCATATGAGAAGAATAATATAATCAAATATATGACCCAGAAGAAAAAATTATTGTTGCCATTCTCTATTCGAGAGTGCTTTAGAACAAATTTGCCTTAAAATTGGATTTATGAGACATTATATTGATATTTAGTTTTTTTGAATCTCTGTTTTTTTTTTATTGATATCAAAGGGCATATTTTTATTAGGTGTTATTTCGACTCCATTATATCAACCTGTTTTGATGTTTATTTTCTTGAAATATTCTGTCTCATGTACAACTGATGCATTTTAAAATAATTATTTAATAAAAAATATATTAAATATTTTTTTCAAAATCAGCTTATTTTAATTTTAAAATCAATAGTTTTTTTTTTCAATTTTATAGGATATTATATCTGGAGTAATAGTCTGTGCAGACCAGGATCTAACTATTTCCTCTTCCAGATTTCAGGAATCTCCCCATAAAATCTATTCCCATTTTTGAAAGGTCATGAAGCTGGTGGTATCTGCTGCAAAAGTCCTTGAGGTAATTGGGAAGGTGTCTTGCGAAACTGGTATTCAGGGCAACTCGATACATATTCTTCTACAGTTTTAAGCATTTAGAACCAGAAGTATTTACTCTTTAAACGATTCTAAGTTCTTTTAATGCCCATATGACCTGATGTCGGATGGTCGTGCATATTTTCTAAAAGCTATTTCTGTTTGTTTTTCAGGATTATCAAAAACCACTGATCGCTAGTAACAGAAGGATTTTTCTTGAACATTTTTTTAAAAATTTGGTGAATTTCTCTTCATAGCTGCTTGAATTCTGATTTAACAAATTGCAGATATTTTTATATAAGAATCATAATCATGTTCCTTATAATTGTGGAAATTATTTTATCCTGGATAGGACATCATGACAATCCATTTGCATCTGGATGAGTTTCTCCAGACTTGTATTTAATGGTAAAATCATATTCTTGTAATTATAGTGACCACCTCGCTAATCGCCCTGTAGGGCTCTCATTTTTGCCAACCAACATAGACTATGGTGATCGGTATATATAGTGAATTTCATTCCGTAAAGATATGGTCTAAATTTATTGATCGCCCATATGATAGCTAGGCATTATTTATCGGTTGTAGGGTAGTTGGTTTCTGCTTTCTGTAATGTCCTGCTGGCAAAAGAAATTGGACGCTATTCAGTGTTTCCGTGTAAACGAATGAGTACTGCTACGAGACGTTTGTTGTTTACGTCTGTGTGAAGGCCATAGGCTTATTTGGATCGTAATGTGTTAATACTTCAAGAGAGATGAGCTTGTTCTTCAATATATTAAATGGCAACTTTTGTTCTTTATTCCATGCAAACGAATGGTTTTTACCGGAAAAAATCTGTAATGGCAATGCAACTTTTGTAAATTCTTTTATAACTGTTCTATAGTAAGAACAAATTCCAAGAAAAGCTCTAATAATTTTGACAGTTCTAGGCATTGTAAATATATTTAGGTCTAGCGCGATTTGAAACGACATGTCCCAAAATAAGGAGCTTGGTATAGGCAAATCGGCATTTTAAAACATTGAGCGGCAATCTTGCTGTTTTTAAACATTCTAATAAATCTTCAATATCTTCAAATGAGACTGTAGTTCCTCTGAAAATACAATGACGTCATCGAGGAAACACGGGTGATTCCAATTATGGGTTTTAAAAACAGCATCCATTAATCTTTCAAAAGTTGTTGGCCTGTTCCCCAATCCAAAAGGTATAACCTTGAATTAATATAGTCCATCAAGAGTGATAAAAGCTGTTTTTCCACGGTCCTGTTTTTCCAACTCCACTTGCCAGTACTCTCGAAGCAACGAAGCGCGAGGAAGTGGATATTGCTTTTTCCTGTGACTGAGTTAAGATTTCTATAATCCACTAAAAATCTGAATGCTCCATTCTTTTTCTTCATCAGAATTACAGGGGATGCCCATTGACCTCCCTATGCTCTGAGTTTTGATCACCTGGTGATTTTAATTTTAGAATTTTATCGGGTATGATCTTTAATTCGAGTTTCTTAATAAGTTCCTCAATTAGTGCAACTGAATATTGCTCCAGTGTCTATCAGTCCTTCTATTGGAATTTCTCTTTTCACAATGTGAATGTATTTTTCTGAAGATTTACAATATTGGATGTATTCTATCACCGGAGAGTTGCGATCATTTTGATTTTATTAGTTTTATGACACTTCTTTTATTGTAGGGAAGTTTTCCTCACTATGAATATCGAAATATGGATCCCCTTGATCCCTATCCTCGATGCCTCTACAATTATTTAGGTAATCATCATTTGGTGTATTTGGTTCGTCTATAGACCTCGTAAAAGGTTTTTCGGATGTGTGTGATATTGTAGTTTTTTTTAACGCTTTCCTAATTTAGAGAAGTCTTTCTCACTCTGAATGTCAAAATCTGGGTCGTCTTGCTCCCTATTCTCGATATTCTACAATTCATTAAGTAATCATCATGTGATGTATTTGGCTCATCTATAGACCTCGTATATTGTCTTAGGATGGGTTTGAAATTGTAGGTTTGGTTTTGGGGCTTATATGGGCAATACCTCGGAATATGTCCTTGTTCCGAGCAGTTCCAATAGATTCTTTAGTCACCCTGATGATACTGCTTTCGATAATAGGTGTTGGGAGGTGTGAATCCTTGCTCTTTGTTGCGAAATTGTTGAAGTGGGGATGAATTTCGCACATTGTTGCCACTTATTTCTGTTCTAGTTCCACTTATTCTTTTTTCTTCGATTTTACTATGAATATGATTTATTCTCTCGTTTGGAGGTCGTGCTAGACCTCTATAGTTATTATAATTATTTATATTGTCGGAAATGGTTGGATCGGATTCACTCTTTGCCTTCTGCTTCTTCTCTGTTCGAAGCAGATGTTGATCAATGCGTCTTGCTAGTTCCAAGATTTATTTAAGTGCACTGCAAGGTGTCATTAATATGACGAGCGAGAGATAGATATTAAGTCCAGTTTTTATATAGTAATGTTCAACTTCAGCGATAATTTTAGGATTTACCTTGTTGGAAAGATTGAGCACATATTCAGCGTATCGTAAAGTTTATTCATTATATCCCTGTAATATATTATTATGTGTGTGTGCTCCATGATTAATGTTAATTTCGTAGTATCTGCAATCATAAAGTCTTGCATCAGTGTTTTCTTGAAATTTGTCCAGTTGGTAAATATTTGGGGAGTGTTTAGCTTTGCCCATTTTTTTACAGTACCTTTCAAGTAACTTCTAGCATATTCCAGCATCACGTCCTCAGCTATTGCTACTGTCTTGCTAGAATCTCAAGTTCTTCAAGTCATTCTGCTGGGTGTTCTTCAGAATACCCTCTGAAAAAGCCAGGCTAGGAGGTGGTGGCTGAAAAAGAAGGCGTTGTTTTCCACAAAGCGGTAAAGTGTTCATGGTTATCATTTAATAGAGATTCAGGTAAATGTAGATACAATAGTGAAGGATTGGATTTTCTGACGTTTTTTTTATTTTCACTGTCATTGCAATTTATTTGGATGAGTGATGCGATGAGACGGGAGTTGAAGAAAATATACTATAGTACAGCGAGAATATCACTTTATCTTCTATGTTGTAAGGTTCACTGAGGAGAAGAATGTCCGGGTTTATTCCAGTTAGATTCTGCCTTAGTTCATTTGTAGCTGAGATGCTTTTTCTTATATTTTGCATAACTAATTGGATAGAGTTGGATCTAAGGGTGCTATATACTTGAGTCATAAATATATAATTGATTAGAAAGGTTGTTGAAGGTTTTCTGAATATCCCACATAATCTGTTATCTGTATGGTTCAATCTATTCGAGCTTTATAAATTACGCAACTTGGGCTGGTTAGGCTTGTGATTTGTGTCGCTGTTTTTATATTTTGGATGTGATCTGCAGTTTCGACAATCCAAAACTTTTGAGCAAGAATGATCACCTGGTGTATTGCATATTTGACATGTCGGAGGTTGTTGACAGTTGTTTGATTTATGACCAGAATTAAAGAGGTAGCAATTTTGGCAATGTCTTACCAGGACTCGATCCAGGATTTCACAGGATCCGTATCTATATGACCATTTGGTAAGCATTTAAAAGTTGTGTATACTCTTAAATCAGAGTACTATGACGCGATCAGGATAGTTTGTTTTGGTTTCAAATTAGACTTTAATACCTTTCTGTTTGCCCTTTAGTGATTCGTTCATTGAGCGTATAGTTTCCACAAATTCTGAAGCTGCTGGAGTCATTTTGTCGACTGATTTTATAACTATTGTCAGAACCAGTATTTTAGCTTCGTATATTTTGTTGATTGAAGATAGCTGGTCGTTGTGCCGGAATTCCTTGATTAAGTCGTCGATGTCTTCATTGAATGGAACTTGAATGATACTCCCTTTTCCCTTTGATTAATATTTTGATAAAATGGGTGAGTTGGTCATCTGAAGGTGAACATCGTTGACTTTACGATCAGGTTTGGACGAGATAATGATAGTTTTGTTGTTAGTGTTCTGTTGTTGTTTGCATGAGATGGATTCTTGGGTAGTTTCTAAATGAATTTTATTGTATAGTACGCTGGCTTGAATAAGTGCAAATGTATTCATCTGTTGCAGTTTGTTATCTAAACGATTTAGAATATCATTAAGCCCGTCCTTTATTATTGCTATTTCCTAGTTTTCAATATTCTATTTGATTACTTTGGCCAGAAGGGTGACAATGATAATATTTTGTAATGTTTTTAGAAGTAGAGTTTTTCCTCAAATAAAATGCTTACAATCCCAACCAGCTTTTGATATACCTCTTCTTTGACGATTGGATATGTTTGTAATTGTGATCGAAGGCAGTACTTTGTGTTGACTCTTCTGGAGACTGCGCAGTAAGGCTCGAGCGGCCATTTTCTTTTATGCAAAACAAAGGAAATACAGGATTATGCATGTTTCTTTTAGTTTTGCCCAATTAATTTGAAGAAATAGCTATAATAAAGAGCAAACTTTAAGCGATAATACTCGCAGCGAAGTTACAATTCAATTTAATGTTTAAGATATATATAAAACTAGTTAAATTAAATAAATATTTACCTCAGTAGAGAAGCGATGCGATACACGTCCACCCGCCTTGGCCACCTAGCGGCCGAAATATTTTCATTAATAGGTATATACAAGTATATTTTGACACAAATTCTTACAGGGAACTAAATCAATGAATATTTACATACAGTTACTTTGACTTTGAAAACACTTATCTTATCAATTTAAAAATAAAAAAACTTGCTAAAAGAAAATTGACAGACTTGTTCCGATATTGAACCAACAATAAACTGTTGACAACCTAAATCGATGTAATAGAGGATCTAAGATTCTATAAAATATCTCATTTCTGAAATATATCAAGAGACTTGTAGTGTGCATGAACTCAATAATAACAGATCTATTCAAATTTATATGTAGACATTTATAAATAATATTTATTAACCACGTAAATTATTTAAAAGACATGAAAAATATAATATTATTCATTAACACAAAGAAAACACAGCTATAAAATTAGGATTAAATTCCAGATATTTAAAAGATATTAGGAATTTTGAAAAATATATAATATTGATCTATAAAAATAAAGGTTACATCTCCCCTATAAATACACGATAAAACATAGCGCCATCTATTGACCGTTTCCGCAAACAGGGAGTATTTTGGTTCAATTTTGGTAAATTCGAAACACCCGCCTGGAGACCATGGTTTGGGCGAATGTATCTCATCATTCCAGGACGGACATTGTTTCAATAAGATTCATAAAGGTATCAAATGAAATCTTCAGAATTTGAAAGAGAGCTATTGAGCTGGGATATTGATTGGGTAAATACTATAGCTCAATATAGATGGAAATTCTGCCGAAAGGATATTGAGCTATGAAAATAAAGTCCATTTCTTTAATTAATGTAGATGCTAAGACAAAGTGTCATTCACTCCGCAAACTAACGGTCACGAGTCGATGGCAAAGATGAAGCCCACTGTTTCCAAACATAGTCTCTAGGCAGGCGTTCTGATTCTGCCGAAGCTGTCTTTGTTATTAGTTTGTAACTGATCAAATCAGCTAGTTTGCGGAGACAGTCACTAGATGGCGCTTTGTCTTGGCGATTATTTTGATGGGAGAGGGCACCTTCATATTTAAGGTAGCATTATAATGGTAAAATATGGGAGGAATGTAAGATGGATGTACACCTCCATTGGACATAACCTTGTCTCGGTGATTCATAAATAGATTGAAACAGAGAGTCAGAGAGTGTCATAAAATAATCCATGATATGCATATCTATATACAATTCATATATTATATATGTATCCTTATGTAGATCCATATATCTAATATTACATATGTATAGATGTGTTGAATATATAACCTATAATATTTATGAAATAAAAATAAACGATAGCAATACGTTTCTTTATACGTGAAATTTTATGCAAGCCCTCGGATTATATCGATCCTTCCACAGGCCACTAGGGCTTGCATAAAATTTCACGTATAAAGAAACGTATTGCTATCGTTTATTTTTATTTCATACTTTATAGCAATTCTTTTGTCTATCTATAATATTTATATACTCAAATAAACAACATCTAAAAAATCCCTAGTTTTCCACAAAATGTATTGAAAATATGCTGTGGTATTTCATGTCAATTATATTAAAATAATTGTATTGTAATAAAATATGATGTGTATGTTGCTATACAACAACAACAACAACAAAGCCTCTATTTAGGGCCTCTCGCCCTATACAGGATTCGCCAGTTTACAAGGGATGGGGAGAATACTGTGTGGCCTTTTTCCGGGATATAGTCTTGTGGAATCCAAATATCGCCATCGCTATATACCTATTCTTTGATATTTCATTAATTAGTGCCGGAAATGAAGGACAAAGTTGCCCCGTTTAATCATTTAGTTTTCGTCTTTCCTCAGACAGAGAAGCACAGTCAAATAAGTAGTGCAATATCTCTCCGTTGTTATTCCTGATCCACAGAAAGTGCATTTCAGATCTTCACGCATCAATAAAATCAGATGATGTTCTCTGAAAAAAATTGAAAGGGTTCTAAATTGTGCAATTAATCTGATGACAGGAAAAGGGAGTTCACTTAAGAAATATTCTTCAGTGGTAAAAGTTGTATATATATCTCTATAGTGGGAATATAACTTTGATTGGGTTATTCTTGTTAAGTCGTTTTGTATTGTTTGCTCTATCGCAGTTCTTAATATTCCTGGGATAGCATTCCTTAGTGAATCAGGATCATTACAATAAGTAAGTGTGTGTTTCTATAAATATGTTTTCAAATCATAGAAATAATTTATTTAAATAATAGAAGAAAAGACACAGGTGTCGCGTCTTTATAAAGATGCTCTTCTCCCCGACATGTGTTTCTTCTTCTATAGTTAATAGGGGAAATTGTCATATTTTAATAATATATTTTAGCCTTCAAATTGGATATTCATATATATATTCGATTTTAGATGGCAAATTTAATATCGAAGAGCATTGAGGAATTAATATATAACTAGAATTGTAAGCTAAATAGATAACGAGAGAGAGTGAAATATATGATTATCTTATTCATAACTTAGTTAAAGTAAGATTATAAGCCAGGAATGTAAGTATGTATATATGGATAGAACAAAATGATATATTTAGAAACGAGAGACTTCAATCAACTGGTATCTGCACTCTATTAATAAACGATATTTAAATGTTCTTCTACAAGGATAGAACCATTTAGAGAGAGTCAGTGACATAACAATCATCAAAATATATAATTGCGGTCAATATATAGGTAGGGATTGGCAAGTGTTAAAATTATCCCTTACTTACAGGGCCAGTCTTCTTCTTGAATTACGCCGCCGCTTCTGCCTCCATGGGCCACCTATCCCGGCTCCTCTGCTCCACCTCTGCAGCAGCCCAACGCCCATCTGAGAACCATTACTCACGTGGATCTCCTTTCCCTCTGGCAGTATACCTCCATCTTACCACTGGTTGGGGGACACGAGAGACTTACCAGAAGAGTATATACTGTGATTATATAAAAGGGCGTACCTGGATCTGTAAAGAAAAAAAAAACAATTTTTTTCTTAAAATATTTCGAGAGATTGCTCCCTCTTTATCAATTTATTGCACGTGCAATAAATTGATAAAGAGGGAGCAATCTCTCGAAATATTTTAAGAAAAAAATTGTTTTTTTTCTTTACACATCCAGGTACGCCCTTTTATATAATCTTAATTAATGGATCGCCTTTTGACTCAAAATATACTTTGATGTTGGAAACAAGTCTTCTAACTAATCCCTCATCCACATTACAATACAACTTGAACATTAGTTAACAGGTATTTACAGCAATTTAAATCCTACAGCCAATAAAAATATATATTTACAATTATAAGCCCTAGGAAATAGGACCACAGCAGTAGGACATCCCCACACTAGTCCCAGACCGGAAAGAGGCTAAAGCGCCATTTGTTGACAGAGGTTGTAAATGTTCTTCGCGCAACAATACTATCACATATATGAATAAAAATATATATATACACATATATCATATATATATATGTGTGTGATAAATTATGATATCCTGACCGCTCACATGAGCATTTTAAGATTACAAAGCGCCATCTAGTGTAATGAAAATCAACTAAACGTTGATTTAGGTTATTCCATGATATTTGGTCAACCCATTTCTTAATAAATGAATAAAAACCAACCACGTAGGCGTTTAGGGCTGTTGGAAATCGCCCCAGCATAAAACTAATAACCTTATCAAATATTATAAAATACACAGTTGAAATTGATAAAGCAATTTGTTTCTTCTATTAACAACTAGGTGTGGCGCCCTCAAGGTTAATATGACATGCGCACTATATAAAAGTGGTTTTTATTTTTTGAAATCGGGGGGCGAATTCGCGTCCTTTGGGTTCAAAGTATTAACTTTACCCTCTTTCCCCTACTGATTGTGCCTATATGACTTGAAATTCATACTTAAATAGAACTTGTTAGAGATACCGTTTCTTAATATTGAGATCTTAAAATATGTATTTGCGTTTTTCGGGTCCAAAGTATTAACTTTACCCTCTTTCTCCCACTGATTGTGCCTATATGACTTGAAATTCATACTTAAATAGACCTTGTTAGAGATACCGTTTTTTAATATTAAGATCTTAAAATATATATTTGCGTTCTTCGGGTCCAAAGTGTTAACTTTACTTTCTAACCCCTCTAATTGTACCTAACTTATGAACTCACACTTAAATATAACTTGTTAGAGGTACCGTTTCCTAATATCAAGATTATAAAAAATGTATATCCACATGATTATATTCTAGGGTTATAATATCACTTAATATCACACACACTAGATATAACGCGCATGTCACAGCGGCTTTAACTTTGAGGGCGCCTAACCTAATTGTCAATAGAATAAAATATTATTGATAAAGTGAAATTTATTGGAGTGTGTGTGTGTATATATGTGTATATTTTAATATATTTATTCATAGTATAAAATATATAGTAAGGAATGTGATATATAATAGGTTATTTACCTTTATGGCACCTGGCCGCACCACTTGCATCTACAACAAATTAATATATTATGTTATACAATGGAAATATTTGTATGAATAAAATACTAAAATATAAACTCATGCATTTTATAACCCTAGGGGGACTGCATGATCTTTTTTATTATTCACATTAATCAATCAGATGCAATATATTATATATATATATATATATATATATATATAGTTTTTAAATATTTGCGCCTAATACAGAGGAAACAAAGCAACAAAAAAATTAGAACTTAGAATTAAATATTTACAAATTTACATGTATTATTCTACAGATTTCATAAAATGTATATAGACAAAGTGGCTGAGATAAAAGAGTTAGATCATTTAAATCAGGGAACAAACGATGTCTCACTTCTGTAAAGTTCGGACAGTCGTAGATAAGGTGAAGAGCAGTGCATGTTCTTATTGAGCCAACTTTTCAAGAAATATAGAATTGTGTGAGAGAAATAAATGTTTTATATTCCTGAAATATAAATTCTGAGTATTTGAGTTGAATGTGAACAAAATTAATTTCAATCAAATTATGATAAAATTCCAGTGAAATCCCATTGTGATTACTACCTCACAGCATATTTACATAATATCTAATTGTTTCCCCTCAACGAAAAATCAAAATTTATTTCAAGAGAAATAACGATTATTTCTAACCTTTTGGATGAGGTATGAAAGGGTGAATTGAGAAGAGTAATGGTAAACGGAAAAATAAAAATTCACCCTTTCATACCTCATCCAAAAGGTTAGAAATAATCGTTATTTCTCTCCTTGAAATAAATTTTGATTTTTCGTTGAGGGGAAACACATGCGGGATAGTATTTCAAATGTCGTTTTACAACATGGGCCGCATTATATTATATAATATCTAATTATCGATGATAGTACATGGATGAATTGAAAACTTTGAACAATATTATTTGCTATGTAGAAATCATCAAAAGTGTAATATCAAAATAAAAAGATCACTCAAAGGTTCTGCTGATATATTAAGTCAACCAGTAATAATAATCCATTTATTTTAGACTCGGGGGTATTCAATGATATGCTGATATCCTATTTATTTAACTTTATTAAATACTAATTGATTATATTTGAACGAGAATTAAGCAATACTGAATCTTCAAATAAATTGTTAAATGAACTCTCAGATATATGTGTTAAAATAAAAATAATTTTATTTCAGTTACTTTCTTGATATTATATTATATATATTATAAACAATTCTATCTATGCAAAATTTCTTACTTTTAGTGTGTTTCTCTGAGACTTTCCCGCTTCTTCACACGAAAGAGATATTTTATATTCTTAGATTCTCCTAAATCCCTAAATAATATTGAATATGTATTTTCTCATCATATTCTGCATGTACTTTCGGCAAGAAAAGCATATCTCAATTCTGAAATATTTAAATGAAATCTTTATATGAATAAATCTTTATATGAACTTTCCTTTGGCGGATATATTTTATAAATTGATATTTCATAACTGTGATTGTCTTTTTTATTTCAATGTAAATATATGTGAACAGAACAATCCACTCAAATCAATACAATGCATATTCTGAAAATATCTGTAGAAGATTTATGATTAGGTATGCATTAACACCAGGACAACTAGACACCAGTATACTCACCACAAATACTTCTGCCAGATGACAGTAATTCACTGTTTTGTCGAGAACTATAATCGGACACTCTGGCAATATGCAGTTGGCTACTGATGTTTAAAGTTGATGATTATTTACCTAAACTTGTGCGATACGCGCATAGTGAATCAATAAGTATTTTTCTTTTTTCGGATATTTTTAAGAAAGGTGAAATGTTCTTTTCGATATTAAATATATCTTCTTCCTTAAATTAAAGTATATAATTATACGCAATATGATTTGATATAATATCTCAAAATATGTAATAATGGGTTAATATTCAATATATACCTTGTTGCATGTAGATAATTCATGTTTTTAGATGTAACTATCAAATGCTAAATAATATTGTTCAATCCCAGGGATAAAATTTGTATAAAACTACATGCTGTCATAAGTTTCTATCAATACGTAGGGTGTTGTTTCAAAGTGTATATATGTCCTGAGACCAACTCACCCCTGCAATTTGAAGGGACGGTACTTCACCATCCACGAGGGCGAGGGGACGCCGACCGGGACATCAAACACCCGGGTGTCCCCCTCGCCCCTGTAACATATGTATTTTAGAAGCCATGCTGAATGTATGATGGAAGAATAATATTTTAATATATCCATGAGTTACACTATAACTGATATAAAACATACTCATATCGAAATATATAATTATTTGATTTGAATTACTTGGCCAAGGAAACTCAATGTAATTGCACACCTAACCAAAATTCATCCAGAAAGGTTATGGATGTATCGTTAGTTTTGAAATTATAGACATTGTCTTTCTGATAGTTAGCAGATAAGGCCAGGACACCCTGAGTAGATATGCAACTTGGAAGACTGCATAGAAATGTTCAAGATTCGATATTAGGTACGTTTATGCACTATAGGTTGAAAATTTGTAGCAGATAAACTTTTATTTTGAAATGAAATGGTATCGTCAAAATTTCAGCTATAGTAATTATGTAGTGAGTGATCCGTCAATTTATTAATTCTTTCGCTGCGATGTAACCATGTGAACGATTGCTGTAATTAAATATGACCAATTTAGTGCGATCTAGCGATTGACACTAATACTCATTTGACCATTATTAATTCATGAAATGAACATCTATTCTACAGACCTTATACTGTAATTAAATAAAATTTAAAAAGAGTAAGGTGGAAAATATATTGCCGGGTCATTTATTTGTCCATGTTTAACATGTAATGCATGATTGGCTTAACATTCCAAGTTATTCTATATTTTAAAAAAATACATTGCAACGGCTTCATATAAAAGGAAGATGGTGAGAGATCTTGCTGGTGAATATCTCTACTTCCTACTTTAGAGAAATACATGCGCGAGATTGCAACTTTGATTGCCAAATATAATTGAGTCTAAATGGACGATCTAGTATCCATCTTGCTATATTCCAGATGACCAGCAGTACAAGGGGATGTTTACTGACACTAGCGAGATCTAACACTTAAAAGATATAATTTCCCCCTGTTCAACATTTATATAGAAAAATATTAACACAAAGCAATAACGCGCCATCTATACATATAAAATGAAGGGATTTAAAAGCACGAATGTTTCTTTTATACACACACACACACATAACTAGAAGAATGACCCGGCTTTGCCCGAGAAATCCCCCGAGTGGAGGAAGTATCCTTCATACTGAAAGTACATCAATAATAAATAGTGGAAGTGCCATAGAATAGCAATACAGAAAAAAACACATTAACTACAGGAAAAAAGTGTGTAATGGCAAAAATTGTATTATATTAGTGTTTAGGTATTTGATTTAATTATTTTTTTGCAATCCATTTAGTTGTTTCAAAATTAATATAGTTTAAATAGACGGCAGCTTTTCCACCAAACCCCCATTAACCTTTGAAATTGCCTGAGTTGAGTGACTGACTGTAAAGAATCCTGACTGCGATGCCCATCTTCTCAGTAAGAATAAAAAAAAGTTTATAAAGAAATTAATCCAAAATACTGGCATGCAAATATTTTTCTGTAAAAAAATAAAAGAGCATATGGAAATATTAGGCAAACATATGTGTTCGCTAATGATTGCGACTGCATTTTAAACGATTTTTAAAAAGAGATTTAAACAAATAAAGGCCAGAACAAAAATTAATAAAAAATATGAAATCCATTATTTACATACATTCACAAAATCAAACGATGACAGAATTGATTGTTGATGACTCTGATACTTGTATATATAATACAAACTTCTACTCTGCCCTTACTGCGATGAAAAAATATATTGGGAGGGCTTGGCTCATCAGTGGTGAACCCTCCCAGCGGTTTCGCCAATTTAATCCTCCTGACCGCTTCTCAGAGCTCTATTACTGTATTGGACGATTCTGCTTATATACGCAGCACTAAAGGATGGAATCTCAGAAATGGTTTTCAAGAAACCTATGGACATAAGCTTATAGGACAGTAGCATTACATTCAAATATTTGCATCGAGCAATGCTCATCCGCAAACAATAAAGACAAGGTCAGTTAGACATAAATTAACACAAAGCAATAGCGTGCCATCTATACATATAAAATGAAAGGATTTAAAAGCACGAATGTTTCTTTTATACATAATACAAACTTTATATTATATTTTATTTTATAGAAACATATAGATAAATAAAAAAGGGCATCTCCTGATCGCGTAACTATGTTGCTGATGGGTTGCGCCATCTATTGTAATAAATAGCGATGTATTATAATACATTTTTTTGATTAATCAAGAAAGTGTATTTGGCCAAATATGAAATAATAAAAATTCAACGATTAGTTGATATTTATTCCGATAGATGGCGCAAACCATCAATAACTTTTAGCTGCACGATCTGAGATATAATTTTTCTTAATATTTACATACACCTATGGGAAAATATTACAAGTGTTAAATTGTAATAGAATAAGGTGGAGACATTTTCAAAAAGGCATCTCCATATCGTGCAATTGAAAGTTGCTGTTGGCTTGCGTCATCTATCGAAATGATCAATAACTATTAATTGTTTTCTAATTATTCCAGAATTGGCCCAAATACCCATTCTTAATTAATCAAGAAAATCTAACCACGTACGCGTTCAGGCTGTTGGCCACCCTCGTCAGCGTGGTGCCAGCTACACCTCAAAAACCGAAAAAAAAACTGGTCATCCAATCTACTGAAAAATCATGAAAAAGTTTCGTTTTGGATTAGGTACAGCTTGCACCACGCTGACGAGGGCAACAACCCTAAACGCATACGTGGTAGCTTTTCTTGATTAATCAATAAAGGGTATTTGGGCCAATTCTGGAATACTTAAAATCAACGATTGGTTTATGTTCATTACGATAGATGGCGTAAGCCATCAGAAAATTTCAGTTGCACGATAATAAGATGCCTTTTGATCAGTATGCACCTATGTTTGTAAGATTCCCAGTATTTTCCAGTCGAAGTTTGTGTTTTCTCTCTCAGCCGTGCGGCCACACGGCGCGAGCTCCGCGTTTTTTAGAGACTGAGATGGAGGTAATGGAAATCTCGAATATGTGCAGGGTAGTGGCAGAAATCCGGGATTATGGCGAGCGTGATGGTAGCACTCCCCTCCAGAAAGACCCTACAATGCCAAGAATTTGGCGGAAGAAATTTCCAAAATACCTTTTCTATTAATCAGGCAAACAGAAGATATGCAAATCAGGCCGCTGGAAAAATTAAAGCTAATGTAAATTAGGCTGATCGCGTTGAGGTTTCGGGAAGTATATTTCTGAAAGTTACCAAAAAGCTTAAAGGCTCGAAAAGTAAAAACTGGGACCCTAATGGCAATCGAGCTAAGGTCCCAAAGGCTGACATCATTGCAGCAAAGCCGACTCAACCACCAAAAAAGGCAAAAAGAGACGTTGTGACACAGATGAAGAACAGTAGTCAGTAGCAACCCGGAGCAAGATAAGCGGCAGCGTCATTTGACCAATGCTGCTACACCGAGTACTTATGACTCAAGCCCAGTGCAGTGCATCATGGCACTGAAGAAATATCAGTGAAAGGCGCGGTCTTCCAGCTAATGAAGATGTCCGGCCAGGTTCTAGTCGGGCTGGAGAGTATCGAAAAAGCAGATTGTCTATCTGAGAAGGCCCTCACAATCGGGAATACCTTTCTCAAATTTTTCCTTTACAGGAAACGCGCAGGCAAGATAGTGTTAGAGAACCTCCCAATCTCTACAAGGGACGAGGACATCGTCGCGGCGCTACGGCCCTACTGCAGGGTTATCTGCCTGACCCATGAAGTAGTGGCAAGTTGTGGGTACACCTGGTCCACCGGTAACAGGGAGGCCTTCATCCTTCTAAATGAAGAATTGAAACTACAAACAGCTCCCTGTCAAGCTGGTGATTGTCTCAACAGGCGAATCGATGCCTGCCTACATCACCTAAGGAGTTAGGTATAGTAAATTATGAGTGTAGTAAAAAGTCAAGTAAATCGGCGAGACACCTGCCCTTTGGGGATCAATGGAGGACGTCATCAAGACACCCGGCAGGACCCGGTGTCGAAGCCTCCCTTCTCCAAACCAATGCTCTTCAGCAACTTCGCCTTCTCTACACCAGCCGCGAAATTGTCGGCACCCAACAAGATGATCCCTTCAACACACTCCAGTTCCCCCGCGCCTTCGCTAGAGATGGACATTCCTGTCTATCCCCAGGACACTCTAACTACCGAGCTTCCTATTCCTGCGCCGAGAACCAGCCAGTTGCCATAGTTGCCACAACCACAGTCCTCCTTGGCCATTACTGAGCCAACGGCGGTTTGTGCGAAAGAGACTCAAAACTTCTACTCAAGTTTTCTACCTGCATAACACAACCCATGCAGCCTCTTGAGACCTCTCAGGAGATCAAGCTCATGGAGCAGGTAGAGGAATTTTTTTAACAATTAAACGCTGACTCTCTCCTACCCTCCTCTATGAGGAGGTTTATAAGGATGAGGTAGTGTACGCGGTTTTTTACCGCCCTAAGAGGGAGGGACTCCTCAGGCAAATCTCGCCTGGAAGCAAGACCATTCTATATGAATCTCTTAAAATAGCAGTTGAACATGTTAGAGACAAAACTCCATATAACCAAAGACCTGTCCAAACTCTTTATCCAGACTTCCCTTCAGAAAAGGCTTCGTGTCTGACCTAAATATATATATGTAGTATATTTTGAGTTATATGGTTCACAACCTTCTTCTGATATTCATTATATAACCCCATATCTATATATTAAAATATGTATCGAACAATGGAAGCAAATAAAACAAAGAAAGAGGTAGACCAGAGATGACAAAGGCCAGACGAAAAACAACCTGGCGCCATAAAGTAACGTGATTACAGTAGCCAATGAGGAATCGCCACATATGCGAGCGTCCCAGAGTATATAAAGAGGCCAGCAATGGGACAAAGAGAGTTATTCAGTTAGTTGTTTTCAGAGCCACGCCGTCATACGGTCGGATTTCTCACCCCTATCCGCGATGTAGGCGTCCGCGACACCCGTGGTTCGACTACCTTCGTCCGTGGTCTACCTCTTCCTCTTGAAGTTACCATCTAGACCTGCCTCTGTCTCTTGCTGTCCCAGTGCGGGAATCCCATCACGCACCCACTACCACGACTGCCCAGCACATTCCACATCGGGTTTACTACAGAATCCGTTAAAGTCGACAGGATGACTGAGGACAAGCAGAGGATGACGAAGGTCGAAGACGAACACGTCGCGGATGCCCTCACCAACATGCAGCCCCCACTGCGACGAACTAGTAAGCCGCCTAGCAGACGCCATTCGGGGACTAGCCGTGCCTCGTGTGGAGGAAGCCATCATCTCCCTTTTCGACGTATCCCACGCAACAATCAGCCTTCTTCCATACAGCCATCTCCAGAGATCAACTCCAGCCAGCATCAGCCATTTCAAGGTACTTTAAACTTTGTTTCTACCATTTTCCCCATAAATTTTATTCTTATATTTTCACCTTAAGCATTTTAAAATCAATTATAACCTTTTTTATAGCATTTTTATTCAATTTTTAAGACTTTCACACTCTCATTTATCCTTTTTACTTTATTTTAATCAAATTATAAACTTTAATTCATCATTTTCAATTTTATTTTAAGAAATATTCAATCACGCATTTTTGCCAATTTATTAATCTTTCATGCCTTTCTTAAAGTCACCTAAAATGGCATTATCCAAATATGCAACTTTCAATTTTACATAAAAAAATCATATTATATTTTAATTACTCGAATCATATTATTTCATATCATCACAGCAAACTTATTTGTATGTTTTTTTTTAGTACCTTATTTATGGCCATAGTATTAATAATTAAATTTATTACGCTCTTTATTTTACTTGACTTATTACTATTCCAATTGATATTTCTCAATATTTAAAAGTTTTAAAAACTAGTCCTAGATTTGTATTTTTATAAATATCAATTTTAAATCATCTCATCTCAAAATGTGCCTCCCATTTTTCCCACAATTACAAATACAACTATAAATGTAATATGCGACAGGACAGGGAAGGTGTGCAGAGCTGATGAAGTTATGGGGCTACACCAACGATCCAAATTGTGCCTGCAATGTCCCACAATCAATGTCCCATATACTAGACGACTGCCCGCTGTACAAATTCAATGGAGGAATCTCCAATCTCCACTCTGTCACCCCGGAAGCCCTGAACTGGCTGAAGGCCTTGCCTCTCAGACTTTAATGACCGATATGTCCTCACTTCTTTTTTCTAGATTTGGTTCATTTTGTCTCCTCTCTAATTGTAAAGATGTTGCTGTATCACCTCATAAGCATAAATAAATAAATAAATATGCGAAAACTAAATATCATACCTTAAAATTTCCATACCCCATCGCATTTCATTCCTACCTGCGTTAAACTGTTATTTACGAAACTCTATCGTATTTTGTACCCATGCCTAACCTTAAAAAATTTCGTAAATTCATTATTTTATAATTTTTATAAACCTAATCACCGCTAATAATCTCCAATCCAACGATTTGTCTAAACATCTTAACGCAAAACTTACTGAGAAACTAAGGTTTTCAACTAGAGAATCCCAGAAGGTCGAGAAAAACAATTTGGCACAGCGATTGTCATCTCTTGTTTGTTTTTATTACCGGCGCGCGTTGCGTCATCCATAGCCCCCCACAATGGCGGCCATGTTGACCTCTCCAGTTTCAGTTCACCTGTACTTGAAACACGTGATATTGGCACACCGGGTATACTAGATCTTTCTATACCTCGACCACTCAGCCATTAGAAACAATCCAAACCAACATTATTATATAGTTATTATTATCATTGCTCATTATATCTTAGAATATTCAACAATCAGCAATCTTTTGATTCATTATTATTCGACTTATATTTTCATCTGTCAGCATATATAGATTCTAAAACGTTACAAATTTAAGCTTTTTAAACATCATTTGAGTTTTTTATATAACATTTATATATTGTTAAAAATACCTTAAGATCGTCTTATTTCTGATATCATTGTTTTTATTAGATTATTATTATTTTCTCATATTGACGCCTCTCTCTCTCGATCCTATCTTCCCATCCTATACCACTTATTCACACCTCCTTAACCCACCTCCTCTCAACCTCATAGTCTCCCATAGGGTTCCTGTTGCCACCCATTTTATTTTTTTATTATTAATTCATCTATTGGACCATCCTTCCTCGGTATACAATTCCCGATAACGAGTTCAGGAAATCCAAAGATTATTTCTTTTTTTTTTTTTTCCATCACCCGACAACATCATTCATTACATTCAACTATGTCGGGTTGTTCAATCATCATTGGCAACAGTACCCTTTACCTTCCATATTTCCCGCAGTCAAGAGTCTCCTGCTCGCCAAACAAACTTTTATTTTTTTTATTTTGATTCAACCAGCTGGCTCTACCTTCCTCACTGTATATTTCCCAACAATGAGTTCAGGCGACCAGTTCGAGCTTTTTTTTTGTTTTTTTTTTCTCAACGCTCGGATCATCATCACAACCATCATTTTACCATTTTATTACTTTTTTTTTTAAACTTTTAATCCGAGCTCAATCATCATTGGCAACAGACAACTCTTGACTCCACCTTTCCCATTTCTACTCTTTCAACTTACCTACCTTCCCCATCTGATCTAATGCTACTTACTGAACATCTTGAGATTGCTGAACCCTGAAAACAATACTTCGCTTCTAAGCTCGTATTGCAGGGCAGGACTCCTGATATGTCCTTTGCAGAAACCAATTCAGACCGTCTTCCTTTATTCCTCACTGCGTCACTACCTATCGCAAACCTTTTGCTTGAGTCAATTTTCTTTTATATTTTATTTTACTTTATTATCTCTACTTCCCCTCCTTCCTGTATTACATCCCTGAAACTATGTTGTAAATACTTAAGGCACCTTAAGTAACAAAAAACTGAAACTAGTATACCAACTTTCCCAAATATTTATTCTCGCTATTGTGTGTGTTTACTTTAAATTTATCCTTCCTATGTACTCCTCTTATATATTTTTTGTAGTTTTATAATATTATATCAATGTGTCACCACTACTCCCCTTTATCTTTATTTTTATTCTAGTAACTAATTTTTGTGCCCCAAATTATTTCCCATTTAATAGATTTGCTAACTTTTCTCTCATTTATTTGTGAATAGACTTACAGTTTACCTAGTTTTGTGGTGTTGGACTTTGTTTTTTTTTTTTTACTTACAGATGTGGATAAAACATTTCACTATTAATCGATAATATCATTTTGTATATTAATGCCTTCAACTACCAACCAACCCTTTATATATTATTACCTTTAATATTTTTATTTTTAGACATAGCATTTTACAACTTCAACTAATTTAGGCACCATTTTAAAGAACCTACAACTAACAATATTTATAATATTTCTTAAACAGATAAAACATTTATCATTTTATTTTTCTTAATAGATTTTCAAAATGTTATTTTTGACGCTTCCCTTACAACCTCTAACTCTATCCCATGAACCTTTCCTCCCAACCTTTTACATCCATCAAGAGTTTATTGTTCGTCAGCCATTTTCTTTTTTTTTTTTTTATTGATTAAACTAACTAGAAGACCCTTCCTCGCTGTACATTTCCCCACAGTGAGCTCAGGAGACCCTGTTAGATTTTTATTTTTTTTCCTCTCATCGTCCGGCTCATCATTTTTTCATTTTTCAACATTTCTTTTCATCACACAAGCCGGACACAATCAAAATGACAGCAATAAATCTCTTACATCCACCTCTCCTTTCCCACATCCTTCAAACCTCCAACTACCTTCCAAGGGATTCCAGTTTGCCGAACATTTTTGTTTTTTTCATTGATTAATCCGACTGGAACAATCCTTCCTCGTTATACCCATTCCCCATAATGAGTTCAGGATATCCAGCGCGATATTTTTATTTTATTTTTCTCATCGCCCGACTCATCATATCAATTCACCATTTTTTCAACTTTTCATTTTTTTTTCTCATAATTCAACCGGGCACAATCATTATGGACAACAGGGATCCCTCTTACCCTCCTACCTCTACCTTTTACCCCATCAATCTTCCCACTTCTTCTCACTGTCTGAGCTAACGATGCAGACGGAATATCTTGGGCCTTCTGTTAATGAAAACAATGCCTCACTTAAACAAGTTCGCATTGCATTGCAGAATGCTTGGGATTCTACCTTGCAGAAACATGCTCAGATACCCCCTTTCCCTTTTTCAACCTTAGCGTCACATTATATGTTCAACCAATAAACTAACTTTTTCTCCGCTCACATTTTATGCAATAAGATATTATTTTACTTGTACGAATCATTTTACCATATTTACCATGTTGTATTATATACTTTTTCTTAATCTTTTATCATTCATTTTGTGCGTTTTTATTTTTATAACCTTGATTTTTTTTCTCATTGATACACCACCATTACAACATCTTTCTCTTTTTAACTTGTAACTTTATAATAATTTTAACTAATTTGTATACAAATTATTTCTTTTATTTTTTATAATAGGTTTGTTAGGTTATCATTCATTACATGTCATTCCCCCAATCAAACCTTCATCACCGGGGGCACATTCTGTAGTATATTTTGAGTTATATGGTTCACAACCTTCTTCTGATATTCATTATATAACCCCATATCTATATATTAAAATATGTATCGAACAATGGAAGCAAATAAAACAAAGAAAGAGGTAGACCAGAGATGACAAAGGCCAGACGAAAAACAACCTGGCGCCATAAAGTAACGTGATTACAGTAGCCAATGAGGAATCGCCACATATGCGAGCGTCCCAGAGTGTTCGTGTTCGTTTAAAAAAAAAAATAAAAGGGTGATCGATTGAAAGGAAAAACAATGGGGGAAATAAATGCACAGAAACACAGTATAATAAAAGGATTTATTTTAAAGATTAAAAACAAAAGGGATAAAAACTATTATACTTATATAAAGAATTAAGGGTAAAAAACACAAGAAAAAAGGTTAAGCTAAATTATACTTATATCTATGGAATTATGTATAAAAAAAATAAACAAGGTTAAGCAAAAAAGAAAGTAAAAAAATTAACTAATCTCAGGGAAGGGAGATAAAAATAAATGGCGGGGGGGTGTCGAGCGTTTGTTTACACAGTACCTCTGGAGTGGCAGCACCGTCGCAGGCTTGGCTTGTCTTGTGCGATGTCCAATTGTCGCGACTCGTTGGTTGTCTAAGACGTCCTTTTCCGTCCTCAAGTTGCTGCTTGAGGGATCCTCCAAGATGTCTTTCCGTCCACGAGACTCTGCTTGTGGGATATGTCTTCTTAGACTTCTTTCCGTCCACGAGACTCTGCTTGTGGGGTATTTCTTTGCGCGCGTCTGCCCCAAGGCAAGGGAACTCAACTGTCCGCCAGATCCGCTGCTAAGAACTGATGAAAGATGCAATATGACGCCCCCGTCGTCCCTCAGAACAACCAATCACATCGCGGTGTTCACGTGATTTTGCCTCCCCGCTGCTGACCTTTGCCCCCTCGTCTCAGCTGGGGCTATCTATAGATATAGATGTCTTGCTCGTTGTCTCCCTTCACCTAAGATCTTCATTCTATGTACAAAGTAAAAGAACGGTAAAATAGTTTTAACATTCTCCCACAAAATTTTTCTCTGAAAGAAGTCAAAATTAAGTATAAGACAAAAGAGCATATATATACACAATACACACAAGAGTAGATATGCCTATTACATTACATAAAATACACATAAAAGAATACACATATTACATTTTTTTTTCCATACAGGTACTTTCACTAGTCCTTCGAGTCATACCTTGCAGGCTTTCTGATTACCCTACCATATCTATTTCTAGAGTCCCTGGATTCAATATTGGGCCTATTTCCTAAAAATGCATCAGATTGGGGTTCGGTATTTGAATTGTCCTTTTGAATCGTCTCAACATTCGAGGATATTTCAAGAGGGTGTAAGCGTTGTAGAGCCCTGATCAAGGTTCCTGTGGATGTTTTAACATGGGCCACTCTCACTATTCCATCTTTTCCTGGTATGAGATTTACTATTCGCCCTTTAGGCCAAAACATTCTTTTAAGATTTTCTTGCCCGATTAGTACAACGTCTCCTACTTTCAACTGTCTTCTATCAATATTTTCGGATTTCTGAATCAGCGCGCCTAAATATTCCTTTAAGAATCTCTGCTTCAATTCTCCCTTCAGTTGACCTAACTCTCTGTATCTAGTGTGCAACATTTCTGGCTTTAAATTTTCAAATTCAGGAAAGCTAGACTCTGGACCATTTTGTAAAAACTCATTAGGGGTTAACGGTTTTAGATCATTGTCGTCTTCAGAGACATAAGTGAGGGGTCGATTATTAATGATAGATTCGATTTCACAAAGGGCAGTCTGCAGTTGTACATATTTCAGCTTCCTGTGACCTAGCATCTTTATCAACATTTCCTTTATTGTCCTAACCATTCTTTCCCAAAATCCTCCCCACCAAGGAGCGGAAGGAGGGATAAAAATCCATTGTATCCTTTTAATTGAGGTTTCCCTTTCAATTCTAATCCAATCCAACCTTTTGAATATTCTATTAAGTTTAGCGAAATTGGTGCCATTGTCGCTATATATTTTCTCGGGGCGCCCTCTCCGACAAATAAACCTATGGAGGGCCATCATGAAGACTCCTGTCTCTAAACTCTTCACCAACTCCAGATGAATAGCGCGATAGACGGCGCAAGTAAAGGCGGCTACCCACACTTTCCCACCTTCTTTCAAATGAAGAGGGCCTAATAAATCAACTCCTGTAACTTGGAAGGGTTTGCCCAGTCCAATTCTGTTTTCTGGCAAAGCTGCCATTGGTCTTTGCAGAGACTTTTCTTTAAGTCTCTTGCAAGCAATGCACTTACAGATAATTTTCTTTATCGTTTTCCTTCCCCTGATTATCCAAAATTTCTCTCTCAGCTTTGATAAAATGAATTGCACCCCTACATGTCCATTCTTCAGGTGCACTTCCCATATAAGTTGCTCTACGAAGGGATGGTCGCCTGGTAGAATGATAGGAGTTTTAAATTCTTCTGGGACCTGTCCATGTAAAAGTTTGCTTTCTACACACCAAAGTCCGTCAGTGTTTTTAATATTTTTAAACTCTTGGTTGCATTCGATTTCTCTATGGAGACTTTCTCCTGAATCATTCGGATAAGCTTTTTTTCTGCCAAGTCTAATTCTGAGACTTTCAAAGGTCCTGTTTCAGTTGACTGTTTTTTTAAGTTTCCCTAAAAATCTTAAAACATAGGACATTACCCTGATGTTGAGAGAGTAATTAGACCTCCTTGTCAGTATCCAGTCTTTATAATCGATGTTCAAATTAATGTTGGTTTTCATAATGTTTTCTTCAACATTTATTTCTTTTGGATTTATCGAGAACTCTGAATTGGGCCAGAATTCTTTAGGTTTTTTCAACCATTCGGGGCCCTCCCACCATCTGCTTTGCACAAACTGGCTTGGAGGGCAACCTCGAGACAGAAGATCGGCCGGGTTCAACTGACTAGGAACGAACCTCCAATCGTTCAAATTGGTAGTGGCCTGTATTTCTCTGACTCGGTTTCTCACGAAAACTCTCCACTCAATTTCTCTCTTTATCCAACTTAGCGCGGTAGTAGAGTCAGACCAAAGAGTTGTTTCACATTTTCTCTTCAAGGCAGCTTGGATTGCATTGGCTAGTCTAGCTCCTAGTACCATGGCCATTAATTCCAAGCGAGGAATCGTAATACTCTTCATAGGAGCTAATCTGACTTTGCTCCAAATCAAAGTTAGAGTATTTTCTCGTCCCGTTTCGCTCCTTAAATAGGCTACAGCTCCATAGCCTATTTGACTAGCGTCACAAAAGATACGAACTTCTGTAGGGAAAATGAGATCATTCCACATATATCTCGGTATCTTTATTAACTCTATTAATTTTATTTGATCCAACCAGGTTCGAAATTCCTGGGCCATACTTTCGGGTAGAGGGGTATCCCAACCTAGTTTCAGTCCCCATGATCGCTGCAGTAACAACTTTGGTGGCAAGAATACTGGAGCGCAAAATCCAAGTGGATCAAATATCCGCTGAACCATGGACAGTACCAGCCTTTTCGTTAATTTGGGTTGAAGACTCAAATTGTCAGGGAGTTCGCATTTTAATGAATCTTCCATTTTATTCCAAACAACACCCAATATTTTTGTACAAGTCCCCTTTCCAGGGTTTTCCTCCAGAGAATATTCCCACTCTCGTAAGTCCATTTTAGCCCTGTCCATAATTTCAATTGCGGCCTTTTGAAATTCTTGCACTTCCTGCTTTGTTTCCAGCGAGGTAATACAATTGTCCATGTAGAAGGATTGAGCTAAAATCTTTGCCCATTGAACAAGTGGGCCTCTTATTGATTGAAGATGGTATTCTATTACGGCGTTCAGCACAAAAGGACTGCAGTTTAAGCCAAATACAAGTCTCTTATGCCTGTAAGCTATTAGTTCTCTATCGCTCTCCTTTTCCCACCAAAGGAATCTAAGATAGTTCCGTTCAGATTCTTCAATCGCCACCATCTGGAATGCTTTTCTTATATCTGCCGTGACTCCAAATTTATTTTCCCGAAATCTTATCATCATTTCAGGGATTCTTTCCAATAAATTCGGTCCCTTTTCTAAACATTGATTCAAAGATAGTCCATTATGGCCTAGACAAGAAGCATCGAAAACCGGACGTATGGGCGTCGTTTTAGATTCCATCTTGTACACAGGGCGGTGAGGTAAATAATAGCCTCTTCTCTCGAGAGGATTTTCCTCGACTCTTTCAATGAGTCCTTCAGTCAGCCAGTCTCTAAAGATCTGACTATATTCGGTCAACTTATTCTGTGAGGTCATTTTCTTAGTGCTTATATCTAACCTTTTTATCGCTATGTCAAGATTGCTGGGGATTGACTCCTTTTCTACCTTCCAAGGTAGACCTACAGAATATCTCTGATCACTTTGTCTTTGAATTTTTGTTATAAACTTTTCTTTTATTTCCTGGTATCTGGTCTCTTTGGAGCAAGTTTCAACAGGATCCCTAATGCCTAGTACTTCTAGATCCCACAAATCCTTTAAATCGCATCGCGTTGTTAGCAGATTCAAAGTCTGCTGCACCTTGTCATTGCTATCAATAATTGGCGAATTGCCCATTAGTGTCCAACCTAATTTCGTTTCCACCGCAGTTAAATCTGCTTCAACTTGAACTATTTTTTCCTGTCAAAATCATACCTAGATAGTTAGCGCCAATCAATATGTCAATCTCTTGTCCTTTAAAATTGTCCTGAGGCAATATTATGCCCTTAATCTTCAATTTTTCTAACCAGTCTCCTTTTGGCAAAGGTGGTATGGCGTCGCAAATTTTACGTTGATCCAGCGCCTCAATATGGATCACATCTCTTTTATTACCTAAATTCTCCAATTCTAACATAAATTTACCGTGCTTTTCTTCACCAATCTTATTACCTCCAAAAAGACTTTTAGCTATGGTTATTTCGCCTTTTCTTTCTATTCCTACACTCCAGACTAACGACTGTTTGATATACGAAAACTGACTTCCACTGTCGAGGAGAATTCTAACCCTTTTAGAGGCATTTGGGCCTCTTAACAGTGCTACCGTGGTCATCAGCAAGACCTGACCTGTGCAGGCTTGACTAGAAAGCGATGCAATGGGTTCGGGTGCATTTTCTTTTAGATTTTCTCTTCCTGGTTTCGCTAACCGGTTAGAAGAATTTTCCTTCACATAAAACTTCCAAGTGGTTTCTCCCACAGTTTTTGCACTCCAATTGTTCTCGGCACTGACTCTGTATGTGTCCCTTTCTTAAGCATTTGAAACATAGATGGGCACTATGTATTTTATCATTTCTCTCTCCCGGAGACATTTTCATTATGGAACGGCATTGATGACTCGCATGATTTGTTCTTTCACAAAAGAAGCATTTTATATTAGTTCGCCCTCCGAACAGACTAGACACAGTGGCGGGTCTGAAATTGCTCCTTGTTCTGGTCCCATCATTGTAAGACCTTTTATAGGGTTCCTCCTGCTTAAAGCCTTTTTCCACAAATTTCAGCCGTTGAGCACTCCTTACTTCGGCTTTTAGAAAGTCCAATAATAACCTGAGCCTTTCTTGAGCTCCTCCAACCCCTTTATCTAACTCTTCCCGTTTTGCTAACTCCATACCATAACCCGAAGAAGGATGCCTGTGCCATATTTTCAAAATATCCGAAGGTAATGAAGACTCGACAAGAGGGTATAAAAAAATACCCGACAACTGGGGATCAATGCCCAATGTCTCTAACGACCGGAGGTGACTGCTCAGTTCGTCGTACAGACTGCTTAAATTTCTATTTTCTTTCTTTACATTAGATATAACCGAATTCAATAGACGTCTGACATATAGTTCTGTCAGTATATTCGGGTCACCGAATCGCTCCTGTAGGGCTTGTACTGCCAAAACATAGTTGGCGCCTGTAACGGGATAGCTTGCTACAACACGATAGGCTTCTGAATTTGGTACAATTGCTTGACGCAAATATAAAAACCGGTCGCTATCGGATAAATTCTTATTTTCGTGAATTTTCGAAAACTGCGCCCACCAGGGCAACCAACCTTCCAGAGAGCCGTCATAGCTTTTTAGGGCTAACTCTGGTAATTTCACATTTATTACAGTGTCCTCGCTAGCAATCGGGATTGTTTCTTCTTTATCGGGATTCCGTAGTACACTGACTTTCTGTTGAATATCAAACTTTTCCTCTTCATATTTATCGCATTCTTGCCATTCCCTATCAATACTTTCCTCTGTAATCCCTTCTTTCACTACCAATAAAGCCTGATATTTTTCGTTTAGATCTACAAGTTTCGTGTAATAAGACTCTAGTCTATTAAACTTAGAATAAATATCATTCTTATCAATTTGAGACTTTTCAAATTCCCCATTTATTTCATTAATAATTCTAGTGAAAGTACCTCTCATGGCTTTTCTGCGCTTTTTAATTGCATCCATTTCCTCCATATTTCCTTTAAATCGATCACGTCCGGCTCACCAAAATGTTCGTGTTCGTTTAAAAAAAAAATAAAAGGGTGATCGATTGAAAGGAAAAACAATGGGGGAAATAAATGCACAGAAACACAGTATAATAAAAGGATTTATTTTAAAGATTAAAAACAAAAGGGATAAAAACTATTATACTTATATAAAGAATTAAGGGTAAAAAACACAAGAAAAAAGGTTAAGCTAAATTATACTCATATCTATGGAATTATGTATAAAAAAAATAAACAAGGTTAAGCAAAAAAGAAAGTAAAAAAATTAACTAATCTCAGGGAAGGGAGATAAAAATAAATGGCGGGGGGGTGTCGAGCGTTTGTTTACACAGTACCTCTGGAGTGGCAGCACCGTCGCAGGCTTGGCTTGTCTTGTGCGATGTCCAATTGTCGCGACTCGTTGGTTGTCTAAGACGTCCTTTTCCGTCCTCAAGTTGCTGCTTGAGGGATCCTCCAAGATGTCTTTCCGTCCACGAGACTCTGCTTGTGGGATATGTCTTCTTAGACTTCTTTCCGTCCACGAGACTCTGCTTGTGGGGTATTTCTTTGGCGCGTCTGCCCCAAGGCAAGGGAACTCAACTGTCCGCCAGATCCGCTGCTAAGAACTGATGAAAGATGCAATATGACGCCCCCGTCGTCCTCAGAACAACCAATCACATCGCGGTGTTCACGTGATTTTGCCTCCCCGCTGCTGACCTTTGCCCCCTCGTCTCAGCTGGGGCTATCTATAGATATAGATGTCTTGCTCGTTGTCTCCCTTCACCTAAGATCTTCATTCTATGTACAAAGTAAAAGAACGGTAAAATAGTTTTAACACAGAGTATATAAAGAGGCCAGCAATGGGACAAAGAGAGTTATTCAGTTAGTTGTTTTTCAGAGCCACGCCGTCATACGGTCGGATTTCTCACCCCTATCCGCGATGTAGGCGTCCGCGACACCCGTGGTTCGACTACCTTCGTCCGTGGTCTACCTCTTCCTCTTGAAGTTACCATCTAGACCTGCCTCTGTCTCTTGCTGTCCCAGTGCGGGAATCCCATCACGCACCCACTACCACGACTGCCCAGCACATTCCACATATACATTTTATTCCTATTTCTTATAACTGTAATTTTATTAAAACTTTATTTTTTGTTGTTGACTAGAAGTCAATAAAGTAGTTTCAATCTCGTTATATCTATCTCTTTTATATATAAAGTACCTTTTTGTTTTCTTTATATATATTTTGTTGAAACCTTTTTAACACACTCTACACATTTCCCAGTAACTTCCTAAAAGAGGCAAGACATATGCAACATAGGATTGGTTTACTTAAAAAGGATGGCAGTTGGTCACCGAAACTTAAGTAATAAATAAGAAGAAAGGTTGAGAGAGAATCGAGTTTTTATTCTTATATACCCAGTGCGTGGCAAAGACTTCTTAATAATGCGTCTGTAAAATATAAGCAATATAATAAATTTCAACCATTTTCAAAAAATAAAAATATCCCCTCCAAATCCAATATATCTGTTACAGCGATTCAATAAAGATTTAAATGCCTATTCACTTTGAGGAATCGTCTCTAAACTACGCGTCGTAGATGTTTGGATGGTCGGGATATCATCAACAATACGCCATTTTAACTCGATTTCCAGTTTTGGGAATAAAGAGAAGTCACATTGTCTAAATCAGAGAGTACGGCGGATGATTCAATTCACACGTTATTTTTGGCCAAAGGTCGACTGTTTTTTATGACATCCAACCCGACCTAATAATGTTTTCTATATTATACATAGGGTTATATAAGAATTTCACATGGTCTTCGTATATATGTGGAAGACGAAATTGTACTTACTCCTCGTCTGGCAGTACGACGCACCACCAGGCCAGTACTTCTTTGTCGCTGGAACACCATTTATCAGAGTGAAATTACATTCCAAGTATGTTAAATGAATTCACATTAATGTCTATAGGTATTAATTCTAAGGCAATATAACGCGTCATCTATATGATATTGAAGATAGAAGTTGCCTGGTCGGCCTTCATAGTTCTTTAAATTAGAAGACATTTCGGCCAGTCACTTCTAATATAAATAACTATATATCAAGGCGAAAGCATTAATGCACGAATGCTTTTCTACACATAAAGCAAACGTCTACTGTCCTTACTGTAATAAAAAAAATTAGGGGAGTGCTTGGCTCATCAATGGCGAACTCTTCCAGCGGTTTCGCCAATATAATCTACCAGACTAATATTTAGAGCTCTAATACTGTATTTGGACGATTCTGCTTATATATTCTAGACTGAAGGGTAGAATCGTAGAAATGATATTCAAGAAAACTATGGACATAAGCTTTTAACAGTATAATTACATTTAAATATTAGCATTGAGCAATGCTCTTATGCAAATAATAGTCATGTTGCGTTGGCTGCTTGGAAATAGTGTAACGTCCATTATAAGAGACCCTGGAATCCGAACATGTGCTCTTCACTTTGGGAAAATAATATTTAAACTACTCAAGTTTCCTGCAGAGCTCAACCTCGTTAATGGATGTAAGTAATGGAAAGAAGCTCTGGCCCCATTTTAAGTGTAAAGAACGAGTATTGATATCTATTTGTGAAGACTTGTAATGCACTTAATATGAATAGAACAGCTAAATTCATACCATGTTTATTTAAACTTTTCCCCGGGTTCGATCGCGAAGTGCTATCTACACAAAAAATCTCTGAAATCAAATCTGGCACTATTTAAGAAATCAATTGATACGAAGGATCATGGGATTTACGTGCTAGCAAGAAGAAATACATAGCCTTACTAAATTTCAAAATGGAAAATTATTTCTGTACAATACATAAGAAATGCACGAGATTTCACTTAATTCTGGAAAACAATAGCCTTATTCAAAAATAAAATAACTCGACACGGAAACATACAAATATTGGAATAGCAACAATTTTACATAAAACTGCTAGCGACTCTAGAACCGACCAACTATTCCCTTTAATGACTTTATATTGCGCAGACAGTGGGCTAAATGACGAAATATCATGGCAGAATTAACTAGAGAGATTTTCCACTTAAAGCTCAATAAGGCGTCAGGCATAGATGACATCCCAAATGAAGCAATAAAGGCTTTACCATTGGACCACATAATACTGTTAAAATATTTATATAATAAAGTTTTAAAAATGGCCTATTTTAGTCTACATGGTGTAAGGCTATTATTGATCCCATTTTTAAAAACGGCGACTGTAATAACCCCGCTAATTATCGAGGTATAGTGCTCTTAAGCAATCCATTATGGGGCTCTAGTAAAAGTAATCCGAGTGGAATGGTTCTTCATGAGTTTTCAGAATCTGCAGGGTTGGACATAATAGCTCCTTCCTTGGCTACTCACTACAGTCATATTGGTCATCCTGACTTCTTGGACTTTGCGGTTTTCAAAAATGTGCCGTGGAATTTTGAGAAATTACCACAGTAGATGCATTATCTTCTGATCACTTACCTGTGGTTTTAAGGCTGGCATGTCCTAAATATGATTTTTCTATGAAAGTAAATAAGAACACAAACTGGATATATTTTCAGCAAGATTTAATCAATAATCCACCTCCCAGATCCCCTTTAAATTCTACTATAAATATTGATCTTGAAATTGGAACCCTCAACAAAACCATTCTTAATACTTATTCTAAAAATACAATAGTTTCTCCCATAGTTAAAACCGCATGTGCCTATTTTTATTAAAAACATTATCAGAGAAAAGAATAAAGCTAGAAAGAAATGGCAGTCAACATGGGACCCCAGACACAGAGAAATTTATCTACATTTTCAAAAGAAAGTGAATATTATATTAAAAAAGTACAACCAGCAAAGTCAAAATGATCTTATCAACAGCGCGTTAAATACTCCAAACACCTTCTGGAGACTAGTGAAGTCAACTCGAAAAAAATCGGAAATTAAAAATATTAATGTAGATGGTGATATTCTACATTCAGATGAAGAAATTGGCAAGGCTTTGGCATTTAATTTCGCAAAACACTTTTCCATAGTTTCAAAAGAAGCCCTAACAAATCATCCAACCTTAAATGAAACTCGAATGACTCTTGATAACAACGAAAATATTTTGAACTTACATCACCACAAGAAGTAAAACAAGAAATAACAAAACTTTCTGCAAACAAGGCGCCTGGTCACGATGAAATAACTACCAAATTAATCAAAACCTACCTATAAAATGGATTGTATTTTTAACTAGCATCTTCAATGCATCTATTAATCTTTGCTACTTTCCAAAGATATGGAAGCATGCTATAGTTATTCCCATACCAAAAAAGCAACTATCTAAATCCCTGGATGATTTTAGGCCAATTAGTCTCTTGCCGATATTTGGAAAAATATTTGAGCGGATCATCCTTAAAAGACTCCAGACCTATATAGATACAAGAAATCTTTTAATTCCAGAGCAATTTGGGTTTAGAGCAAATCATTCAACAACTCACAATTGATTACCGTATTGATTTCATACAAAGTCGCAAATCCCTTAACGAAGCTGTTGGAGTAGTGCTTTTAGACTTAAAAAAAAAGCTTTCGATATGGTTTGGCACAGAGGCCTCATCATTAAATTAACTTCTTATAATTTTCCTCGGAAATTCATCAGGTTCCTGAAGAATTATCTTCAGGATAGAACGTTCTCCGTAAAAGTTGGAACATATATATCAAGTCCTCAGCAAATAGAATCTGGTGTTCCTCAAGGCTCAATATTGAGTCCTATACTTTTCAATTTATACATCAATGATATTCCACATATCCCACAATGCCGACTAGCTCTTTTCGCTGATGATACTGCCCTGTTATCCAGCTCGCGTTCCCCAGATATTTTAATTTCCCGCCTTCAAAACTATCTTGAAATCATTTGCAATTGGTGTGATAAATGGAAACTCAATCTGAATCCAAAGAAATCTCAAGCAATTATCTTTCCTCCACAAAATAGCTTCAAGTTCACACCCAGGACAAATCTTATAATTTACTCATCTCCCATAAATTGGACCCAGCAGGTCAAATATTTGGGAGTCACTTTCGACTCTAAACTGAAATTCACCAGCCACGTGAAGGATATAATAAGAAAATCTAAAATAGCCAAAGCCTCATTATCCAATATGTTCAGTTCAAAAAGTGGTTTATCTGTTAACCAAAAATTTACTTTATACAGAAGCTGTATTCTCCCTATAGTAACATACGCATTGCTGTATGGTTTAAATACATAACCTTGACTGATAGGAAAAGAATAGATGCATTCATGAGAATTTGTTTAAGAAGTACTGTAAATGCCCCATTTAATCTATCAAATGCAATTTTAAAGCAGGACTTAAACCAGCCTAATATAGAAGAAATATACATATCCTCGACCCAGAAATTATATCTAAAACTCTCTACTTCCCAAAATCCAGTTATACAAGAATTGTTCCAATTTGATGGAGACCTCAATCCAAGACATAAAAGACCTGGACTTCACTCTACCTGAACTGTGACCTTCCAGTCAGTTCTGAAGGCCATTTTTTAGAAATTCTTGATGCCTAACATCCACGACAAAGTGACTCGTGAGCTTTATGCTCGAATGGTACACTGTATATTTGAGAGGAAATAAATAAATAAATCTCGCTAAGCTTTTTACATCTATCCTAAAAACAAGGTTAAGTAACTGGATAGAAAATAGAAGTATTGTCTAAGAGAACCAAGCCGGCTTCAGAAAAGAACATTCCTACCAGGATCATATATTTATCCTGATTTCACTAATCCAGCTAACACTCAGACACAAAAAAGACAATTTTATGCTTTTTTTTTTCGATTTGAGAAATGCCTTTGACACGGTTCTATAAGCTCTTCTGTGGAAAAGTTGGAGGATATGGGCTTAAACTTTGGCTTTGTCAACTTTATAAAATATTTTTTGAAAACATGACTGCCGCAGTACGATGAAAGAATTCATTTACAGAAATCATTAAAATAAAATCGGAAGTTCTCCGAGGAAAACCTTTGTCGACATACCTCTTTATACTCTTCACAAATGATTTGATTAAAGGTTTTAGTGATTCAGATATACCTGGTATACCAGATATACCAGATATACTAGCCAAACTTTGAGAATGTTCACCTTCTCATGTATGGCATTGTACTGATAGGTGGATCAAAGATTAATCTCTATATAAAATATCACAATATGTTAAGAAAATACTTCAATGAGAATTACCTAGCATTGAATGAAAATAATTCTGAAGGTCGACTGTCATAATTGGACAAATGGTTTTGGGGTCAACGCCCTTTGACAGTTATATCGAAATATCTTGGCTATCCACTCACCACTAGAAATTTGTTCAACCAGGTAGCTCCGTACTATAAGGGTAAAGCGCTTGCGGCTATTGGTGCCGTATGGTCAATTCTAAGAAAATCTGAGATGAATTAATTTCATTAATCAATGAAACTCTTGGACACAATTGTACTATCGACCTTGCTTTATGCTACATCGATATGGGGAAATGTTCGGACTACAACGCTAGATAAAATCCAAGACACGTTTATACAGCGGTGTCTGAATCTGCCAAAATACACCCCTGGCTATATTCTTAGAGATGAAACCGGAATTCTCACTGGATATAACAGCCTTAAAACTCTTTCAAAGTACTGGCTTAAAATTCAAAAGATAAATGAAACCAGATTACCGGCAATATGTTTATCACAAATCTGGGAAGTATCCAGATCGTCGGAACAAGGCATAGGATTCATTGGAACTTTAACCAAAATCTTAATCATCACTGGATTTTCAAAGCTCAAATTTCGCAACGATTAAAGGGTTTTACAGAGAGAATTTCCCCTGATTGTAGGGAGAACATTTGATCAATCTATACAAATGGACCACACGAGAATGATAATTCAAAATTGTACCCGCATTACAAAAATTCAGATTCAGCTCACATTGCAGAATTTTATTTAACTATTGACTTCCCACTTCTGGCCAAACGATGCATTGCGCAATTAAGAATCTTGTTTACATTTTTTATTGAAGACATATAAAAACTATGAAATCAGAAAATCTCGTATGTGTATTGTGCAGGATTAATTTTGAATCAGAAATAATTCACTATGTTGTAGCGGATGTATGTAAGTTTTTCTTTTCTAGCTATTTTTGATGTAAAGCAAATAAATAATCAAGAATGTATGTCTCGTTAGTTTTTTATTTTTAACCAACGTCTCATTTTACAAAGTCCTCGTGTAAACAATGCCAAGTGATGATGATTATTGGAATAAAGTTCTATGAAAAGTTAAATATGAGAATAATAATTTTGAGATGTTTACAGCACGTATCATTTACCCCCGCTTTGATGCATTTATTCACGGAGAATAAATGACTTTAATTGAGAGATGTGAGCCTTTATAGGATCTCCTGTGGGATTTCTTGGTGGGTTGTCTTGATCCGTTGTAGAGAGTTCGTCAGTCACTTAGGACAATCTTCTCAAAACTTGGAATGGTCCTTCGTATTTGGGAGCTGTTTTAATTAGCCTCGGATCATTGTAGGGATTTCTTTTAAGAACGAGATCTCCAACTTTAAATTCAATGTCGGGATGCCTTGAATCATGTCTTCTTTTGGAAATATCACGATGATGTTGAGTTCTTTTTATAGCCAGTTTTCTAGCATCTTCTACCGAGGTTGAGGGGTTATCAGCAAATTGTGGCTGCACATTGTAACCAAAAAGTAGAAAAGATGGCGGAAAACCTGTTACGTCATGAGGGGTGTTGTTGTAGTCAGTAATGACCTTGGGCAAAAGTGTGCTCCATTTCACTTTCGGTTTATCAAGCAAGGCCGTTCTTAATTTGGTCATGATTGTTCCGTTAACCTTTTCGCATATTCCATTACTCTGGGGGTGGTATGGTGTGGTGAAAGTTTGTTTGATGTTATGAACTTTCAAACACCTTTTGAATTCCTTGGAATTAAAGTTCTTTCCGTTGTCAGTGACAATATGTTTTATGGGTAGCGAGACTTGAAGGATTCTGTTGAAACATTGTAGCGTTGCTTGAGCTGTGTTTTTGATAGTGGGAAATGCCCAAACATATCTTGTAAGATGATCAATGAACACTTGGATGTACTTGTGCTTTGTCTTTTCAGCTGCTGTTCCCATAACTATTGTATCTGCACTTATTACTTGAACTGGTTGTAGTTCTGTGTCTGGAATTATTAGTTATCCTAGAGTTGGTTGGTTAGATGATTTGGTCAGTTGACATGTCTTGCATGATCTCACATAAGATTTAATTTCCTGTACCATGTCTGACCACCAAAATAAAGGAACTATTAATTTGACTGTCTTGTTCATGAATGGGTGACTCATGTTATCATGATATTCCTTCAGAACATGTTCTTTAAAAGAAGCAGGCACCACAGCCCTGAGTAGTCCTCTCTTCTTGACCATCACTGTGTTTTGATGATCTTGAGGGTCTTCAATGAAGCTGAGATCTGCCTGTCTTTGATGTTGTTGTCTCTGCTGCTGTTGCATCTGGTGTTGTTGCTGGAGCTGATGCTGCTGTTGTTGCTGGATCTGGTTTTGTTGCTGTTGGACCTGGTTTTGTTGCTGTTGTTGGAGCTGGTTCTGTTGTTGCTGTTGTTGTTGTTGAATCTGGTTCTGTTGTTGTTGCTGTTGGATCTGGTTTTGTTGTTGTTGTTGCAACTGATTACAGGTTGTGCAAACAAGTGCCATTTCTGCTGATTGCTTAGTGTAGACTGTTTTATCTTTAGTGTCAACAATAAGTTCAAAGTCTTCTGCAATATCCAAGCCAATGAGTAGCTGGAATTTTAAATTAGGTATTACATGAAGTTTGACCTTTCTAGTTTTATTATGAATTTGCAAATTTACATGAACATATCCCAAAGTTTTGGTTAATGAGTTAGCTTGTTGAATTTGCATGGGAGAATTTATCAAAGGATGTAAATTCAAACTTTTTATTAAATTTTGACCTATTAGAGATATGGTAGCACCTGTGTCCATGAAGGCTTGTAAAGGATGTTTGTTGATACAAATTTTAAAGTCTATCAATTTATTAGGAGGATTGTTAGTTGATAAGCAAGTTACTTTGTTTGTTTCATTACTTGTGGTTGATTCAGTGACTGTTGTAATGAATTGTTTTGGTTGTGTATTTTTAGATGATCTCTCTGTTTTATAATTTGGGTCATAATCAGGACATTCATTCAACCAATGTTTCACTTTAATTCTTTTCTTCATGCAAATTGGGCAGAAAAATGGGCAATTTGAAGCTGATCTTTCCTGTTGAGATAGAGTGCATACTTTAGGTTTAAACAAATTTCTTAGCTTACTTTGTTGCCTGTTATGCTCAACAGAAAGTGCAACTTGTATCCATTTGGTTGGATATGCAGGTTGTGCTGCTGCAAACACATCCCTCCAATTCAAAGGTAGCCCATCTGTTAGTAGCTGTATTTTCTCTTCCTTTTTCAAGGATGTTTGATTCAGTAAGTCCATTTTTTCTTTAAAATAAGTCTCCACAGTTTTACTTGCAAGGAGCTTTCTGCTAGATGCTAATACAATGGGACTATATGTGCAAGGCTTAAATCTGGCAATGAGTTTATCTTTTACAGTTTCCCCTTTTTTATATGTGCAATTGTAAGAATTTCATCAGCAACAAATTCTAAGGCTTCATCTGCTAAATAGCAGATAAGATTGTGTATTTTTTCTTCATCGTTTGCTTTTAAATTTTCTACTTCATACAACTTAATCCAACTTTCAATTTTTATATTATTCTTACTGCCAGAATATTTTTCAAATCTATGTATATTTGCCATTATAAAAATAAAGATGTTTCTAAATGAGTTATTTAAATTTGAAATATATAATCTTTTGATTAAAAATTTACCTTTTAATTTTCTTTCGTATCCTGTCGACTGCGCCAAGTATGTAGCGGATGTATGTAAGTTTTTCTTTTATAGCTATTTTTAATGTAAAGGAAATAAATAATCAAGAATGTATGTCACGTTAGTTTTTTTATTTTTAACCAAGGTCTCATTTTACAAAGTCCTCGTGTAAACAATGCCAAGTGATGATGATTATTGGAATAAAGTTCTATGAAAAGTTAAATATGAGAATAATAATTTTGAGATGTTTACAGCACGTATCAATATATTTACCTGCAATCATTAGTATGAAGAAAGTAAATTACTTTTTATTAATACGAGCGCTAATCATTTATCACTCAATGCCCTGCTGTCAGAAACGGTGAAAAGTAGACACAGTGCAATAGATTTTAACAAATTTTGTGAGAAGGCGATAAGGATGAGAAAAATGTGTAAATAGTTTTCCTTTTGTGGGCTCATGTTAATACTGAATTGTATATAGTACTTGATTTATGTTCAATTAAAACCATTGCTATACTGGTAGAATCCTGTATGTGGCTTGATTCCTAATACAGGTTTTTGTGTGGGTATATAGAACTTTACCTTGTGTGGACCTACGATGTTTACAAATAATTTAATTAGAAATTTCCACAGAAATAGTGTTTATACTCCGAAAACAATCAAAAAGAGCATAATTATAAAATAAAAATTACTTCAAACAAAATAATTCTAGGCATATATTCTACAGCAATAACGTGCCATTTATTTATAAGAAAGGGAAATATTTTAGCACAGAAGTTTCTCATTAACATAAAAATAATTGATTCACCACTTATCAGCCAAGCCCATTCAATATATTTTTTATTGAAGTAAGGATAGTAGAAACTTTCCTGTTCAAATATTATTCTTTCCTTACAAATAATCATAGTATTTATTTCTGTATAAGAAGATGAACAACCATTAAAATACAATTCATCGAAGACAGAACGGTAGAATCCACCCCGGTCTTGTTCACCTCATCATTGGGGATCTTGGCAGAGATGTTGAGTTGGAGACGGGCGCAGGTTATGTTGCCATCCTTCAGTACATAGTTATTGATCTTGGGGGCTGGGGTGGGTCCAGCAGTGCGGGTTGGGGGGGAAGAGGTGGTTGTGTTGGGCTCCACAGTGGTGTTGGGTTGGATTTTTGGGTTGGATTTTGTCAGTGGGAGCTGTAGGTTTTTCTGTGGTCTTTTCTGCGGGAGATGTGGTCTTTTCTGCGGGAGATGTGGTCTTTTCTGTAGGAGATGTGGTCTTTTCTGTAGGCTCATCAGTGGGAGATGTGGGCTTATCAGTAGGAGATGTGGGCTTTTCCGTGGGAGTTGTGGGTATTTTAGTGGGAGATGTAGGTTTTTCTGTTGTGGGAACACTGGTGGATGGTTCAGTAGAAACAGAGGTAGGTGCAGCGGTGGATGAAGTGGAATCAGCAGTAGTTAGAGGTGACTTGGTGGTCTCTTCTATTGTGGTGTCAGCAAGTGAGGAGGATGAGCCATCAGCCAACAGAGACGCACAACATAGTGCTAGGGAGAGTAAGAGCAAAGGAAGCTTCATCTTGAATTTTTAAAACAAAATTTAAAGGAAACAACCGTGCTTTATTGCTTTAATTTCTTACATATAGATAACACATTATTGCCTTAAAGGTAATTATACCTAACTGGCCTTGTACTTATTGTTCGCAGAAGAGCCTTGCTCGATGCAAATATTTACATGTAATTCTACTATCCTAAAGCTTATGTCCATACTTTGCTTGTAAACCATTTCGAAGATTCCACCCTATAGTACAGCAAATTTAATCAGAATCGTTCAATACAGTATTAGAGCTCTAAGAAGCGGTCTGGTAGATTAAATTGGTGAAACCGCTGGGAGGGTTCACCACTATTAAGTCAAGCCCTCCCAATATTTTTCAGCTCAATGTGGACAGTAGAAGTTTGTATCATTTTTAAAAGATAACATTCATGCTTCAATGCTTCCATTTTTCATATATAGATGGCATTGCCTTATAATTAATTAAGCCATTACAATATTATCAATCACCTTATAAAACTGGAAAACCTTCTAAAGAAATAGCCACTTTTGGTCAGACTTTCTCATAGTAATGTAAATATAAAAAAATATTATTAGAAGGAAACTTAAATCCTGACTTTAAATTATAAATAGTTCCTCAAATTGATAGAGATCAATATTAATTCGATAATAAAAGGCATATATTGGATATAATAAAATATTTATTTTGCCAATATTTCGGCTGGCTGAACGCCAACCTTTATCGAGGCATTACATTTTTGTATACACAAACTCAGCGCCGCATAGTGTCATAATATCACAGTCGAAATCAATTAAAATACAGAGTAAAATACAGATATTATGACACTATGCGGCGCTGAGTTTGTGTATACAAAAATGTAATGCCTCGATGAAGGTTGGCGTTCAGCCAGCCGAAATATTGGCAAAATAAATATTTTATTAATTCCAATATATGCCTTTTATTATCTAATGAATTAAGTATGGATTGCTCTATTTTCAAAATTAATATTAATGTAATGAAAAATTCATTAGATAAACTATATTAATTAAAATGTGGAATGTTAGAACAAATACATCACATTTTATTTAGAAGTCAATATGTTTTAGAAACTTACGCGCGGCGTTTCATCCGGCCCATCATTTTACTGCAAACACACACATATATATATAATAGTTTTTCCGAAGAAATATAGTGAGTTTTATTTTTAAATTGTTATCCATCAAATACAAGAGGAGAATAAAAAAAAATATCTACTTATATAATTGCCTTATTCTGTCTGTGTGAAGTTCACGGATAGATTTTGGTCAGAATGGATAAAATAAAAAAAGTGTCAAGGGATGGGAATCGAACCCACGACCTTCCGCTTACCGGGCAGATGCCATGACCACTAGGCCACATGACCACAATTTATAATTGTAACAAATAGTATTTGAATCAAAACATTCAATCGGGTAAAACACGGGCGTTGCCCGGGTCATTCGGCTAGTTCTATATAATATCAAACCACATAAACATCATAAAATGGAAATTAGACAGTTTATTTAAAAATGATTAGGCGATAAATATAATCAAAACCTCTAAATTTATAAATATATTAGCAGATATCTTGAATTCCTTTTTCCAATATATCATATTTGGTTGAAGAAAAGGGAAAATGTTCAAAACCACATTTATATCATACTACAAAACAATCTATCAATTTTAATTAATATATTTAAGAATTTATATAATAATGACATCTTTAACTGTCATTGCACTAAAATATTTATTAGAATATAATATCTATATACACACATAGGTTGGAAGTTGATTAAGAAAAAAAAAACATCAACCAATGCTTTATCTAACTCCCGACATTTCAATGACTTGATTTCCCTCTCCTCTGGGAAATGATTATTTCAAATTACACCTATCCCCCGATTTACACGGTAGATACGTTCCTGAGAAAAACGTGTAAATCGAAAATTAAAAATTTTCGCGAAATTTTTATGCAAAGAAATACAGACACAGTGTGCGTGTGCATCAAGTCAGCACATAAGCTCGGGATTCCTCGTGAGATGTGTACACAGCGCATGTGTTCAATCACAGTAGAATTTAGTATAGTGCGATAAAAACAAAAAAAAAAACTTATTTGGAAAACCGTGTAAAAGCGAAAACGTGTAAAACAAGTACCGTGTAAATCGGGGGATAGGTGTATAGTTCAATTTATATACATTCCTGTTTTGCTTAAATATATGTAAATCGTTACGTATTTGCATATATATAGAAATAAATAGGATCTTAAAAATGAAAGATGCTCTTTCTGTATATACACATTGTATATAATAAATAATTTCTAAGGATACTAGCTATTTAAATGAAGACAACTGTATATATATAGGTGTAATCTCAGAAATGGTATTCGAGATAACTATGCACATAAGCTTTTAGGACAGTAGAATTACATATAATTCCAATAAGAGTTTAGATATTTAGGATTGCCTTCAAGTATAGATTTGATAGCAATTTAGATGCAATGCCTTGATCCAAATATAATTGGGTTAGAGTGTTAATTTACGATATTTGTGTTCGAAAAGACTAAATAGTTTATTAAAACACTTATTCAAACACTTGTGGATATATATATTGAAAATTCAGCAAGATCCATAATTGAATATTTTGATAATAAAAGGCATATAATTTGAAGAGAAATCAAAAATATTTAATTTACCAATATTAAAGTTGGCTGAATGTTATATATTGTTAATGTTTAACGCTAATAAAGCTGAAGTATTGGTAATTATATTTCATATCAAATATAACTGCCTTTCATTATCTTAATACTTTTGAGAATCCCGGAAAATGTAATGTCAATTTAAAATCACTTAAATATTCAGAAATAATATAGATATAAATAATGAAGATTGAAGGACTTTCGAGAGGTAAGAACCTATATCGACGTGAGTGTAAGGGAACAATATTCCTTTTGTACATAGCTCAACACCCGGACAAATGTGGAATTGTTATAAAGTTTTTGTTGTTGTTGTCATGTTCAATAAATAGCCTCAGATGTCCCCATGCATCTCTATCACAGCAGTGGCAATGGTCCACTATCTTGGGTGTGTAAAGCTGCTGCTTTGGGTCCATGGCACTTTTCTGCAAGGCTGCGGCCATTGCTGGGCATAAGAATATGTGGGTAGGTGTTAGTTCCACACCAGGACAATTGTTGCATGTCCTATAGGTTCTTGTGCCATCTGGATGTATTGTCATTCCTTTATAGTATTTCGTTCTGAGTCTTGTTATAGTTTTTGTAATTCTTCTCTCAGAGTTTAATTGATATAAAGTGATTATAGCTATTATTAGATATATTAGGTCAACATTAATCATTGTTATTGAAATATATAATATCTATAACCTTGTTATTTGAAAAAAAAATTAAGGCAGAGCGATTTCTTGTTGCCCAATACATCAGTTTAAAAGAACCCATTTAGAAATTACTTATAAATTTTGAAGTATCGTATTCAGATTTGATATTTATTTATAGAAAATAATGGTCATATATCAATCATAGTTGTCCATTAATTTCCTTCTATTATATAATGCTTCTCGCACAGCCCCGCTAGACTTTCATATATGCAAATAGGAATATAGTATTTGAAATATAAAGATATTATAGCCTACATATATGAAGTCTTTAGGAAGAATATTGGCCCTCGTTGTATTTGTACAGATGATAATAAAATACCACATTGGAAACATAAATCGCTGCCTTAGACGGAAAAAAACCCTGGATTTCGTAAGAAGAAATCTTTCCGTGAAAAATGTATGGTGATTACAAGGTATGATCAAAAGGTTCCCACATTAACCTAATAAAAAATACGCGGAGTAACAAAGGAGGTTCATTTAAATATTTTTAAAATTTAACACAGATGCAGGTGTTATGCAATGTTTGCGCGCACGCCTCGTATTCTTTTAAACGCTTCTTATTTTAGAAAACAAAGTTGTATGGTGCTGCTGATTTGAAATTGATTTTAAAATAGAATAACGTGTTTGTTTGAAATTGTGAATTTGAACCAGTAAATCAGCCAGTTTCGACTTGTGACAAAAGGTATTTAGAGAAGTCTCTTTTAAAAGAATATATTTTTAGTGGTTCTCTAAAAAAATTCAAAGATACCGAACTTCCGTGGAAGACGACACAAGGTGGGGACTACCAAAAACGGAATTATTACTGAAAATGAAGAAAAAAATAAGGACCTAGTGTTTCAAAATTGTAGAATAATAATCAGCGTAGTGTATGAAGAACTCGGAGGGTTATTAGGGATATGCCGTTCTATTATTCACGACAAATTGGATATAAAAAGACGATCTTGCATGTTTACCTTCGGATATTAACTCTTGAAGAGAAAGAGACACACGTAGAGAGATCTGCGAAAACTTGCTTAAATTGGCCGTACAAAACGAAATGTGGCAACATAAGGAGATAACAGGGGACGAGACATGAGTATACGACCTTGATCCCTAAACAAAACGCTAATCAAGACAATAGTTGGCAAATGACGAAACGAGACACAAAAAGACCAGAATGGAAACATTAAAAATGAAGGTTCTGCTCATCACTGTCTTCTACAGCCTGAGAGAATCCTGTATGGGACGAGTGTCCTGAATAAATGATTTTGTCGTTGTATATTACATTATATTGTACTTAGGGATTTGAATAATAGCTAGAAGTTTACAGTATATTTTGAAATTATTCGAAGGTCTTCACATGGTTTATTTTCATATCACATTACACTTAAAAATATTTTAATGAACTTTGTATGAATAACAACACGATTTAATTAAATATTTTATGTTAATATATACTCTCTCTGTATAACAGAATATTCGACGCACCAAGAAGGAGTTGTCTGATTAGGACAAAAATTGGTGTATGTAAAAGGTCGTGTATAGGGGAAAACACGATTGAAATTTCAGAACACACACACACAATTAATTGTTTTTTTTTTTCAGAGTTTGATCGTCACAAATTGAGAATGTCAATATGTCGTTGGACTCCCACTGGCCTGGATGCAGGCTGCCACCCAGCGTGTCATGGACTGATAAAGATTCCCGGATGGTGTGCTGCGGGATTTCTTGCAAAATTGTCTGCAAATGTTGGGCTAAATAGTCAACATTCCAGGATGGTTGCAATCCCCTTCCCATCACGTCCCAGATGTGCTCTATGGGCGAGAGATCAGGCGACCTTGCTGGCCACGGAAGAGTTCGTCAAGATTGAAGACAATCCATAGTAACACGTGCCGTGTGTGACCGGGCATTTTCTTGTTGAGAAGTAAGCCCGGGGTGATGTGAGAGGAACGGCAATAAAACATGCCGTAGAATGTCATCTATGTACCGTTGTGCTGTCAGGATGCCAGGAATGACTACCAATGGGGTCCTGCTATCAAATGAAATGGCACCCCAGACCATAACGCCCTGTTGTGGACCTGTGTGGTGTTCGACAGTAAGGCCAGGATCCACACGCTGCCCAGGACGTCTCCAAACACGTTTGCGACGGTCGTCAGGACACAGTAAGAAACGGGACTCGTCACAAAAGACTATACGTCCCCAGTCAGCGCAGTTCCAAGTTGATCGCTCCCGACACCACTGTAGTCGGACTTGTTGGTGCACGGGTGTGAGGGGTAGGCATCGTAACGGTCGGCGAGCTTTTAGATTCCGCTCTTTCAGTTGCTTTTTGATGGTCATTTTGGACACTTGTATGCCGGTCACACGTTGGATGGTAGATAACGTGGATTCTGGTGCTGGGACAGCCATTCTGACAATTGCTCTTTCCTCCCGTTCTGTTGTTGCCCTTGGTCGACCGCTGCCGTCCTGACGTTGCATTCTTCCGTTCTTGACCCACGTTTGCCAACATCGCCTAATAGCCGCATCACTTCGACGTCGCGCGATTAGTCGATTAGACCAACCAGCCTCTTTCAATCCAATGGCACGACCAGTTTCAAACTCTGACATATGTTCGTAATGAGCACGAATATTTCGGCGAGGCGTTGATACAGTAGAAATAGGCGTACTGCTAAAATATAAAACGGAAATTCTGAAAATCAGCTCGTGCCGCGCCGAATATTGAGTCTAGAATGCTCGTGCTGGATACGCAGTTCAGATGCGCTGGAGCTCTTGCTTTGCATAAATCGGCCACCAAATTTCAATCAATTGCATGTTTGGTCGAAACCTCTTTGTATACGTATTTTTATTTAAATCGGACAACTGGTTCTTGGTACGTCGATTTTTTGTTAGAGTATATATTTTTATTTTTTTATTAATCAAACACACGCGCGATATTATGAGATATTTGCGCCTAATACAGAGGAAAAAACAACAAACAGAGTATAACTCGACAGAGTTCATAATATATATATATATAGACAAAGAATGGATGAGGTAAAAGAGTTAGTTATTTAGATCAGGGAACGTACTCACTCCTCTAAAGTCAGACAGTCGTATTGTGTTAATATTTTACATTTTCTGTGTGTATGAACATGAATCCAATTTTGAATGTTCGAATTTGTGTATATTTCAAAAATATAAATATAATGCCTACCAATTCCTTCATATTTACAAGATTTCTATATCCTACGTATAGATGGTGAATATAGGTTGTCTCAATAGAAAAATCTCCTTAAACCATTATATCGATTGTTCCTATAGGTAATTGGGTTATTAAAACAAAATATTCTGAAGTAACCCCAGACGAATATTGAAAATATTTGAAATAATATCTTAAGAAATATTGAAGAAATTCGTAAAGATTAATGTGTAGAATAAAAGAACACAATATCAATATTCAAATTATAAATATTAATTATTTTTTGTTAATTTCGAATATTTTAAAAATCAAATTTGCGATACATTTGTCAAGTATCAATACATTAATGAGAAATCAATCTAAAGATCCTACCACATCATTTTCCAGAAGGAAACCATTTTAACGTTATCAATAACTTTTCAAGAGAAGCTTGGTATTATCGAGATGCTTTAAGAATTAGCTTGTAACAATGGTTGCTGTTTAATATTTAAAGATCTCAACTTCTTTTGAAGATGATCAGCAGTTTCTAAATATACTTGGGCATTCCATAATAGTTAGAAGAGTTCTGTAAAGTGATAAAATTGCCTACATTTAATTGAAGGTAGAAATTAATTTATATTTATATTCTATCATTAATCTCATTCAGCGTAATTTCCATTAAGATTAATGCTCATTTGTCGAAACGCACATTCCAGTATTTGAAGCACCAATCGAATTCGTCTTCTCGATACCTGATAGAGCCGTTGCGGTCTGTTACGTCGGCAATATCGGCAATGGATTTCAAGTTTCTTCCTACTCTCGAGCAGGAAAAAATTTCGTGAGAAATAAATAAGGCGAATAAGGCGTGTGGATCACGTAAGTCAGGCTTGAAGGCGAAAGTTCCTTCATTTTTTGTAGAAGGTTTGGAGTAAACTTTGATGGCATTTTTGCATTGGCAAATCAACAGTCAAAATGCGCTGAATTGTGCTTCAGGACAATAGAATAGGTATTTGAGTTCGTGGATTGTTCTACATCGATATACATGGATGATATTAGTATTTTGACGATGTTGTCTTCTGATGTGTTACCAAAAGCATGACCTTTGGAAGCTTTAGACGATACTTCATAACCGTCCTTTAGAATCAGCTATTTTCCCTGTCACGATGCACTATAAACATCCACACAGAACTGCCAATATTGAATCTTACTTCTCATACATACATACATCGTGATGCTGCACAGCAGACTTACTAAGCGTCGTTTCCAACTTGCAAAACTTTGTGATAAAACGACTTATACGACTCTTTGAACCACCCTATAAGAGATTGCAGTAAAGTCGTTTCATTTATAAATGTTTGACCACGTATAAACTTTACAATATTCTGAACAGGTAGAAGTATGAGAATGCCAGGTCAGGGCTGTACGCAGGGTGAGACATCAAAGTTCACCAAAGTCAGATGCGCTGTTTGAGGTCTCGCATTATTAGGTTAAATTTGGCTTGGGTGTTTTTAAGTTGAGTATTTTTGTTTCAATTGTTTTTATAGTTCTCTTAATGATTTACAATATATCTTCTTGTTGATGGAAGAATTTATTTCAAGAATGTCCATGAATATTAGCTCTTTGTTCTAAAAGACAGAGATCATAATTTTGTTTTTGGAAAGGGAAATTCTTTGAATTTTTTGCTGGGGCGATGTTTTATGGGTCCATTGCATTGATTGGCACAACGAAGAAGGATCTTAATGATAAATCCCAGTCTCATCACATGGTATCCCGTCTTCAAACACTTGTAAAGATTCTCCAGAAAAATTTATCCAAGTGATCTGAACAAATATTTTCCGAATTTGCATTATTTCTCGTTTTAGAGGGTTTTTCACCTATTTTGGGGATATTTTTCGATATACAAAATATTTATTAAGTTTAGGGACGCTTACTATAGACAGGGGAATTTTTCGATCATTTGATAAATTGTCATTGTCCGGTTATTCTCGATCAATTCCTCCGTTAGAGCCATATTCGGGACTTAATTGATATAGGATCACCGAGTTTTGTCGGATTCTTGTGTTTATTTCAGGTTGTATATCTTAAAAAATACAGAATAAATCTTAATAAATAAATCTGTTTGCAGATGTTAAAAAAGGAATTTTATTTGAACCAGAAAACATTATTTTATGAGAAATTTTAAATTATATTTTCTATATGGCATTGTATATTATCTATTCTCCGGCCTTTGCATACTTATTCTACGCTGTCATATAAACTTTTGATAGGTAAAAAGAGTACTTATAATGAATATGTTTAACCTCTTATTTTTGTTTATACACTGTGTTTATTCTAAGCCAACTATAATTATTTTCTATATGAACAGTGTAAATATTCTAAGTTAATCTATTCACCTATCACTGTGGGTACAGTGTACCTATTCTCGCCGTTGTATATTAAATTTCTGTGTATAGAGTGTATTTATTTCATTCATCTTATATTTTATTGATGTTTGTACAGTTTATAATTATTCTGAACCTTCCAATACACTAATTCCTATTATTCATCATTCTTTTCGTTTGAAACTAATCTGTAGGCAAAAGTCTCTGTCGATTAATACATGTAAATTTGTAAATATATAAATCAAAGTTCTAATTTGTTTGTTGTTTTCTGTTTGTTTCCTTTGTAATAGGCGCAAGTATTTTGATATCGCGCCTCTCTCTGGGTGATTATTAGATTGAAAAATAAGCAATCCAGAGGGCTGGGTAGAGTGATCCCTGGAGTGGTTGTTGATCTTATTAAATTTTAAACTCAGGGATTAATATGTATTATATTACATACTATATTTGTGTACCGTTTTGCCATATATAGATAATATCAAATATAACCCCATTTTTCATATACAATGGCAGTGGTGTCTTGTCCATGGAACAGATCAGATCGGTCCCCTGATCACAATACCGGCCAACTGAGATGCTTTTTCCATATGGATATCCTCTTCTGGATTGATGTCTGCCATATAGAGGACTGCAAGGATGGCCGTGCAACTGTATATATATGGTCCGGAGTAAGTTAGGTGTTGCGACAGCTATTGCCGTTCCTGTAGGATCTTGTCATGTCTGGGTTTATCTTCATTCCTTTCTCATATACAATATATTTTATTTATGTATTCAACTCGAATTCCAATATTACAACCTGGACAATAAAATTTATATATCCTGTTATTATCCTATTTTATTTATCTAGTCTTCTCCTCCAATAATTTCAACTATATTTTAATTATTCTCACAACACCGTATGGGAATTGTGAATCACACATTCAAAAGTTTAAAATTTGATTAAACTATAAACACACAAACAATATGTTTATTATTGTAATATGTTTATTATTCTACCATAACAATTTTGTTGAAATGTAAGATTCTTACTAAAATATTTGCGCCTTTCCAACTATTTATTATTTTTTTAGAATATCTAAAATTGTGAATTTCATATTTTTGTTAATTTATTATCAGTACAAAAGTGTCGTATCACTATCAGTGTATTTTACCTTTATTAGAAGGTTTTCTCAAATATATTGTATATATTATATATATATATGGCTCAAATCTTTCTATAATTTGATACAACACAATAGCATTTATCGCAGAATAGACATCCCAGAACAATTTTGCCATATTCCACACCACAAAAATCAGATCTCTCGCTTGTCCAATTCATAGGGTAAAACTTAATTTTTAAAATATCGAAATTTAAGGTTATTTTCCTTCCATTTGAAAAATCATAGAAAAATAGTAATAATGTATGTAAATTTAATTCTTTTCTTTCTATAAAAAAATGTTTTTTGGTAAATTTGTAAATATGTAGATTTGTAATTGTAACATATGTATATAAATGTCTCTCGAAAAGCAAATAGTTCATTTTGACTGTAGAAGGGCGGTTCTAGCCCGAAAGCTCGCGTGAAATATAATAAAAAGAAACTCTTTGCGAAAGGTTTTATTTTCATTCTTTTAATATTTGCAGCGCAATTTTTCGTTAACTTCCATATCGGTCTACCATTTTGATACTATTTTTCCGAAATATTTTGAAATATATATTCTAAATTTAAAGCTTATTTTCCTTCCATTTGAAAAATCATAGTAAAATAGTAATTATGTATGTAAATTTATTTCTTTTCTTCCTATATATATATTTTTTTTAGTAAATTTGTAAATATGTAGATTTGTAATTGTAACATATGTATATAAATGTCTCTCGAAAATTATACCAAATTTATATATCATGAAAAATTATATATTTAACTAAAATATTTGAATTTATTCATTCTGTCTGTGTCACAAAAAGACAGCTTAGAAGAGGCAACAAACTATATTTATTAGTTTACAAAATAATATGATATATGAATTGAAGGACGTTTGATGCGAAACCACAATATTTTATTCACAGTAGATAAGTAGAATTTATATTTGGCCACCCACAAAATAAAATTACAAAGCCAAGTAGATGCTTGCTGAATATAAGTGTAGTGAGGATTACAAGAAGATGACTTTGGCTGAAGTCGATCCTTAAAGGAAGAAGATTCAGAACGTTGATTGATTCCCTTGACACAAGAGAAAGAGAGGGCTTATAGACTGGATTCTTGCCGTGCCACACGCTAGATGGTTGGATGTGTTGATCAGGTGACTTCTGATTTGGTGCGGGCAGGAGAGAAATCATTGGTACAAAATTTCCTCATCTTGTGGTTGCAAAGATTATCTGCATTCGCTGACAAAATGGTCATTAACTACTACTGAGTAGCGTATATTTCTTGAAGTACCTTTCTCGGTAAAACTTCCGATCAAATATATTCCATGCTCTCCTGCTTGGCATCGTTCTCACTGGCTTCGACGACGAATTATTCCAAGAGATCTTTAGCGGAAATTATCTTCAAACCAGTTATATAAGGAAAAGATAAAAAAAAACAGGACACAATACAACACAACATACAAAACAACATAACACAACATATATACCTATCTATTTACAAAATAATATATACATGTCGAAGGATCACCAGCGTCTCTTCAGCCTTTCAACCTGCAACAAACAATTTAAGATCAATATACAGATAGGTGTAAAGACTATTTAAAATGCACATAATTAAAATACAATACTCTCGCAAGAATCGCTCTAAACATGAATACACTAGTGTTGTTAGAATGGTCTCTGAATGTAGTTTGGGCCAGTTCGATATCAGCACCAACCTGTGACAGCACAAAATGGAGGACACAATCCTCCGGCCACCGTAAGTCTCTGTCCCTGAACAGTTTCAAAATACATTGTAGACATCACTCTAACAGTTTTTTTATAGTTAAGAATTCATTCACTAGAATATATCAAAGTGTGGATTAGAAAGACACAGATTTTATATGTTTTCAGGTGTGAAAATCGAATTTATATTTTCCAATGAGAGAAAATCAATAAATTACATTGAATCCAATATTATATTCCCCTTAAGGCTTATAATTGAGCATGTTATCTACTGACACTTGATATTAAATAGCCAATCAGCCTGAAATACCTATTGCTCAGTGTTTTTTTTTTTTCATATAGTATAACAATGTTATAAATATTGAAAATCATATGTGTGAGAGAATAATATAATCAAATATATGACCCTGAAAAAATGTTCTTGTTTCCATTCTCTATTTGAGAGTGCTTTAGAACAAATTTGCCTTAAATTGAATTTATGAGACATTATTTGTTACTAATATAATCCCTTCGGTATAATTATTAATAAAAGACAATTCGCTGAGGGAAAAGTTTCTATTAGACATTATATTGATATTTAGTTTTATAAATATATAAAATATTTTTTTCGCAATGAGTTTCTTTTCATTTTCAAATGAAACCTATTGAAATCAATAGTTTTTTTATTTTATTTTATAGGATATTATATCTGGAGTAATAGTCTGTGTGCAGACCAGGATCCAACTATTTCCTCTTCCAGATTTCAGGAATCTCCCCATAAAATCTATTCCCATTTTCTCAAAAGGTCTTGAATCTGGTGGTATCTGCTGCAAAAGTCCTTGATGCAATTGGGAAGGTGCCTTGCGAAACTGGTATTCATAGCAACTCGATACATATTCTTCTACAGTTTTAAGCATTTAGGACCAAAAGTATTTACTCTTTAAACGATTCTAAGTTCTTTTAATGCCCATATGACCTGATGTCGGATGGTAGTGCATATTTTCTAAAAGCTCTTTCTGTTTGCTTTTCAGGATTATCAAAAACCACTAATCGCTAATAACAGAAGGATTTTTCTTGAACATTTTTTTTTTATTTTCAATTTGGCGAATATCTCTTCATAGCTGTTTGGATTCTGATTTAACAAATTAGAGATATTTTTATAAAAGAATCATAATCATGTTCCTTATTGTTGTATTCCAATTGATTACACACAGCGCTCAACGTTAATTATACTTTAATTAACTACAAGGTAAAGGGATTAGATATAGATTAAAAGTAAACATGGGGAAAAAGAGAAAAAGAATAAGTCTCGTGGCCACGCGGCCTCGCGGCCTCGCCTGGGTTACATCCACAGGTAGTGACGTCAGAGCTCTAGGGTTGCCGAGCCAGCAATCTCCTCCCTCGAAGTGACCTCCTATTCATGGATCACTTCGCCGCTTAAGAGTCTCGAACGATGAAGTTCGTGTTGGTTCTCCCCAGTGGCTTGGTCAAAATGTCCGCTAGGTTTCTTCCACTTGTAACATAGTCCAGTTTAATCACACCGTCATCCACCTTTTCTCTGACAAAGTGATATCTAATGGCGATGTGTCTGGTCTTGGATCGGCTGATGTAGCTCTTGGCGTGTGCTATAGCCGCTTGGTTATCGCACCACACCGGAGTTGGCTCAACCATATTATTTGGTATATCCAAATGGTTCAGGAACTCCCTGATCCATGTCACTTCCCTGACTGACGATGATAGGGAAATGTATTCCGCCTCCATTGTGCTGAGGGCGGTGACAGTTTGCTTTGAACTTCGCCATAGGATTGGAGCGCCTGCAAACATCACTACGTAACCCGATGTACTCTTTCTGTCTTCCAGGTTGGTTCCCCAATCTGCATCCGAATAGACACACAGTTGTTCTCCAGTCCGTCTATAGGTGATGCCTAGATGCTCTGAAGATTTTAAGTATCTTAAAATTCGTTTCGCAGCAACCCAGTGTTTTCTAGTGTACTTTGAACAATAGCGAGCCAATTGGCTTACTGCATAGGCAATGTCTGGCCTTGTCCGCTGTGAAATGTAGAGCAGTCCACCAATTAGTTCACGGTAGGGAAGGTCTTGGCAGTTTTCTTCATCTTCTTCCTCAAGAAGTTCTGGTCTGGTTTCCATCGGCGTTGAGACTTCTCTTCCTTCCTGAAGATTGAACCGTTCCAGTAGACTTTTTATATAGGCTCTTTGTGTTAGAGTTACGCATCCATCCTTTGATCGAGTGAAGTTGACACCAAGCAGGTAGGATACTGGTCCGATGTACTTTGTTTCGAAGTGACCTCTCAGCAGTTCAATGCACTTTTCTCTCACTTCTTGATTCTCCGTCAGAGTAAGAATATCATCCACGTATAATGATAGGATTATCATTCCTTCGTTCAGCTTGAGCTTGTAGACACAAGGGTCAACTGGATTCCTCACAAATCCCTTTTTCTTCAACCACTCATCAAGGCACTTGTTCCAACATCTGCCGCTTTGCTTCAGTCCGTACAGAGACCTTTTGAGTTGGCAGTAAAGATGTTCCTCACCAGGTTTAACAAAGCCTTCTGGTTGTTCCATGTAGATCACTCGGTCAAGCTTGCCATAGAGATAAGCACTTTTCACGTCATATTGGTCTATGAACCAGTTATTTTCAACACCTATTGCTGTGAGCAGTCTTGTCGTTTCAAAACTTGAAACAGGTGAGTAAATATCATCATAATCGATTCCCTTTTGTTGAGTGAAGCCCTTTGCCACAAGTCGGGCCTTGTATCTTACTACTTGACCCTCGGCGTTGGTCTTCTTGTGTAGTACCCACTTACAAGCAATTGGGGCAGAGTCTTTTGGTAGTTCTGTTAGTTCCCAAACATTGTGCTTTCTCAAGGACTCCAATTCTTCTTCGATTGCTTCAAGCCAATGCTCAGCTTCAGGGCCTTGGATAGCTTCTTTATACGAAGTAGGATCTCCCTTATTTACTTCAGTACTGAGGAGGTTCATTTGAGTTCTGAGCATTTTTCTGGTTCCTTAGGATCATTGGATGAGATCGAGTAGGAGAAGGCTTTACAGTATCTTCATTATGGCTGTCCTCTTCTGTAGGTGTCACGTCTTCTTGATCTAATAAAGACACTGGATTATCTTCAATCTCCCGTTGAGTCCCATAGCTGTAGTGTTCAACTGATGGAAGCTCCTCCCGGTTGCTGTCGTTCCTCAATACATCACTCTCTTTGAAGACACAGTCCCGAGATTCCACCACTTTCTTCATCTCAGGAATCCACACTCTGTAGCCACGTCCTCTGAGTGCATATCCAACAAGGTTACCTTTGACAGCTCTTCTTTCGAGTTTGGATTTACGGACTTGTCTTGGAATATGGACAAATACTTGACAGCCAATAGCTCTTAGGTGTTTAAGACTAGGCTTGTTCCCTGTCCACAGTTCATATGGCGTACTTTCACCATTGTGATTGTTGAGAACTCTGTTTCTGACATAGGCTGCGGTGTAAGTCAGCTCCGCCCAGGAAGCCTTTGGCAGACCACTTCCAGATATAGTGCTCCTGACAAGATCTAGGAGTGTCCTATTCATTCTTTCTGCCACACCATTCTGTTGAGGTGTATACGTCATAGTGTGTTCATGAACTATTCCGACGCTCGTGCAGAAAGTGTCCCATTCTTTGGAACAAAATTCCAAGCCATTATCCGTACGTATTCGTTTTAGTTTCCGGCTGGTTTGTTTCTCGGATTCTTGAATCCACTCTTTGACTTTTCCCAGGGTTTCGCCTTTGTTTTTCAGGAAAAATACACTTGTATATCTCGTAGATTCATCAATGATGGTTAAGACGTACTTGGCTCCTCCCCAGCTCAATACGTCGAGTGGACCCATCAAATCCGCATGCACCAAGTCCAACGGCATGATTTCTTTTTCCTCCTTGTGTGAGTGTTGAAGGAATGGCAGACGGTAAGACTTACCGATCAAGCAGTCTTCGCACTTTTCTGGCTTTGCCGGGCTGCAGTCTTCGCACTTTTCTGGCTTTGCCGGGCTGCAATCAAGTCCTCTTACGCTTTGGTTCTTGGCCATCTTTTCTATCGTATATGCATTTACATGCATCAGCCTTTTGTGCCAAAGTTCCAGTGTAAGCTCTTCCTTGCATTCAGATGCAAGAGAAACATGATCATTCTGATCTATCGGAGAGGATGGAGTAGTCTGGACGTAGTAAAGTCTACCCAACTTCTTTCCCTCTATCAAGAGTTTACCTTTCATGTCCATAATGTGGCAACCACTCCTGTTGAAGACAACCTTTCTGCCGTTTTCTATCATTTGGCGTACAGACAGAACACTGTGACGCATATCTGGAACATACATGGTGTTCTGGGCAACCATTTTGCTGGCATCTCCCTTGTGTCCAACAATATTGGCACTGACAGTACCGATACCACATGCTTCTATAGAAGAGCCATTCGCAATAGTGATGGAACTCATATTGCTTGTGCACTCTTTCAGACATGTGAAGTAATCTCTCTTGGGAGTCATATGGTGCGTCGCTCCAGAATCTATGATCCAGGTCTCGGCGGTAGCTCCAAACAAAGTGTTGCACATTGCCGACATATTTACGCCTTTGTTTTGGTCAAACCTCTTTGGTCTTTGTTCATTCTTTCCTTTCTTCCTGCATTCCCTTGCATAATGGCCTTTACCTCCACATTTGAAACAAACAACCTTTGCTTTAAATTGTTTTTCTGTTTCAATGGGCTTCGAAGAGGCATTAACGACCATGGCACCCACATCTTTTGGTAGATTAGACGAACGCCTTTCTGCTTCTGCCAACAGCCGTCTTTTAACTGTGGCGGTCGTGAAGTCTGAATCAGGCAAGTTACATATGGTTGAGACAACGGTTGTCCCAATCCTCTGGTAATCCACCCAAAAGAACCATAGCCAAATCGCCATCATCAATTTTGTCGCCAATTTGGGCCAGTTCGTTTACAATGTAGTTTATCTTCCCCATATACCCTTCCATATTGCTGTGCTGAGTCAACCTTTCGCCATATAACTGCCTTCTTAGTTGTACGGCTCGATATCTACTATCCTTTGGTGCGTATAATTTTTCCAGTTCCTCCCAGACCTCTTTCGGAGTATTCAAATGTTGAACATGCAATTGTTGTTCATCATTAATCCCGAGGCAAATTTTTGCAAACGCCTTACCCTCCCGCGACAAAAAAAGTTTTGTTGCAACAAGGTCACTAGGGTCAGGCTTAGCCTCTCCTGGATTGATCAAACTCCACAAATCGTTTTCGATTAGAACGAGTTTCATCTGGAAGCTCCAGCTGGAGTAATTAGCACCATTTAATTTTGTAATCGTTGTGTTTGCCATTTTACAAAATATTTGGTAAGTAGAAAAAAAAAAGGATGGTCCAAGTAATCAAAGGAAATTTGTTTACTCACGTTTTAGGCCTTGCGCTTCTTCAGTCTGACGTTTTAAGTCTTGCGCTTCTTGTCTCAAGTTTTAGGCCTTGCGCTTCTTCAGTCTCATAATCTTTGTTGTATTCCAATTGATTACACACAGCGCTCAACGTTAATTATACTTTAATTAACTACAAGGTAAAGGGATTAGATATAGATTAAAAGTAAACATGGGGAAAAAGAGAAAAAGAATAAGTCTCGTGGCCACGCGGCCTCGCGGCCTCGCCTGGGTTACATCCACAGGTAGTGACGTCAGAGCTCTAGGGTTGCCGAGCCAGCACTTATAATTGTGGAAATTATTTTATCCAGGATAGGACATCATGACAATCCATTTGCATCTGGATGAGTTTCTCCAGACTTGTATTTAATGGTAAAATCATATTCTTGTAGTTCTAGTGACCACCTCGCTAATCGCCCTGTAGGGCTCTCATTTTTTGTCAACCAGCACAGACTATGGTGATTGGTATATATAGTGAATTTCACATTCCGTAAAGATATGGTCTAAATTTATTAATCGCCCATATGATAGCTAGGCATTATTTATCGGTTGTAGAGTAGTTGGTTTCTGCTTTCTGTAATGTCCTGCTGACATAAGAAATTGGACGATATTCAGTGTTTCCGTCTAAAGGAATGAGTACTGCTACGAGTCGTTTGTTGTTTACGTCTGGGTGAAGACCCTAGGCTTATTTGGATCGTAATGTGTTAATACTTCAAGAGAGATGAGCTTGTTCTTCAATATATTGAATGGCAACTTTTGTTCTTTATTCCATGCGAACGAATGGTTTTTACCGGACAAAATCTGTAATGGCAATGCAACTTTTGTAAATTATTTTATAAGTGTTCTATAGTAAGAACAAAGTCCAAGAAAAGCTCTGATATTTTTGACAGTTCTAGGCATCGTAAATTTTTTTAGGTCTGGCGCGATTTGAAACATGTCCCAAAATAAGGAGCTACGGTACGGGTATATAAGGTACGGGTGATTTTCCAATTATGGGTTTTAAAAACAGTATCCATTAATCTTTCAAAAGTTGTTGGCCCGTTCCACAATCCAAAAGGTATAACCTTGAATTAATAAATTCCATCGAAGTGATAAAAGCTGTTTTTCCACGGTCCTGTTTTTCCAACTCCACTTGCCAGTACTCTCGAAGCAACGAAGCGCGAGGAAGTGGATATTGTTTTTTCCTGTGAATGAGTTAAGATTTCTATAATCCACTAAAAATCTGAATGCTCCATTCTTTTTCTTCACCAGAATTACAGGGGATGCCCATTGACCTCCTTATGCTCTGAGTTTTGATCACCTGGTGATTTTAATTTTAGAATTTTATCGGGTATGATCTTTAATTCGAGTTTCTTAACAAGTTCCTCAATTAGTGCAACTGACCATTGCTCCAGTGTCTATCAGTCCTTCTATTGGCATTTCTCTTTTTACAATGCGAATGTATTTTTTCTGAAGATTTACAATATTGATGCCGATGCTTCTACAATTATTTAGGTAATCATCATTTGGTGTATTTGGTTCCTCTACAGACCTCGTAAAAGGTCTTCGGATGTGTGTGATATTGTAGTTTTTTTAACGTTTTCCTAATTTAGAGAAGTCTTCCTCACTCTGAATGTCAAATTTGGGTCGTCTTGCTCCCTATTCTCGATATTCTACAATTCATTAAGTAATCATCATGTGATGTATTTGGCTCATCTATAGACCTCGTATATTGTCTTAGGATGGGTTTGAAATTGTAGGTTTGGTTTTGGGGCTTATATGGGCAATACTTCGGAATATGTCCTTGTTCCGAGCAGTTCCAACAGATTCTTTAGTCACCCTGATGATACTGCTTTCGATAATAGGTGTTGGGAGGTGTGAATCCTTGCTCTTTGTTGCGAAATTGTTGAAGTGGGGATGAATTTCGCACATTGTTGCCACTTATTTCTGCTCTAGTTCCACTTATTCTTTTTTCTTCGATTTTACTATGAATATGATTTATTCTCTCGTTTGGAAGTCGTGCTGGACCTCTATAGTTATTATAATTATATTATCTTGTCGGAAATGGTTGGATCGGATTCACTCTTTGCCTGCTGCTTCTTCTCTGTTCGAAGCAGATGTTGATCAATGCGTCTTGCTAGTTCCAAGATTTATTTAAGTGTACTGCAAGGTGTCATTAATATGACGAGCGAGAGATAGATATTAAGTCCAGTTTTTATATAGTAATGTTCAACTTCAGCGATAAATTTAGGATTTACCTTGTTGGAAAGATTGAGCACATATTCAGCGTATCGTAAAGTTTATTCATTATATCCCTGTAATATATTATTATGCGCGCTCCATGATTAATTTTAATTTCGTAGTATCTTCAATCATAAATCTCGCATCAGTGTTTTCTTGAGATTTGTCCAGTTGGTAAATATTTGGGGGGTGTTTAGCTTTGTCAATTCTTTTTTGAAGGACCTTTCAAGTAACTTCTAGCATATGCCAGCATCACGTCCTCGGACCATTGCTACTGTCTTGCTAGAAGCTCGACTTCTCAAGTCATTCTGCTGGGTGTTCTTCAGAATACCCTATAAAAGGCCAGCTTGGAGGTGGTGGCTGACAAAAGAAGACGTTGTTATTCCACAAAGCGGTAAAGTGTTCATTGTTATCATTTAATAGAGATTCAGGTGAATGTAGATGCAATAGTGAAGGATTGGCTTTTCTGACGTTTTGATTTTCACTGTCATTGCAATTTATTTAGATGAGTGATGCGATGAGACAGGAGTTGAAGAAAATATACTATAGTACAGCGAGAATATCACTTTATCTTCGATGTTGTAGGGCTCAGTGAGGAGAGAAGAATGTCTGGGTTTATATTCCAGTTAGATTCTGCCTTAGTTCATTTGTAGCTGAAATGCTTTTTCTTATATTTTGCATAACTAATTGGATAGAGTTGGATCTAAGGGTGCTATTATTTGAGTCATAAATAAATAATTGATTAGAAAGGTTGTTGAAGGTTTTCTGAATATCCCACATAATCTGTTATCTGTATGGTTCAATCTAACACAACTTGGGCTGGTTAGGCTTGTGATTTGTATCGCTGTTTTTATATTTTGGATGTGATCTGCAGTTTCGACAATTCAAAACTTTTGAGCAAGAATGATCACCTGGTGTATTACATATTTGACATGTCGGAGGTTGTTGACAGGTGTTTGATTTATGACCAGAATTAAAGGGGTAGCATTTTTGGCAATGTCTTACCAGGACTCGATCCAGGATTTCACAGGATCGAAAATCCGTATCTATATGACCATTTGGTAAGCATTTTAAAGGTGTGTATACTCTTAAATCAGAGGACTATGTCGCGATCAGGATAGTTTGTTTTGTTTCAAATTAAACTTTAATACCTTTCTGTTTGCCCTTTAGTGATTCGTTCATTGAGCATATAGTTTCCACAAATTCTGAAGTTGCTGGAGTCATTTTGTCGACTGATTTTATAACTATTGTCAGAACCAGTATTTTAGTTTCGTATATTTTGTTGATTGAAGATAGCTGGTCATTGTGCCGGAATTCCTTGATTAAGTCGTCGATGTCTTCATTGAATGGAACTTGAATGATACTCCCTTTTCCCTTTGATTGATTTTTTGATAAAATAGGTGAGTTGGTCATCTGAAGGTGAACATCGTTGACTTTATGGTCAGCTTTGGCCGAGATAATGATAGTTTTGTTGTTAGTTTTCTGTTGTTGTTTGCATGAGATGGATTCTTGGGTAGTTTCTAAATGAATCTTGTTGTATAGTACGCTGGCTTGAATAGGTGCAAATGTATTCATCTGTTGCAGTTTGTTATCTAAACGATTTAGAATATCATCCAGCCCGTCCTTTCTTATTGCTATTTCCTAGTTTTCAATATTCTATTTGATTACTTAGGCCAGAAGGGGTGACATTGATAATATCATATTTTGTAATGTTTTTAGAAGTAGAATTTTTCTCAAATAAAATGCTTACAATCCCAACCAGCTTTTGATATACTTCTTCTTTGACGGTTGGATATGTTTGTAATTGTGATCGAAGGCAGTACTTTGTGTTGACTCTTCTGGAGACTGCGTAGTAAGGCCTCGAGCCGCTATTTTCTTTTATGCAAAACAAAGGAAATACAGGATTATTCATGTTTCTTTTAGTTTTGCCCATTTAATTTGAAGAAATAGCTATAATAAAGAGCAAACTTTAAGCGATAATACTCGCAGCGAAGTTACAATTCAATTTAATGTTTTAGATTTATATAAAACTAGTTAAATTAAATACATATTTACCTCAGTAGAGAAGCGATGCGATACACGTCCACCCGCCTTGGCCACCTAGCGGCCGAAATATTTTCATTAATAAGTATGTAAAAGTATATTTTGACACAAATTCTTACAGGGACCTAAATCAATGAATATTTACGTACAGTCACTTTGACCTTGAAAACACTTATCTTATCAATTTAAAAATAAAAAATTTGCTAAAAGAAAATTAAAAGACTTGTTCCGATATTGAACCAACAATAAACTGTTCCTAAATCGATGTAATAGAGGATCTAAGATTCTATAAAATATCTTTATTTCTGAAATCAAGAGACTTGTAGTGTGCATGTACTCAATATTAACAGATCTATTCAAATTTATATGTAGAAATTTATAAATAATATTTATTAACCACGTAAATTCTTTAAAAGACATGAAAAATACAATATTATTCATTAACACAAAGAAAACACAGCTATAAAATTAGGATTAAATTCCAGATATTTAAAAGATATTAGAAAATTTGCCAAAATTAATATTTATCTATAAAAATAAAGGTTACATCTCCCCTATAAATACACGATAAAACATAGCGCCCCGTTTCCGCAAACAGGGAGTCTCGGGTCGTTGACACACTTCAGTTTTGGTAAATTCGAAACACCCGCCTGGAGACCATGGTTTGGGCGAATGTATCTCATCATTCCAGGACGGACATTGTTTCAATAAGAATCATAAAGGTATCAAATGAAATCTTCAGAATTTGAAAGAGAGATATTGAGCTGGGATATTGACTGGGTAAATACTATGGCTCAATATAGATGGAAATTCTGCCGGAAGGATATTGAGTTATAAAAATAAAGTCCATTTCTTTAATTAATGTAGATGCTAAGACAAAGTGTCATTCACTCCGCAAACTAACGGTCACGAGTCGATGACAAAGATGAAGCTCACTGTTTCCAAACATGGACTCTAGGCAGGCGTTCTGATTCTGCCGAAGCTGTCTTTGTTATTAGTTTGTAACTGATCAAATCAGCTAGTTTGCGGAGACGGTCACTAGATGGCGCTCTGTCTTGGCGTTTATTTAAATGGGAGAGGGCACCTTCATATTTAAGGTAGCATTATAATGGTGAAATATGGGCGGAATGTAAGATGGATGTACACCTCCATTGGACATAACCTTGTCTAGGTGATTCATAAATAGATTGAAACAGAGAGTCAGAGAGTGTAATAAAATAATACATGATATGCATATCTATATACAATTCATATATTATATATGTATCCATATGTATATCCATATATGTAATATTACATATGTATAGATGTTGTCGAATATATAACCTATAATGTTGTAACATAGTATTTATTAATTTTATTTATGTGACATTGTATTTACTAATTTTATTTATTTTATTAACAGAGTGGTCATTTTTATGTTTATATCTTGCGACTCTGTAAATTTCCCTCGTGGCTTATCTTTTGTTTAGAATTCACAGTTTGTCTTTGCCTGAAATAAATTGTTGTCTCCTCCTGAAGTTTTTGTCTTCCCTAATTTTCCCACGTGGCAATATTTACACACTCAAATAAACAACATCTAAAAAATCCCTAGTTTTCCCAGAAATTTTATTGAAAATATGCTGAGGTATTTCATGCCAATTATATTAATATATATGTATTGTAATAAAATATGTTGTGTGTGTTACTATAAATATGTTTTCAAATCATAGAAATAATGTATTTAAATAATAGAAGAAAAAACACAGGTGGTCGCGTCTTTATGAAGAAACTCTTCTCCCGAACATGTGTTTCTTCTATTGTGAATAGGGGAGATTGTCATATTTTAATAATATATTTTAGCCTTCAAATTGGATATTCATATATATATTCGATTTTATATGGCAAATAGATTATCGAAGAGCATTAAGGAATTAATATATAACTAGAATTGTAAAATCTAAATAGATAACGAGAGAGAGAGAAATATATGATTATCTATATCATAACTTAGTTAGAGTAAGATTATAAGCCAGGAATGTAAGTATTATATATGGATAGAACAAAATGATATATTTAGAACGAGACTTCAATCAACTGGTATCTGCACTCTATTAATAAACGATAGTTCAATGATTCTTCTACAAGGATAGAAACATTTAGAGAGAGTCAGTGACATAACAATCTTCAAAATATATAATTGCGGTCAATATATAGGTAGGATTGGCAAAGTGTTAAAATTATCCCCTTACTTACAGGGCCAGTCTTCTTCTTGAATTACGCCGCCGCTTCTTCCTCCATTGGCCACCTATCCCGGCTCCTCTGCTCCACCTCTGCAGCAGCCCAACGCCCCTCTGAGAAACATTACTCACCGTGGATTTCCTTTCCCTCTGGCAGTATATCTCCACCTTACCACTGATTGGGGGACACAAGAGACTTAAAAGAAGAGTATATACTGTGATGTTTGGAGGTGAAAGTTACAACAGTAACAGGAAACAAGTCTTCTAACTATTAATCCTTCATCCACATTACACTAGAACTCGAATATTAGTTAACAGGTATTTACAGCAATTTAAGCCTTACGATAATACAAAGATGTATTTACAATTATAAGGCCCTAGTAAATAGGACCACAGCAGTAGGACATCCCCACACTAGTCCCAGACCGGAAAGAGGCTAAAACGCCATTTGTTGACAGAGGTTGTAAATGTTCTTCTCGCAACAATACTATCACATATATAAATTAAAAAAAAAAAAACTAAATATAATTTATATGAAAAGTAGTTGCAAATTAATGATGATAATTATAATTTGTAATTATAATGTATTTAATTATAATTTATTATAATTTGTTTTAATCATCATTAATTTACAACTATTTTTCATATAAATTATATTTAATTCTACTTATTCGTTCAGTAATAGCTTGCTATACTGACATTATACTCTCAATTCGACATTATACTCTTAAATCAACATCGTAATTTTCAATAATTTTCCCTTGAAAAAATATTATAAAACCTTTTATATATATACATATATATTATATAATCTAAAATGCAAATATATTTTTTTTTTTTAAATATATTTTATTTTTATTCATTGACTGTTCTACCATAGATTCAGAACATTCCACTTTTTAATTATTGTTGAAAATATGTATAGTTGAACCTACCTATTTTTTAAAAATCACGATTATAAAATTTATTCTATAAATTCTATATTGCTGTGATAAATAATTTTATGTGTAAATTTACTTCAAGTAATTCAAATAAAAACTACATGAAAGGAAATAACTATCTTTCTTTTCCCACGACTGCACCTCTCTCTCTCTCTCTCTCTCTCTTTTTCAAAACAAAACAAAAGATAATCATAACATATATATATATATATGATAAATTATGATATCCTGACCGCTCACATGAGCATTTTAAGATTACAAAGCGCCATCTAGTGTAATGAAAATCAACTACACGTTGATTTAGGTTATTCCATGATATTTGGTCAACCCATTTCTTTGATAAATAAAGAAAAACCAACCATGTAGGCGTTTAGGGCTCTTGGCAAATCGCAAGCCTACAACCAATAACCTTATCAAATATTATCAAACACTCAGTAGAAATTGCTATTAGCAATTTGTTTCTTCTATTAACAACTAGGTGTGCGGCCCTCAAGGTTAATATGACATGCGCGCTCTCTAAAAGTGGTTTTTATTTTTTTAAATCGAGGGCGCGAATTCGCGTCCTTCGGATCCAAAGTATTAACTTTACCCTCTTTCCCCCCTGATTGTGCTATATGACTTGAAATTCATACTTAAATAGAACTTGTTAGAGATGCCGTTTTTTAATATTAAGATCTTAAATATATATTTGAGTCCTTCGGGTCCAAAGTGTTAACTTTACTTTCTAACCCCTCTGATTGTACCTAACTTGTAATATCACACTTAAATAGAACTTGTTAGATATACTGTTTTTTAATATTAAGATCTTAAAAAATATATTTGCGTTTTTCGGGTACAAAATGCTAACGT
>CP092883.1:27913478-27967568 GCA_030710605.1 Cordylochernes scorpioides | reverse complement strand
TATTTTTTTTGAAAGCGGTACATAATAACAAATGAATGGGTCGCATATATCCTTTGACAAAGATGCAGAAGTTCCTAGACAGGGGGGCGGCTTGCTTATCCTAAATTAAGAAAACTACAGATGCTTCAAGAGAGGAGGATAACTAATATTTGAATTTAAAAATACAAATATTCCAAGACAGAAGGCACAAAATTTGTATTAGAAATGATACAAAGTTCCAAGAAAAGTTGGGGCATTAAAACTTTATTGGCGGATTTTCTGATGTAGAAAACATGGTTTGCATAATTCCTATTGAAATAGATATAGCAGTTCCAAAACTAGTAGCCAATATCATACGAAAATCAAATATTTTGTTGACAGGAGTTCAAAGACACGGCTCTAAATTATTTATTGAATGAAGAACACAAGTTTCAAGACATGGCAGTACAAATATTTTATTGACGGAAGCAAAGATAATCGCTCAACTAAAGTTACTGATGGCTTGCTACATCATTCGGAAAAAATATCAACTAATCAATAAATTTTAATTATTCTAAATTGGTTTAATATAGTTGCTTGAATAGTTGATATTTATTCCTACAGATGGCGCAAGCCATCAGCAACCTTTAATTGAACGTTCAGAAGATGCATTTTTCTTAATTTATCAACCTGATCCCAGTACAATTTCACCTTCTGATTTTTCAGGAAGCCTTAAAGACCTTTTTGGTCGTTAGGCACAGCATGCACCACGTTGACGAAGGCCAACAGCCTAAAATGCGCACGCACGTGGTTAGTTAACTAGCTAAGTGCGCATTTTGTAAGATAGGCTTACCTCTAACGATGTACTTTAGATGGAAAGAGTCAGCTCTCAGGATAATTCCAAAACCTCACAGAACGAATTCAGAATTAGTAAAGAGTTATCGACCTATTTCATTAATTTCTAACTTTTCAAAAATATTCGAAAAAATTTTGAAAAATAAAATATACGAATACTATGAAAAAAATGATCTCCTTAGCCCCAGACAACATGGTTTCTTGAAGAATAAGTCAACAAAAACCTGTTTGAAAGAAATCACAAAGATCATAATGGAACATAGAAACATCTAGTTACGCTGATTGCAATTAATATACAAGGAGCGTTTGATAATACATTGTGGCCAGCCTTGTTTAAAAAATTAGACGAAGACAATTTACCAGTTGAATTGATCAAATTTTTACGTTCTTTTTTGAAAAATAGAAAAACGATTTTCAAGTATAATAATCTGAAAGTTTCAAAGATATTAACAAAGGGCTGTCCTCAGGGTGGACCATTGTCTCCGTTGTTATGGCTGATATATTTAAATGATCTGCTAACTAATTTGCAATCACCAAACTCTGAAATCATTTGCTATGCTGATGATGTAACTATTATATGTTGGAATAATGGGTTAACAAATCTAAAAAAGTCGATTGAGTTTAATTTGGAAAAGATAGATCAATGGTGTAATGATAATAAGCTGAATATCAATCTTGATAAAACTAGTATTTTACACTTGAACAATAAAGACAAAATTTCAATTAATTTTAGAGACAATATTATTATGCCCGTAGAAGAAATTAAAATTCTTGGAATTACGATTGCGAATCATAGATGGAAAAACAAATTGAATTTTGGCCCTCACCTTAACATTATACTAAACAAAACCCAAAGATTGAAAAACCTTCTTTTTTCAATATGTGGAAAATCTTGGGGTCTTAGCACCCAAAAAAGGCTTACACTTTATAAATCTATAATAAGACCAACGTTAACTTACGGAACAGAAATATGGTTTCAATTTATTAGCAAAAAATATAAGTACAAACTGAACTCAATGCAATATCAAATTCTGCTATGGTGTACCCAAACATATAAAACAACCAGTTATAACTGTGTTCACACCTTAGCCAATATTCCTTTGATCACTGATTATATGGAATCTAGAATTATAGGTTATATATATATGAGTTGAATAATTTATCAACAGAAGATAAACAATTTTATGATTTGTATATTCCAGATATACTCAAAGATTTCATTATATCAAGGATTAATTTACTGAAAAAGAATACTAATCAAACATTTCAAAGTTTCTTTCCTTATGCAATTCCGAAATATTTACGACCAAACTATTATAATTCACAATTTATAACGAACCATGGAAATTTTAAGGGATTTTTATCAAAAATTGGCGCGAGTGAAGACTCTAGCTGTCATTGTGGCAACGAATTCCAGGACTCGAGACACCTACTGCTGGAATGTCCACTCTTCCTTACCGCTAGACAACAGACAATAAATAATGTTGTAGATCTTTATCAATTTGTAAATAGCAGAGAGAATTATCATAAGTTTAATTATTTTTGTAAATATATTCATGATTTTCTTTCAAACCTGAAAGGTTCAGGTTCCTAATATATATATATATATTTTTCTTTTTATTTCGATTACTTTTTTTTTGTAAAAATTTTATAACTGTTTCTGTTTAAAAAATGTAAATCGACGCAATTATCCCTAGCCGGGATATCGCGTTTGTGTGTTGAAATAAATAAATAAATAAATGTACAATCCGTTTAGGTTCCTTGCCACACATATCACTCTGTTGTCACTGAACACTCTTGCCTTGTGGTTACAAATTTTGATGTGCTTGCCTTTATCCTCTGTTTGCGACACAGAAATCAAATTTCTTCTTGCTTGGGGCACAAAAAGCACGTCGTTCAAGGGGACATCTTGCGTTCCAGTATCTAGGTACATCTTCATGCGGATATTTCCAACTCCCTCTACTTGTAAGTTGCCGCTCGCAGTCTGGATGGGCTCACACGTAGCTGTCAGGTAACCCTGATAGCATGCTGTATGCTATATCTTGATCGTTGACTTCCGCACCTGCTTCTTTTAAATGGTCCGTACAAATTTTCAATCTATTCAAATACAGTAGAACTCCTCAAATTCGGAAAGCTTGGGGCGCAAGGTATTCCGAATTTGAGGATTTTCCGAATTTGAGAGAGTTAGATTTGTGAATATTTATGTGGTATAAATAGGCATTTAGATGACTGAGACAAAGATTTTGAAGCATATAAACAATTTTAGGTTGAATATTATATGTACATTACATAATTTTAATTACGATTTTTAATCAAATGTTCCTTGACTTTTATGAGTTTTGAGCATGAAACCGATGAAAAATAGTAAAATATTTTATTATGAAAAAATAGTACAAATGTAACATTGTACTGGGATAAGGTGCATAAATTAAGAAAAAGGCATCTCCTTATCGTGCAACTGAAAGTTGCTGATGGCTGGCGCCATTGCACGATAAGGAGATGCCTTTTTCTTAATTTATGCACCTTATCCCAGTACAAAGTTACATTTGTACTATTTTTTCACATTGTGTAGCGTCCTCACGCAATTCTGGCCTTAACTACCCGTTTCATGATTTTTCAGGATGCCTTAATGACCAATTTTTTGGTCGTTGAGGCACAGCTTGCACCACGCTGATGAGGGCCAACAGCCCGAAACGCGTCCGTGGTTAGCTTTTCTTGATTAATCAAGAATGGGTTTTTGGCCAATTCTGGAATAATTAAAAATCAACGAGAATAGTTGATATTTATTCCGATAGATGGCGCCAGCCATCAGCAACTTTCAGTTGCACGATAAGGAGATGCCTTTTTCTTAATTTATGCACCTTATCCCAGTACAATGTTACATTTGTACTATTTTTTCACATTGCGTAGCGTCCTCACGCAATTCTGGCCTTAACTACCCGTTTCATGATTTTTCAGGATGCCTTAATAACCAATTTTTTTGGTCGTTGAGGTACAGCTTGCACCACGCTGATGAGGGCCAACAGCCCGAAACGCGTCCGTGGTTAGCTTTTCTTGATTAATCAAGAATGGGTTTTTGGCCAATTCTGGAATAGTTAAAAATCAACGAGAATAGTTGATATTTATTCCGATAGATGGCGCCAGCCATCAGCAACTTTCAGTTGCACGATAAGGAGATGCCTTTTTCTTAATATTTTATTATGTATGTAATGCAATTGATGGCCAAGTAAGTTATGGCTTGGCAAAGAAGTTGCTGATTGTTGTCTGTTTCTTTGGCTTGTTTAACAAAGCTTCTTCTTCTCTCATAAGCATAGTTCGAAGACTATTGATGGTGTTGTAGCTTGCAAGCATTTCTGGTTCAGTGCGCTTTTCCAAATATTTTAATGCAACATCCAAACTTTTCAACGCTTCGCATCTGGGAACATCCGGCTCCAAACTGTCTTTAATGTCACTAAGAACATCTAACTTTTCACCAAGCTTAAGAATTCGGTACTTGCCTCGTTTTTGCCGCTCCTCTTTGGATGCCATTTTGTTGAAGAACAAACTTGTAAATGCAAAAAATTGAGAGTTGAATAAAAGAATTTGATACTTACAATGTCGGAAAATGTTTGATAATTTGAACTTTAGGTGAATCAACTTTGCAATAAAAAAGGCGTGAATGGCTTATGACGTAATAATGCTGCCTTCTTATTGGACAATATCCTAAACTAAGCACAAAGGTCAAATGAAACTGTTGATTTATTTAAGCTTTTAAAAAAGGGGATAAACCCCTAATTAGCGATTATAAATAATCGGTAAAAAAGTAAATTAATTAAACACTTAAATTAAAAATAAATTACTAATAAAAATTAAATTAAATAAAATAAAAGCAAAGCAAAAGTAAAAGTAAATAAAATAAAATAAAATAATGTTGAAATATCAACAAAATAAAAGCATGTGAAAATTGATTTTTTTTTGTAAAAAAAACATTACAATACTTTCCGAATTTGGGAGTTTCCGAATTTCCGAATTTGAGGAGTTCTACTGTAGTCTAACATTGACTCACCAGTTTGAAGCTTGATGTTCACAAACTGCTTCTTTAACTGTAGTATCCTCGAACGAGATTTTGGCTCAAAAACCTGTTCCAGATTTTTCCACGCATCCTGTGGCGAAGTACAGTCGATGATGTGGATTTGGTGTTCTGTATTTATCGACAACGCGATAACAGCCAAGGCTCTATCCTTTTGAGCTTTTAGTTGAGCATCTTGGGTATCTTCATCTTTAAACATCACACACATCCCACAAGCCCTTCTCAATTAGTAGCATCTTGATGTTGTACTTCCATGAGCGGTAATTTTGGCCGTTAATTTTTTCAATGCCGCCGTTATTGCACTAACGGCCGCCATGATGACGTAGCAACTTCTCGACGAGGGCAAACGGAGGTAGCTTCGCTGAAGGAATTTTACTCACGAGGATACGCTGAACTTGAACTACAGAGCTAGGGAACCACGCTCTGCTACCACCTCCTTGGCCTTCCCATGCCACCTCCTTGGCTTCCCCATGCCACCTCCTTGGCTTCCCCATGCCACCTTCTTGCCCACCCCATGCCACCTCCTTGGCCTTCCCATGCCACCTCCTTTGCCTTCCCATGCCACCTCCTTGGCCTTCCCATGCCACCTCCTTGGCCTTCCCATGCCACCTCCTTGGCCTTCCCATGCCACCTCTTTGGCCTCCCCATGCCACCTCCTTGGCCTCCCCACGCCACCTCCTTGGCTTTCTCATGCCACCTCCTTGGCGTCCCCTTGCCACCTCTTTGGCTTCCCCTTGCCACCTCCTTGGCTTCTCCTTGCCACCTCCTTAGCCTCCCTATGCCACCTTCTTGGCCTCCCCATACCACCTCCTTGGCCTCCCCATGCCACCAACCCCCTGGCCTCTCCTTACAATTAACATGTTATGAATTGAATAAAATTGAATATTGGGGAAAATATCATTTGAAATGTTTCCTAAAAACATAATATTCACAGGGACCTTTAACAACCATTGATTCTATACTAAAGCAAAAGTGTATATTATGAAATCAGTGTAATTCAATAGTAGAGCGGTATCAGAGAGAACATCAGAACAAGAGCTGGTTCCGCAAATAAATGAGCTTCTAAATACAAAACAAGAGCTGGAGCCAATGGATTAGAGGCACTAGAGGTCAGGATTGCTATTCTCAACTGACATTGTTGTTGTTGTCGTGTCCAATGAAGAGCCTCAGATGTCCTCATGCATCTCTATCACAGCAGTCACAATGTTCTCATCTTGGGTGTGTAAAGCTGCTGTTCTGGGTCCACGTCAATTTTCTGCTGTTGTTGTTGTTGTCGTGTCCAATGAAGAGCCTCAGATGTCCACATGCATCTCTTTTACAGCAGTCCCAATTTGGAAAATGGGTACCCTTTCCACGTTAGTCACCTTGGACCAGTATTTGGTGGAATATTCCAAGGGCCCAGGGGGGACTGGTGTGGTCGGACTTCTTCTCCCCATTCAGACATTCTGATGAAGATACCTCTTCCAGCACTCTGGTGTTAGGGGACAGTTAGTTCCACGGTATCCGCCATCTTGTAGCATTTGTTTCAAATATTTCCCTGAGAGGAAAATGCTGAAGCTCTCTCTACTCCGGCCTTCCTAAGAATCGAAATTGCGATTTTATTTTTAAAATATTTTATTCAACTTGTCTTCATTCTGTCTTTTAATAAATATTGTGAAAAAATTCAATATACCTACACAATTTTCACTCTTTAGGTTTGATCAAGATGGAACCAAATTTAAGACTTCAAATCATAAAGAGCCATCAAAAATTGGAAAGAAATAAAGAAATTAGTCTTTTAAAAAATAAAATCATAAGTTTGATTTTAGGAGTTTATGCCAAGCTCTCTTTTTTCTTCTTTCCCCCTATTAAATAACTATGTTGATTATTGTTACTTTTACTGTTATTCATGTATATACCCTGTTCTATATTCTGAGAATCTGTATAATAAAATAATATACCTTTTAGTTATTGTTGTTGATTGAAGTTTCAAAATCACAGGTTAGGTAGAGAAAAAGAGAGAAATTGAGATTGAAGCAACTTTTATTAATCGCCCATATAAGAATATATAGAACCAACTGAAATAGAATAAAATATAATACAGAGTTATAAATGAAAATAATAAATATATATAAATGTATAAATATTTACATCAGATCCCTCTCTGAAGGGACATCTGAATCGTATCAAATCCTTAAAGCCGCCCTGAGTTCAGAAAGGCTCGTGCTTATAAAGGGAATTTTGTCCCCAGCGTGCTCAATTGCACCGCCGAAGAATTCGTACAGGAATTTTCTGTTTCCAGGCGAGAGATCATCGAGGAGTGGTTCTCTATCAGAACGGAATATAACCGCGGACACCACTAAATCATCATCAACCTCAAACCCATAGAAAGGGGAGAGAATTGAGTCAGCGTTTAGTTGTTCGAAATTTTTTTCCAGCCGCTCCCTCTCCTGAATGGCCTGAGAGAGAGATATGTCTTGGTCCGCGGGGGGTAGCAGACTGGATGGATGATTCAGTCATGGCTTGGATCTCTTCTGCAGGAGCCGCTAATGGCTCAGTATTAGTCGAGGAAGGCTCTGGTCGTGATGGCATTTGGCTGGTACTCGGCGCCGGAACAGGAAGCTCGGGGGCTGGAGTCTCGTCAGGACGGACAGGGAAGTTCGCCCCGGGCGAAGGCGCGGCAGGGCTGGAGGGTGTTGAGGGGGGTCTGCTTGATGGGTGCAGACAATTCCGCAGCTGGTGTTGAGAGGGCGGAGTTGTTGGAGGGTATGGGCTTGGATGAGGGAGGCCTCGACACCGGGCCCTGCCTTCTTTTCCTTGATGTTTTCAGCTCCAGATTTTTAGAGCGCTCGTTGTGGGGATAGACTTGAGGGTGAGGTCTTCCTGCTGAACATTGGATGCTCTTGATGGAGGTGGGGCTGTCTCCACAGCAGCAGTAGGTGAGGTCTGTTGGGGACTGTGGTCAGCAGGTGCAGGTGCTGCAGCCGGCATGGTATTCGAGGTGGAGGGTGGCTTGGTCCAGCCTTGTGTGCGGGCAGCAGGAGCCTCCACAGGGAGCACAAACTTGTCCTCCTGGACACCAGTCTTACGAGGACAGTTTGCGCGTTTGTGTCCCTGCCTATGGCACAGGGAGCACTTGATGCCATAGGTCACATAGAAGTGTGTGACCACTCCCTTGGACTTGACATCCAGCCGGGCAGGGATATGGGAGATCTTTCCTTCGTCGCGCAGAGTGATAAAGGCCTCGCGTCGAGCATCAGCACAGAAGGAGTCTTCGAGGTGCATCATCTTCTGGATGATGGACGCGACCTGTCCATAAGGCCGTAGAGCAGCGACGAGGTCAGCGTCCTCCACGAAGAAGAGCACATTACCGAGCCCTATTCGCTCGGCCCTTTTTCTCAGAGGGACCGCCCATAAAGTGGCACCCTCGATGTCGAGGCCTTCCTCTATCAGCTTGTCTGCGAGTTGCACGCTGGAGAGGCCGGCCAGGATGCGCCCCTCCATCTTCATCAGCTGGTAGACGGTGTCCTTGCCCAGCTTGGCTTCCAGCGCCCGGAAGTACTGCTCCTGGGTGAAGTCTGGGCAGAACTCCAGGTAGACACACTGGTCCGCCTGCCCTGCTGCCGACCTGGCTCGGAAGGTAGCCTGATTCTTCCTGGTGGTCTGGCATTCATGCACCTTGCTGGGTCTTAGCTTAGCTCGTGGCCTGCTGCTGTTGGAAGGGATTTTTGGCCCCCGAGTTGGCGTGGTAAGATTCATGTGGCCTCTTTTTACAGGCGCCCACTGTGGTGAGTTTACGAGAACCTCGTCTTGTTGTTCCGCGCATTTAGCCCAGTTGCGGCGCGAATATGCATTCTTGCCGTCGGCCGTCGGCTCAAAATTTGCATTCTTGTTATTGTTTAAACCAGAAAAACTTTCAGCCAATTCTGAAACTTTTGCCAATATTTCGGCGGAGACTTGAAATTTTTGGATGGGGTTTGTTCGGACTTGCAGCCCGTTTTCTTCGCTTTCAGCCAACACTCTAAAGGGGTTAGTGATCTTCATTACCTCCATCCCAACCGCAAAAAACGCATTGCTTGCGCGCCACGCGGCCGCGCGGGCCGAGAGAGTGTGTGTACACGATAAAATTCATATCAGATAGGAAATAGTGGTACAGTAATAGACAATGCAGTAGAATCAATTAGCAACGAAAGCATGCAAACGCACATGAATTGTGTTTTACAGTCGTATGTTAATTTGTGGGATAGAGCTCCATGCCAGTTGTACCTATTCAGTCAAATTAACAACAGTACATATACTGGTTGAGGTGGAGCTGTGGCCCAATTGTATAAAATATATGCTGGATGGGAGAAAGATCTAGTGATCTTGAAGGCCAAGGGAACTTGTCGACATTCTGTAGAATACGTTGGATAATAGAATTTGGAAGTTGTTAACTAGCTTTGAGTCAAGGATGCTCTAAGGTTGTTACCAGCACCACGTGGAGGATCGCTGTCACGAAAGAAAACATAAAAAAAACTGTATCCTACCATTTTGTTTTTAATTTAAAATAATAAAAAGGTCACAGATTTTCTAAAGAAATGATGAAGGTAGTCTCATAATACATACAGCTCATTGATATATATATATATTATCAATAAATTTTAATAATTTTAGATGTAGACAAAACAAAACTGATACTTTTAGAAGTACAATCAAACAGATTTCTATCTGTGACTGCTCACTCCAACTTATCCTGATATAGCTAGAGAATTTTGTGATAAAAACCTTCTTTTTATATAAAATATAATAATAATAATATAGTAAATTTAAGTTTTTAACAATTAAAAGATAAAAATTGGAAAGGAAAATCACTTAGCAACGTGAATTAAAGACCATTGTTTCACAATTAGCTCAGCTATCGAGATGGGAAACTGCATAAAGCGATCCAAGCGAGTGCCATACCAAAGGCCACCAAACGTCGACGAAATATTGCGCAAATATTTCGAGGAAGAAATACGATTCCTGGGATCCAGACAGGACCCAGAGCCCCGGCGACCTACACGGGTGACATTTGGAGCCCGACTCCTGGTCCGAACCTTCGAGGCGGACGAGGCGGCTAACGTGAACCGGGGCCATTACACCATGGCGGAAGACTCCTTCTTCACCCCCGGGCAGGAATTCGACGTCCCGGCGTGTCCACCACCGTCCCCGAAGAGGAGATTCTGGAGCCGACGCCAGACCTCTACTGGAGTCCCAGTTAGACTTGAGATGGCCGCCCTCAAGCTGGGCAAGGTCTACGTGTAATTGGTAGACCTGTAAATCCGTCCTCCCCTTCACTAACATTGCCCTCGTCGATCTCAATCATCCTACTATTGGCTCCTCCCCTTTTCCCCAACTTCCTTGTCCTCCCAAAGCCACCTCCTTGGCCTCCCCATGCCACCTCCTTGGCTACCCCATGCCACCTCCTTGGCTTCCCCATGCCACCTTCTTGGCTTCCACTTGCCACATCCTTGGCTTCCACTTGCCACCTCCTTGGCTTCCCCATGCCACCTCCTTGGCCTCCCAAAGCCACCTCCTTGGCCTCCCCATGCCACCTCCTTGGCTTCCCCATGCCACCTCCTTGACCTCCCCTTGCCACCTCTTTGGCTTCCCCATGCCACCTTCTTGACCACCCCTTGCCACCTCTTTGGCTTCCCCATGTCACCTCCTTTGCCTCCCCTTGGCACCTCTTTGGCTTCCCAATGCCACCTCCTTGGCTTCCACTTGCCACCTCCTTGGCCTCCCCATGCCACCTCCTTGGCTTCCCCATGCCACCTCCTTGGCCTCCCAAAGCCACCTCCTTGGCCTCCCCATGCCACCTCTTTGGCCTCCCTATGCCACCTCTTTGGCCTTCCCTTTCCACCTCCTTGGCTTCCCCATGCCACCTCCTTGGCTTCCCCATGCCACCTCCTTGACCTCCCCTTGCCACCTCTTTGGTTTCCCCATGCCACCTCCTTGGCCTCCCCTTACAATTAATGTAATTAATTGAATAAAATTGAATATTGGGGAAAATATCATTTGAAATGTTTCCTAAAATATATATTTCACAAGGTCCTTTAAAACAACCATTTATTCTATACAAAAACAAAAATGTATATTATGAATTCAGTCTAATTCAAGAGTATAGCGGTATGAGAGAGATATAGATTAAATTGCTAGGAGAATTCACCACTGATGAGCCAGGCCTCTCTATGTTTTTTCATTACAGATAAGGCAATAGAGGGCTGTTTTAATCATAAAAATAACCATTCAAAGTCTGTTGTACTTAATCAGTCAAATTAGCAACAGTACATATACTGTTTTATTGTATAACGAATCACAAGTTTTACGAAGGAGCTTCTTTATTCATACTTGTGCTAGCTTTCGAACCTTTCGGTTCTTCAACAGGCGTGGCTAGTATGACTATACTAACAGGGTATAAGCGCGCTTGAGCCATTATATACAACATATAAATTTACATGCGAATATAATTAAAATAGAAATAGGAATTATGACTATGAAATATAAAATAAAACTATGCAAATGAACTTAAAGATTTTTAAAATTTAGATAAAATTTTGGAAAATTAACGCTAAAAGTTAAGTAAAATTATGATATTCACTGTATGCAAGTAGTGCGACACTATAAAATTTGTAAAGTTTAAAAAACCTGTATAATTTAAAACACCTCAAGACAGAAAAGCCAAGCTGGGGTCCACTCCAACCCGACCACACACCAGAGCATATCACGGGATAACTATTGAGATATTATATGATATATTTCCGGTAGATCTATTTTCCTATTGATGCTGTTTGTTTGTGATGATATGATGGATTCCATCACCAATCTGTGCTGCTTATTGTTTATGTGTTGATATAGGACTTTGGGATGATCTAAGTTAAAGTTATGGCCAGTGTTTGAAATATGTTGGTATATAAGTGACTTCGGGTCTCTATTGTTTATGTTTCGTTTGTGTTCGGTGATTCTGATATACGCGGTTCTGCCAGTCTCCCCCACATAGGAGGCTGGGCAATCCTGGCAAGAAACCGCGTATACTGCTCCGGTGGAGTGGATGGGATTGCTGGGTGTGTCTGCTTTGGTGATAGGATTCCTGAGAAGGGCAGCAAGATTGGGGGGGCTGTTAAAATAAACTTGGATGCCATATGGGCGAAGGATTCTGGAAATGGTAACAGAGAACGAGGAATATGGAAGATATGCCAGGATTGCCCAGCCTCCTATGTGGGGGAGACTTGCAGAACCGCGTATATCAGAATCACCGAACACAAACGAAACATAAACAATAGAGACCCGAAGTCACTTATATACCAACATATTTCAAACACTGGCCATAACTTTAACTTAGATCATCCCAAAGTCCTATATCAACACATAAACAATAAGCAGCACAGATTGGTACTGGAATCCATCATATCATCACAAAAAACAGCATCAATAGGAAAATAGATCTACCGGAAATATATCATATAATATCTCAATAGTTATCCCGTGATATGCTCTGGTGTGTGGTCGGGTTGGAGTGGACCCCAGCTTGGCTTTTCTGTGTTGAGGTGTTTTAAATTATACAGGTTTTAAACTTTACAAATTTTATAGTGTCGCACTACTTGCATACAGTGAATATCATAATTTTACTTAACTTTTAGCGTATATTTTCCAAAATTTTATCTAAATTTTAAAAATCTTTAAGTTCATTTGCATAGTTTTATTTTATATTTCATAGTCATAATTCCTATTTCTATTTTAATTATATTCGCATGTAAATTTATATGTTGTATATAATGGCTCAAGCGCGCTTATACCCTGTTAGTATAGTCATACTAGCCACGCCTGTTGAAGAACCGAAAGGTTCGAAAGCTAGCACAAGTATAAATAAAGAAGCTCCTTCGTAAAACTTGTTATTCGTTATACAATTGTACCAATTATACGGAGTTTACCTGTAGAAACATATACTGTTTGTGATTGGGGCTCTTGCACAATAATATCCCATATATTTTTGATTGGAGAAAGATCTGGTGATCTTGAAGGACAAGGGAACTTGTCGGCATTCTGTAGAATACGTTGGATAACAGCATTTGGATGATGTTAACTAGCTTTGAGTCAAGGATGCTCTAAGGTTGTTACCAGCACCATGTGGAGGATCGCTGTCACATTAATTACAGAAAAGCAGTAGAAGTCTGTTTTAATCATAAAAATAATAATTGAGCTAATAAATAGTTTCAAATATCATGTATACATCTTGTTTTTTTTTTTTTTTTATTTCAATTCAAAACGCTATGTCCCCCTAGGGACACTTGCGCTAAATGTACATACAAATATATATAACAAAGAAAATATTCAACATGGAAAGATACACAGAAAGCGACTTAGAAAGATTCAAAAATGTTATTTACATATAGAGATATTTTTTGAATTTTATTTACAGTTACATCATTAAATCAAAAAAAAAAAAAACATATACATATGTACACACATATACACGCATACACCTATATATTGTTTACAACCATATAATATGTCCAATATTTCCATGAGATCGTTACATCAAAGACCATTTTTCTTAATGAAGTCCAAAATATATTTACAAAGGAAATTAAATTTTATATATGTGTCTTTACTTGAAATTAATTCACTAGGGCCTAAAGCAGTTAAACCGTTGTTGACTCTGTATTCTTGAAAGACAGGGCACTCCAGCAAGAGATGTATTGAAGTTTGTTCCCCCAATCCGCAGAAACATGTCGAATCTTGCACAGCCTGAATTTTCTTAAGAAAAAACCTGAAATTTCCATGATCTGTGATAAATTGTGAATTATAATAGTTTGGTCGAAAATATTTCGGAATATCATAAGGAAAGAAACTTTGAAATGTTCGATTAGTATTCTTTTTTAGTAAATTAATCCTTGATATAATGAAATCTTTGAGTATACCTGGAATATACAAATCATAAAATTGTTTATCTTCTGTTGATAAATTATTCAACTCATAACCTATAATTCTAGATTCCATATAATCAGTGATCAAAGGAATATTGGCTAAGGTGTGAACACAGTTATAACTGGTTGTTTTATATGTTTGGGTACACCATAGCAGAATTTGATATTGCATTGAGTTCAGTTTGTACATATATTTTTTGCTAATAAATTCAAACCATATTTCTGTTCCGTAAGTTAACGTTGGTCTTATTATAGATTTATAAAGTGTAAGCCTTTTTTGGATGCTAAGACCCCAAGATTTTCCACAAATTGAAAAAAGAAGATTTTTTAATCTTTGAGTTTTGTTTAGTATAATGTTAAGGTGAGGGCCAAAATTCAATTTGTTTTTCCTTCTGTGATTCGCAATCGTAATTCCAAGAATTTTAATTTCTTCTACGGGCACAATAATATTGTCTCTAAATTTAATTGATATTTTGTCTTTATTGTGCAAGTGTAAAATACTAGTTTTATCAAGATTGATATTTAGCTTATTATCATTACACCATTGATCTATCTTTTCCAAATTAAACTCAATCGACTTTTTTAGATTTGTTAGCTCATTATCCCAACATATAATTGTTACATCATCAGCATAGCAAATGATTTCAGAGTTTGGTGATTGCAAATTAATTAGCAGATCATTTAAATATATCAGCCATAACAACGGAGACAATGGTCCACCCTGAGGACAGCCCTTTGTTAATATTTTTGAAACTTTCATATTATTATACTTGAAAATCGTTTTTCTATTTTTCAAAAAAGAACGTAAAATTTTGATCAATTCAACTGGTAAATTGTCTTCGTCTAATTTTTTAAACAAGGCTGGCCACCATGTATTATCAAATGCTCCTTGTATATCAATTGCAATCAGCGTAACTAGTTGTTTCTGTCTATGTTCCATTATGATCTTTGTGATTTCTTTCAAACAGGTAATTGTTGACTTATTCTTCAAGAACCCATGTTGTCTGGGGCTAAGGAGATCATTATTTTCATAGTATTCGTATATTTTATTTTTCAAAATTTTTTCAAATATTTTTGATAAGTTAGAAATTAATGAAATAGGTCGATAACTCTTTACTAATTCTAAATTCGTTTTGTGAGGTTTTGGAATTATTCTGAGAGCTGCCTCTTTCCATCTATCTGGATAGTATCCGAAGTGAATGCATTTATTAAATAAATCGCATAATAATGGTAAAATTTTTGGAAGGGCATTTTTGATCATGTTATTACTTATACTGTCTACCCCAGGAGCTTTTTTAATGTCTATGTTAGATATTAGGTTCACTATTTCCCCTCCCTCAACAAAGACCTTATTCTTGTTAATCATTTTTAGTTTGTGATTTCTAATTAGTTGATGGTAAGAATCATCCGTATCGAAATTATCATCTGGTACCAACTCATTTAACAAATTGCTCATTGATCGTTCTTTTAGGTGTTCTGGGGCATTGTCAATTAAGGGTATTCCCCTTTGTTTATCTGGTGTTCTTAATTTATTAAAAAATTTATATGCGTTACCAAATGGATTGTTTGTATAATTTTCTTCTATAAGATATCGCCAGTTAATTTTCTTTGCTTTATCAATTGCATTAGTGTATCGATTCCTAGTCAACTTGAATGTGTTATAACTGATTGCTCCGTGGCGATAATATAAGTTTCTTATGTAGTGAAAATGATCTTTCATTTTTTTTCAATTCATTATTCCACCAGTTATTTCTAGAATAATATTTAGAGTCGGAGGATATAACTTCCAAAGATTTAAAGGCAGCTTCTGTTAAAAGGTTTGTGAGTCCATTTACTATCATATCAATATCTAAATCTGAATTAACTCTTTCCAATTTGCTTTTAAGTCTTATTATTTCTGTTAAAGATATATTATGAGAAAATCGAGACCAATCAGCATCTTTTTCTTTGAATTTCCATGTGGATTTTTGATTATTGAATGAGTATTCGTTTTTTGTTTTTTTTATTTCGAATTTTATAGCAACATGGTCCGAAATATTTGTTAGTTCTGAAGTTTGCCAATTATTTATTAAGCTTAATGATTGCTTATTGGAAATAGTAAGATCGATTATACTAGTTTCGCGACAGGTAGGCGCTTTCAGATTATGTATATAGAGATTATTTTCATCTATAATTGGTTTTAATCTAAATCCATTAGAGTTAGTTACTTTGTCGAACCATAATGGGTGACGAGAATTAAAGTCGCCACAGAGTACTACTGGTTGGTTTTTATAGGTTTCAAATAATCTGCTCATAAAATTCAGATGATAATTGTTTAGTGAATTAGGATGAATATAGAAATTTGAGATAATTATGTTTTCTTTAAAAGTAGATAAAATCATTGTTGTACAAAAAGAATTAGTAAAATTTTCTACCATGGAGCATTTTAGATTTTTATTTAACACAATAATTGCCGTGTATTTTTCTTCTATCCTATTCGAGCACAATATCTGTGAATCCATATCGTACATGATCTTGTTGTGTAAAACATAAGGTTCTTGGATCAAGAGAATATCGGTTGGGTTATCTGCAATATAACCTTGTAATTCATTTATTGCCCTAATACTCTTTCTAACATTTTGTTGAATACATTTTAAGTTTTCATTCATTGTTGTTTACATTGGTAAGACATATATCATTAAATTATATATTTGACAAAACAGATTCCTCGGTAATAGGCGCATATTGCGTTCTCTGTATGACTCTGTCCAGTTGTATCTTGTACAGTGGGCATTCGTTGGAATTAGATCTATGATTTACTGAATGGTTTCTGAATTTTGGGTGTTTAGAACAATTATAACAATTTTTTTCTCCGGTGCAGCTGTGACTACCCTGAACACCACAGTTTTTACATACCCTAGCATTTTGACAGTCTTTCAGTCTGTGGTTCGGGTTAAATTGAAAACAGTTTTGGCATTGCCTAACAAAAACCCTATCCTGAATATAGCATCTTTCAAATTCAGTATATATTGTATTTTTCATTTTCTTAAGTATTTGGTATACTTTAGGTGATACTCTCAACGCTATGTTGTGTTGGGGTGTATTGGATTTCATAGTGAAGAGTACATTCATTTCACCATCCAAGCCTTCCAATTCAGGATTCATTTTACATACCGTTTTTACAAAAGTCGCGATTTCTGTTATTTTGCATACATTTTTGACAATGATTGTTGGATCTCTTGGCTTAGGTATGTAAATTTTGCTCATATTCTTTATTTCTTCTGAATTATTCAATTCTTCAAGTAATATATTTGTATCTTTTTGGCATGGAGATTTTATAATTATAGTTTTCTTAGCGTTTATAATTCCATTAATTTTAGTATTTATACCTTTCTCTCTAATAATTTTAATATTATTAGAAATAGCTTGAATCACATCCTGACTGCGCTCCTCGTTATTTAATGCTACAATTAAAGTAGATTCATCTTTTATTGTCTGTTGTTTTTTATCAATGAGTTCGGTTTCTTGTCTAACTGTTTGGGCATATGAAGGTTTAGACTTCGGTATTTCCTTGATAAATTTATCCAATTTTTGATCAATCATTTTACCTAATGTGTCAGTCAAACCCTCCGTAATGCTTTGTTTATAAACTTCAGTAATAGACTCAATTCCATTTTTCGTTTGATTTATCATTGAAGACAAAAAAGTAATATCATTCTTATTCAAATTTTTCTGATTAGTTTTAAATTTATTTTCAAAATAAAATGGAATCCATTTTATTTTAGCCCTTTTTCTTTTTTCCCAAGTATTGTTCAAACAAGTGGCAAGCGGTCGCGCCGCGCCGTCTGCTGATATGCAAATCAGCTGTATATAAAATGTTTAAGTGTACTTAAGAGTTGGATAATATATGTATAGTAATATGAGTAAGGTATAAAAGATTTTAAATTTCAAAAACAACTCTAAAAAACAAATATGAAGTAATATTTACCGGAATTCGCGGAGCGCTGCAAAAACACGTCCGCCCGACGTTCAATCATACATATATACATCTTGTTTGGTGTCCAGGATCTTGATGCGCTAACTTCCTGCACGAAAGGGAAGTCAAGTTTATGCTGCCTCGGTAATCAGAAGAGCTCAAGACTTCTCTGATAAGGATGGAGGCCGCGCACATAGAGGATCGCAATGTGGAGGCCTATTGATGTTGTCTGGTAGATATTCTAACTCATGATAGCTTGTTGTAGAGAGCAAGCGAAGTATCGCCATCAGAGCCGTGTGGACAAAGTGACGATTGCTCTTTGTCCTACTAACGATATAGCCAGGAGTTCTCAACTTCTCGAATGACGACAGTCAAGATGATTTCTCTCTGTTGAGTTCCATCGGTCAAAGTTTATCGATTGCGGCAAAGGAGTTTTTTTTTTTCTTATTCAAGGTATCCATTTGTGAACGTGACTTATATTCGAATCTCTGGTGATTGTTCTGTGTAAGTCCTAAGATAAATGGACAGTCTTTATATTCCTGGAGCTTCTGCTTAGTTGAGGTGTTATTTCCCTCCATAGACATTTTAGACATTGATAATGGTTGTCAGCTATTCAAGGACTAAGACATTTGGAGATTATGAAAATGGAATTGGAGCTTTTGAAAGGAATGTGGGGATCAGAGTGCAAAAGCTCGAATCATCATAACAAGAGATGGTTTCGTAAGTAAAAATAAGCTGCTAAACACAAAACAGGAGCGGATGCCAATGGATTAGGAGCACTAGAAGTCAGAATCGCTACTCTCAGCTGATATTGTTGTTGTTGTCGCGCCCAATAAATAGCCTCAGATATTCGCATGATCTCTATCACAGCAGTCGCAATGTTCTCTATCTTGAGTGTGTAAAGCTGCTGTTTTGGGTCCATTTTTCTGTTGTTGTTGTTGTATCCAATGAAGAGCCTCAAATTTCCCCATACATCTCTATCACAGCAGTCGCAATGTTCTCATCTTGGGTGTGTGAAGCTGCTCTTCTGGGTCCATGTCAATTTTCTGCTGTTGTTGTTGCCGTTGCCTATGAAGAACCTCAGATGTCTCAATGAATCTCTATCAAAACCATCGCAATGTACTCTATCTTGGGTGTGTAAAGCTGCTGTTCTGGGTCCATGTCAAATTTATGCTGTTGATGTTGTTTTCGTGTCCAATTAAGAGCTTTATATGTTCGCATGCATCCCTATGACAGCAGTTTCAATTCGGAAAATGGTTGCAGTTGCCACGTTAGTCACCTTGGACCAGATTTTGGTCAAATATTCCAAGGGTCCAGGGGGGACTGGTGTGGTCGGACTTCTCCTCTCCATTCAGACATTCTGATGAAGATACCTCTTCCAGTACTCTGGTGTTAGGGGAAAGTTAGTTCCACGGTATCCCCAAACTTGTATAATTTGTTTAAACTATTTCCCTGAGAGAAAAATGCTGAAACGCTCTCTACTCCGACCTTCCTAAAATCGGATTTCCAATATTATTTTTAAAATCTTTTATTTTAATTGCCTACATGTTTGTTGATATATATCGTGATAAAATATTAATATCCTTACACTGCACACCTAGAAAATAGAAATTTTGTCAAATTTTAAAGTTATTAGGTTTAAACAAGTGTACCAAATTCAAGACTTCAAATCATAAAAAGTAATTAAAAAGAGCTTGAAAAAAAGTTCAAATTTAAGGATTTTAGCCGCAGTGTGAGTTTATTAAAAGGTTTCACAATATTTATTGATCCTATATATACCCTCTTTTACTCCGAGGATCTGTATAAGACCAAAGTTTTCAATAAAGATTTTTATTTTTGTTTTTGATTAAAGTTTCAAAATTTCTGGTTTGGTAGAGAGAGAGAGATTGAGATTGAAACTACTTTATTACAACGTCCATATAAGATTATATAAGGTTAAATACAGAATAAATATAAATATGAATAAATATGATTATATAATGATAAAATATTAATAAATAGATATGAATAGATAAAATAAATGATAAATATACATATATACAGGGTCCATTATGAAAGTAATGTGCATAATGTTATTGTGACCCGACGATAGATGGCAGCACGGTAAAACTGTGGGAAATGTGGTGGAGGGATATGCCCTTTCAATCCATCCGGTCGTCAGTTGAGCTCGAGCAGTGTGAGGGGAGATACATGTCTCCGCTTGAAGTGTGTTTTCAACTTTTGTAACATAGTGCGATGGAGCGTTCGCTTGAACAACGATACACCATAAAGTTTTGCGTGAGGCTTGGAAAAATGCAACCGAAAAATTCCAGATGCCGCAAAAAGCCTTCAAGGACGATTGCATTTCAAGATCACAGTATGGGAAGTGGCACAAGGCGTTTAAGGAGGGCCGGGAGGAGGTCGCCGACGAACCCCGCTCAGGACGCCCAACAACGGCCAGAACTGACGAGAACGTGGATCGTGTGCTCGAAGTTTTGCGTACTGACCGTCGATTAAGCATCCAGCAAATTACTGACACATTACACATGTCCACATTTGTGGTACATGGGATAGTGACCGAGGATCTGCAAATGCGTAAGGTCTGTGCGAAACTTGTGCCGAAAGCTTGCGCTGTCAAGAATTGTTGGATTTGATTCAAAATCAACCGGACTTTCTGAACTCTGTAGTAACCGGAGACGAATTCTGGATGTTTGAATACGACCCAGAGTCTAAAAGGCAGAGCTGTGCATGGCACACAAAATCATCCCCACGCCCCAAGAAAGCGCGAATGAGCAAGTCGCGCATCAAAACGATGCTCATTGTCTTCTTTGACATCCGAGGAATAGTCCATTGTGAGTTTGTACCGCAGGGACAAACTGTAAACTCAGGCTTTTACCTGGAGGTGCTCAGGAGAATGAAACGCCGGATCGCACGCGTGAGGACTGACATTAAAGACACGGTAAGCTCCACCATGACAATGCCACCAGCCACACAGCCTTCATCATTACCAACTTCCTGGCCCGGAGCAACACCTCGGTGATCTCTCACCCCCCTTACAGTCCCGACTTAGCTCCATGTGACTTCTTTTTGTTTCCGCGACTCAAGAGAGAGATGAAAGGAAAACATTGGGAAACCGTGGAAAACATCCAACACCATGTTACAACGTTTCTGAGAAGCATTTCTGTCGAGGAGCTTCAGGGTACATTTCAGGCGTGGCGAACGCGTCTCCGCAAGTGTATTGATGCAGGAGGAATGTATTTTGAAGAATATTGAACATTTGCACAAATTACGATCAATAAATGCATTTTGCCGGTAAATGCTCATTTCTTTCATAATGGACCCTGTATATATATATATAAATATATTTTAATAACGGACTACTCGATGAGGAAAGAGTTTCTTTAATATATAATATCAGATCACAAGCTTTCGGGCATAACCGCCCATCCACAGGTGTAAAAACGAGACAATTTCTTTCGGAAATCAGCTATATATATATAAAAAAATTAAGAAAATGGGACAAATATGTAAAATTGTGCCAGAGAATTAACATAATATTGAAGGATCATTCATAGAAGTTAAGCAAAGCAAGCAAATAAACATATAATACATATAATACAAGGCTATTACAGAAACTAAGTATGAACAACGACTATAAAACAAAATAAAAATAAACTAAGACTGCTATTGACGTGTAAAGGTATAAGTAGATTATGAAAACTAAATCTTTCAGATAGGAGGTTCCAGTATTAAATTATCATATATTTCAGGAAGGTCTATTGCTCTAGTGATGCTTTTAATTTTTTTGGTGAGTATAGCCTCCAGGACCAATCGCTGGTGCTTGTTTTTAATCTCATGATAGTGGGCCGAGGGGTTATAGATGTTGAATGTGTGGCCTGTGTCCCGTATGTGTTGGTAAACTAGAGAGCGGGGATCTTTCCTTTTCACCGATCTATCATGCTCCACCATTCTGGTCTTCACCATTCTCCCAGTCTCTCCGACATACTTGGCATCACACTGCTCACATGATATGGAGTAAATGGCATTGTGGGTATTAAGGGAATCAATGGTTCCACTATTTTTAGATAATGTCTGTTTTAGTTTGGTTGCCAGACTGAGTGTGTTGGAGAAATATGAGTTTACACCATATCTATTCAGAACTCGTGCTATGGCCGCCGATTGGAAGAGTATGGAATGAAACAGGTGGACAGGTAATGAGCAGTATTTCTTATTCCTGAGGAATCATAAAAATGTTTGCAAACAAAGGATGTCGGATAGCCTGCAGAGTTGAGATTCTTGATTATGTTCTGTTTCTCTATTGCCTGAAAAGATGGAAGGGAACAATGGGTGTGTACACGCTTAGATAAAGTTTTTATAATACTGATTTTTTGGGAAATGGGACAACAGGAAGTGCAATGCGTGTAGTTGGGGAGGAAATCTTTTTTGTAATATACGGTAGTGTGGTAAGAGTTTGGAGTTTGAATTATTAGAACATCAAGGAATGGTATTACACCCCCTTGAGCTACTTCTATAGTAAACGACATATCCTCATTATAACTGTTAAGGGATGCTTTTGTGGTAAGCAGATAAAAGAGGAGAAAATGTATTTAAAGTAAGTATTTATCAGGTAAAAATAAGACGTTATGCAAAACAAAACAACTACATTGGGGAAGATTAGGGTGGCTTGTTTTTGTCTGTGGCTCCTCCAGGCAGTGCCGCCAGGAACTAAAATTACGTCACGTGTCGTCTTGCTTTCACTCTTCAACACTTCCACTTGAAAGCAAGGCAGACATTCCAATGTCTTTAAAAAGTATTTTAAAGCGTGTTGCTGCTAGAGCCTTTGTGAGAAGATCAGCCAATTGTTCTTCTGTTGGAAAGTTGAATATCTTGATGATTTTCATTTTGTGCTGTTCACGTATAAAGTGAAACTTGGCATCAACATGTTTAGTGCGCTTGTGAAATTCTGGGTTCAAGATCAGTCTAATAGCACTCTGGTTGTCAATCATCAAAGGAACAGGATTATCATTGGGTGTCAGTTCCTTGATCAGTAGTTTAAGCCATACAGCTTCCCTTGAAGCCATGCTTGCGGCAATGTATTCGGCTTCTGTGGTAGATAAAGCCACAACTGATTGTCTTTGGCTAGTCCAAGTGACTGGTCCTCCTGCAAGTAGGAAGATGTATCCTGAAGTGCTCCGTCGTGTATCAATGTCACCAGCAAAGTCAGCATCAGAGTATACAATTAATTTAATCACATCTTTTCTTTTGTATAGGATGCCTGAGTCCAAAGTTCCTTTCAAATATTTGAAGATTCTTTTCAGAGCATTCCAATGTGTGAGAACAGGAGCTGCCATGAATCTACTTAGCTTGTTAACGGCGAAAGCTATGTCAGGTCTTGTACAGACGGCAAGAAACATCAAACATCCAATAGCTTCAGCATATGGAACGTTATGCATGTCATGAGTATCATTGATGTTCTCTCTTGTCAATTTCATGTTGGGGTCAACAGGAGTCCCTGAAGAATTGCATGAAGTCATGTTGAATTTATCAAGTATTCTTTTTATATAACTGGTTTGACTTAGAAATATGAGGCCTTTTTCTTTGTCTTTATCTATCTCTAAGCCTACAAACTGGTTTTGTGTGGAGATGGTGACTTCAAAATGTGAGGACAGATATTGGGCTAATTCCTTCAACAGGTTGTTAGAAGTACTCATCATTATACCATCATCTACATAAAGAGCTAAGAATATTTTCGCATCAGTCTCAGTTTGGTAGAACACACATGGATCAGCTTGTGATTGGGATAACTGAAATTGTTTTAAGAGATATGTGAATTTCTCATTCCAGATTCTGGGTGATTGTTTTAGTCCATACAAACTTTTCTTTAGTTTACAAACCAAGTTTTTATTTTCAACTTCTATTCCTTCTGGAATTTGCATATAGATATCTTCGTCAAGATCACAATTAAGAAAAGCAGTCTTTATGTCGAATTGCATAATTTCCATGTCCATGACAGTAGCTACGGCTAACAAGACTCTGACTGAGTCATATCTTACAACTGGGGCAAAAGTCTCTTTATAGTCTATACCTCTTCTTTGGCTGAAGCCTTTGGCCACCAGTCTTGCTCGATAACGATCAATTTCACCATTGCCTTTTCTTTTTATGCGGCAAATCCATTTACATCCTATAGCTTTTGCATTATCAGGAAGGTCAATCAATTCCCATGTTTTATTTTTAATAAGAGCCTGTTTCTCTTCATTCATAGCAATTTCCCAATTTATTTTATCTTTACTAGACATTGCTTCCTCATAAGTAACTGGCTCTAGGCTTTCAGCTATCCATGCACTAGCAACATCACACTGTGATGTCTTTCTAGGTCTAAGATTGTATGAGTGAGTTTGCCCACACGTTCCCTCCTGAGTAGAATCCTCATCTTGATGTTGCGAGGATCCCTCACTCTCAATTGATATAGGTGCAATTTTCATCTGAGTGTCGCATGTGTCAACAGAATTGGGTTCTCTTACAGTTACATTTCTACAAACTACAATCTGTCCGGATTTAGGATCATAAAGTCTATAATTCTTAGAAGTATGCTCATATCCAACGAATATCATTTTCTTAGTTTTACTATACCATTTTGACCTAAATTGTTTAGGTTTATTAGCATAGGCTTCAGTACCAAAGATTTTGAAATGTTTGAAAGTTGACTTTCTGCCATTCCAAAGTTCAAGGGGAGTTTTCTCGTTATTTGAAAGTGTTCTATTAAGAACATAGACAGCTGTGTTAACAGCTTCTGCCCACAGATTCTTTTCTAGCCCTGAGTCATGTAGCATTGATCGACTAAGTCCTAAAATAGTCCTTAAATCTCTTTCAACAAAGCCATTCTGTTGGGGCGTATAAGGAGCAGATCTTTCATGAATTATGCCATTCTTTCTTAAATAATCTAAAAACGATTGATTGACATATTCAGTTCCATTATCAGTTCTGAAAATTTTAACTGATCTGCCAAACTGATTTTTAATTAGGGCATCAAATTCTTTGAATTTAGTGAACACATCACTTTTATGCCTTATAAAGTAAACAACTCTGTATGCACTTTGATCATCTTTAAAAAGAAGAAAGTAATTTGAACCTCCTAATGACTGAGATTCCATTGGGCCACAAAGGTCAGAATGAATTAATTCACCTACCTCATACTGTTGTTTATTCTCGATGGAGCGGAATGATTGGCATTGTTGTTTTCCGTACTTACAGGCCTCGCAAAAGCAATCCTTTTCTTCTCTCAGCTTAAGATCAATAAACTGTCCATTTTTGGCCATCATCCTGATTGTGTCCACATTGATGTGTCCTAATCGACGATGCCACCATGTGAAAGAGAGTACGCATTTGCAGTATTGGCTTCAGCTTCATGTGTTACCTTGAAGAGCATTGTGTACAAGTTATTTGATCCTTTAGTTCCACAGGCAACTTTCTTGTCATTCATGAAGATATTACAGATTTCCTTTTCTGTTATTATTTTATTTCCCAAATTTGTTGCTGCTCCGGCAGAGAAGAGATTTTTTATGAATTTCTGGCACATATAACACATTCTTTAATATTCCTTTTGTCCATTTACCGTCAACATAACATGAGATCAAAATGGTTCCCTTTCCAGAAGCATTAATGACATGGTTATCTCCTAGCTTGACTTGGTATTCTTCATCAAGTTCATTGAATTCTGAAAACCAGTCTATTCGATTTGTCATGTGCTCGGATGCACCACTGTCGAGGTACCACACATCTTTGATTGAAGACAAAACCTCATTTTCACAAATGAATGCACTCCTTCCACTGTCTTCATGTTTTCTTGATCTATTCATGTCTCTGTTTTCTGGTTGAAGAGAGTTCTTATTTTTCTGCTTTTGGTCTCTCAGTCTATTTCTACATTCTGCCCAAAAATGACCAGGTCTTTTGCAATAGTTGCATGTTTTGTTTTTCTTCCAATTGTAGTTAGCTGTTGCCTTAAAAGCTGTTGCATCATCTTGTTGATCTTTCTGATCCAACCTTATTTCTTCTTGAAGAAGTCTTGCAATCAAATTTTCTTTTGTTTGCTCTGTTTGTGTGACAGAATCCCAAGCAGTTAAAAAATGAGCATATTTAGATGGCAAAGATCCAAGTACTTTTGCCATGAAAGCAGCTTCACTCACTTTTTTTCCTAATTCACAGAGCTGTTTAATCAACCCTTCAATTTTGGATATGTGCTTTGACATAGCATCCTTTTCATCCATTTTATAGCTATAAAATTGTTGTTGAATAGCCAGCAAACTTGTAGTAGATCTCTGCTCATAAATAGACTCGAGCCTTGTCCACTGTTTCTGAGCAGTATCACATGTAATTAGATGTTCCAATTGCTTGAAAACAATGGCCGTCGAGATTATGACCATTGCTTTATCATTCCTTTTATTCCAAGCTACCTTTTGGGATTCTTCTTCAGGCTTAACATCTATGCCTTCCACAAATCCAATAATCCTTGTTGACGTAAAATTATTTCTATTTGGTATTTCCAAATTTGATAATTTGTCCCATCAAACTTATTTACCATATATTCAAACCTATCCGACATTTTGAAACGATATTACACTATTACAGAAAATTTTCAAAACGTGGGGTAATTTCTCAAGCCTAGTTGCGAGCTTATGGCGTCGTCAATAGGAAGAAATATTTGAATATTCACTTACTTGCTTTATTTAATTATTTTCTTCTTTTATTCCGCGCAGTGGAAGCGTCCTGGGCCCATAATATTTTGTGGTAAGCAGATAAAAGAGGAGAAAATGTATTTAAAGTAAGTATTTATTAGGTAAAAATAAGACGTTATGCAAAACAAAACAACTACATGGGGAAGATTAGGGTGGCTTGTTTTTGTCTGTGGCTCCTCCAGGCGGTGGCGCCAGGAACTAAAATGACGTCACGTGTCGTCTTGCTTTCACTCTTCAACAGATGCTAATATGGTTTCATATGAATTCTGATCACAGATACAAACGACATCATCTCCATATCTGCGCCATAACACGATATCTGTTCTATGTTTTTCATTGATTGATTTGTCAATCATGATCATCACCAACTCTGCTGCTGCGGTTGAAAACGAACTCCCCATTGGGGAACCCCGTATCTGTCTGTATGTTTGCGATTCAAATTTAAATACATTCATATTTAGACAAAACTTTATAAAAGTTACAAAACTATTTTAGAGGCGTAATATTCTTTTAAAATAAAACAATTTCTACTGTCCTTACTGCGATGGAAAAATTAAAGGGAGGGCCTGGCTCATCAGTGGTGAACCCTCCCAGCGGTTTCGCCAGTTTAATCTACCATACCGCTGTTATATTGCATTTTTTGGAACTTCCTTTTATAATTGACTGTTGTAAGACTCTTGGAATGGGTATTTTAGAAGAACTATGGACATAAGCTTTTAGGACAGCAGAATTAAATATAATTATAAATATATAATATGCTTCGAGCAATCGCTCTTCCGCAAATATCAAATTGTGTCTTTTATTTGAACAATTATGTTACAATGCACTAGCGCGCCATCTGTTATCAAATTACAAAACTATTTTAGAGGCGTAATATTCTTTTTAAAATAAAACAATTTCTACTGTTCTTACTGCGATGGAAAAATTAAAGGGAGGGCCTGGCTCATCAGTGGTGAACCCTCCCAGCGGTTTCGCCAGTTTAATCTACCATACCGCTGTTATATTGCATTTTTTGGAACTTCCTTTTATAATTGACTGTTGTAAGACTCTTGGAATGGGTATTTTAGAAGAACTATGGACATAAGCTTTTAGGACAGCAGAATTAAATATAATTATAAATATATAATATGCTTCGAGCAATCGCTCTTCCGCAAATATCAAATTGTGTCTTTTATTTGAACAATTATGTTACGATGCACTAGCGCGCCATCTGTTATCAAATTACAAAACTATTTTAGAGGCGTGATATTCTTTTTAAAATAAAACAATTTCTACTGTCCTTACTGTGATGGAAAAATTAAAGGGAGGGCCTATAAAACGTTTTATAAAAGTTATAAAAACTTTATCTAAGCGTGTACACACCCATTGTTCCCTTCCATCTTTTCAGGCAATAGAGAAACAGAACATAATCAAGAATCTCAACTCTGCAGGCTATCCGACATCCTTTGTTTGCAAACATTTTTATGATTCCTCAGGAATAAGAAATACTGCTCATTACCTGTCCACCTGTTTCATTCCATACTCTTCCAATCGGCGGCCATAGCACGAGTTCTGAATAGATATGGTGTAAACTCATATTTCTCCAACACACTCAGTCTGGCAACCAAACTAAAACAGACAATAGCTAAAAATAGTGGAACCATTGATTCCCTTAATACCCACAATGCCATTTACTCCATATCATGTGAGCAGTGTGATGCCAAGTATGTCGGAGAGACTGGGAGAATGGTGAAGACCAGAATGGTGGAGCATGATAGATCGGTGAAAAGGAAAGATCCCCGCTCTCTAGTTTACCAACACATACGGGACACAGGCCACACATTCAACATCTATAACCCCTCGGCCCACTATCATGAGATTAAAAACAAGCACCAGCGATTGGTCCTGGAGGCTATACTCACCAAAAAATTTAAAAGCATCAAAAGAGCAATAGACCTTCCTGAAATATATGATAATTTAATACTAGAACCTCCTATCTGAAAGATTTAGTTTTCATAACCTACTTATACCTTTACACGTCAATAGCAGTCTTAGTTTATTTTTATTTTGTTTTATAGTCGTTGTTCATACTTAGTTTCTGTAATAGCCTTGTATTATATGTTTATTTGCTTGCTTTGCTTAACTTCTATTAATGATCCTTCAATATTATGTTAATTCTCTGGCACAATTTTACATATTTGTCCCATTTTCTTACTTTTTATTTATATATATAGCTGATTGCCGAAAAAAATTGTCTCGTTTTTACACCTGTGGATGGGCGGTTATGCCCGAAAGCTTGTGATCTGATATTATATATTAAAGAAATTCTTTCCTCATCGAGTAGTCCGTTATTAAAGTTTAGTGAAGGGATTATTGATTCAATATAAATATATATACAAGGTCTTCATTGGTGAGGCCCACCGCGAGAAAGACTCCGCCACCGATGGACTGCGAGAGTTATTTCCCACAGAGTGGGCAGGTCGAGGTGTTTGCTGGCATTACCCAACTCAAGACAAAGATGGTACTTGTAGAGGGTAGCCTTCGCCACCCTTGTTAGTTTCACTCCCTCGGGATGGAGGCCGACGCCTAAGAGCCATGCTTGCAGATCCAGGGGCATTTCACAGGAAGTGAACACGTCCAGGAGCAGGAGTCGCACGGCTAGGAAACTCCAATATCTGGATAGGGACGGAACAGTTCGCAACGGCAGAGCTGGAAAGTACCAAGGGGGTCTTCTGGATGGTGTCAGAACCCCTCGCAGCCGGTGTAAGCGCTGAGGAATTTGTGGAGGGCGTGGGTTGGGAGGATGGAGACACCGGTCCACTCCGTGTGTCCTGAAGATAGGCAGGACGGCTTCCATGGGCTTTCAAGGGACAGGAAGCTCGCTGGTGTCCCTTTCGGTGGCATTTGCCGCACTCAATGCCGTAGGTGATATATGCGGGTGTCGACTCTCCTTTGGGGACAATCACCAGCTTAGCAGGGAGCTGGTGGAGTTTTAGGCCTTCATGGAGAAGGACAAAGGCTTCCCTGCTGGCAATATAGTCCAGGTACATCCGCCGCTGGTCACGACCTCATGGTTCAGAGAAGCCACCCTGCAGTAGGGCCGCAGTACCGCGACGACTTAGATTCCCAATTGTTATCTTCTCCGCCCGCTTCTTATAAGGAAAGGTCTTCAGGAGGGTGGTCCCAATGGTGAAACCCTCCTCAACCAGGCGTTCAGCCAGATTGACGCTGGCCAGCCCGACCAATACCTGGCCGGACATCTTCATTATTTGGAACACAGAGGACTTTCCAAGCTTTTCCTCCAGAGCCTTGATGTAGTCCACTGGAGATAGATCAGAGTGCCACTCCACAAAGCAGCACTGGTCAAAGTTGGGTGAAGCCGATCTGGACTTGCTCAGGGCCTACTGATGTTTGTTGTTTTTCAGCTGTGTCACAGCATGCTTCTTTGGTGGCTGAGGTGGCATGGCTACCCTGTCCTGGGTGGCGTTGGTTTGGTGAGAAAGGCCAGGCTGCGGCCTACGAGCCTGTTGAGTAGAGGGCGACAGCTTCCTCTTCTTATAATCCATGGGAATCCCCCATAAAACGTTTTTTATTCACTCTATAGGCGGTTGTAATTTTTCAAGCCCTTATCGTTGGAGCAGAAGCGTGCGCCTGTGCAGCTTCGCATCGCGAGAGAGAGAGAGAGAGAGAGAGTGTGTGTGTACGCGAGAAAATTCATATCAAATGAGAAAAAGTGGTACAGTAATAGTCACTGCAGTAGAATAAATTTGCAACGAAGGCATACAAACATGATTGAATTGTGTTTTATAAGTTTTGGTGTGTCATTTTATGAGATAGAGTTCCATGCCTGTTGTACTTAATCAGTCAAATTAACAACAGTACATATGCTGGTTGTGGTTAGAGCTGTGGCCCGATAATATCCAATACATGCTGGATGGGAGAAAGATCTAGTGATCTTGAAGGCCAAGGGAACTTGTCGACATTCTGTAGAATACGTTGGATAATAGAATTTGGATGATGTTAACTGGCTTTGAGTCAAGGATGCTCTAAGGTTGTTACCAGCACCACGTGGAGGATCGCTGTCACGAAAGAAAACATTAAAAGAACTGTATCCTACCATTTTGTTTTTAATTTAAAATAATAAAAAGGTCACAGATTTTCTAAAGAAATGATGAAGGTAGTCTCATAATACATACAGCTCATTGATATATATATATATTATCAATAAATTTTAATAATTTCAGATGTAGACAAAACAAAACTGATACTTTTTAGAAGTACAATCAAACAGATTTCTATCTGTGACTGTTCACTCCAACTTATCCTGATATAGCTAGAGAATTTTGTAATAAAAACCTTCTTTTTATATAAAATAAAATAATAAAATATATAGTAAATTCAAGTTTTTAACAATTAAAAAATAAAAATTGGAAAGTAAAATCACTTAGCAACGTGAATTAAAGACCATTGTTTCACAATTAGCTCAGCTATCGAGATGGGAAACTGCATTAAAGCGATCCAAGCGAGTGCCATACCAAAGGCCACCAAACGTCGACGAAATATTGCGCAAATATTTCGAGGAAGAAATACGATTCCTGGGATCCAGACAGGACCCAGAGCCCCGGCGACCTACACGGGTGACATTTGGAGCCCGACTCCTGGTCCGAACCTTCGAGGCGGACGAGGCGGCCAACGTGAACCGCGGCCATTATACCATGGCGGAAGACTCCCTCTTTACCCCCGGGCAGGAATTCGATGTCCCGGCGTGTCCACCACCGTCCCCAAGGAGGAGATTCTGGAGCCGACGCCAGACCTCTACTGGAGTCCCAGTTAGACTTGAGATGGCCGCCCTCAAGCTGGGCAAGGTCTACGTGTAATTGGTAGACCTGTACCTCCGCCCTCCCCTTCACTACCATTGCCCTCGTCAACTACAACCATCCTACTATTGGCTCCTCTCTTTGTCTCCAACTTTCTCGGGCACTCCTTACCACCTCCTTGACCTTCTCATGCCACCTCCTTGGACTCTCCTTGGCCTCCCCATGCCACCTCCTTGGCCTCCCCATGCCACCTCCTTGTCCTCTCCATGCCACCTACTTGGCCTTCCCTTGCCACCTCCTTGGCCTTCCCTTGCCACCTCCTTGTCCTCCCCATGCCACCTCCTTGGCTTCCCCATGCCACGTCCTTGGCCTCCCCATGCCACCAACAGCTCGGCCTCTCCTTTCAATCAATATGTTATGAGTTGAATAAAATTGAATATTGGGGAAAATATCATTTGAAATGTTTCCTAAAAACATATTTCACAGGGTCCTTCAACAACCATTGATTTTATACTAAAACAAAAATGTATATTATTAAATCAGTCTAATTCAATAGTAGAGAGGTATGGTAGATTAAACTGACAAAACTAATATATGGTTCACCACTGATGAGCCAGGCCTCTCCACATTTTTTTTTTCATTTCAGAAAAGGCAGTAGAAGGCTGTTTTATTCATAAAAATAGCAATTGCGCTAATACATAGTTTAAAGTTCATGACTGGTTTGGTGAGTAACATTGCGCTGTGGGAACCTCATGCCAAATTTTGTCAAATGGAAACCAGTCATTTGCAGAACTTTTTGTTCTAAAAGTATTAAAGCCTGATTTGACATTTCGTATGTCAGCTGTAAAAGACCGTCATTGGCTTGCTGTCTGGCAATATTCAGAATATCTGCAGACATTGGTTCTTTAAATTGTGCCCAGATATATTGAGGGTTGGTAGGGTGGCAGCAAGTAAGAATAATAGCAAAAGGTTCCCGGATTTTTAAAGGAGACTCACTTAGCACTGCTTCCTTAATACAATGATGCCATTGCTGGTCATTCTCAAGCAATCCCAAATGCAGACATGCCTCTTTATATGTTTGACAGAGCACACCATTGAATGTTCTGAGGGCTGCAAAAGAAGTCGGACCACGAACACTATGAAGCAGCATGCGAAGATAAAAAACATTCCTCAAAATTTGGATGAACGGTGTAGACTCTGCCAATAGCATCAGAAGCAAAAGCAACTTGGTCAGCAATGCGAGTGCCTTGTTTTCGAGGCTGCCATGATTCAGACGCAGACCAAATGTAGTAAACAGGAACTTCAACATAGAGAAGTGTTTTTGCAAAGTTATCGCGCTGGCAAAGGGCAAAAAATTCTGTCAACGTGGTTTTAGGTGGACGGTGACCCTGTAGTGCAGCATTAGCAGAAGTAAAATATACACGCTGCCCATTTTTCAAGTGTACAGAGAGATGTTGAACCATTGGATGGCGTCTGTGAATAGGGAATCCCAGAATGCGCCAAACAGTTTCATTGCTACTAATATATCGACCATGTTGGTACTCTAGCACTTCATTAGACTCTGTTTGAGCACCAGTAACTGCAAAAATTGATTGGTCTGAACCCTTGTATATGTATTTGCAGATATATTTTATAGCAGAGATTGAAGCACAGGACCCCACATTGATGTGAGCATCAAATAGTCTGCATAGAAGAGGCGAATATGGCACAACATACCTATTATCAATGGTAACATTAGTCATGCGCACAACCTGAACACCATTCTCAATGGTGAAAACTCTCACTCTTTAAAAAAAAAGAAAAGCCACCTTCCTCAGGCCTGCGACGTCTGTACAATGGGTAGCCATCCCTATCTGTCTGCGTTTCAGCCAAGAGTAGCCGTGGATATTTCTTTTGGCATCTACCCCGTTCCATGCAGCCAGGATTAGGATACCCATGTCCACATGGCCCATGAATCATATTTTTGGTTACAGTCCGAAACAGTGAAGCATCAACCTCCTCATTGGGGATTTCAGCACAAATGATCGAATCAATCTGGTTTGGGCGAATCTTTTCTTTAAGCCACAATAAAATGTGCGCATGTGGTAGCCCTCGCTTTTGCCATTCAATGGTATAACACCAACATTGGGGCTTGCCAAAAACATCACCCTTGATGATCAAATCTATAAGCTTGGTAACTTTCAATTGAAAAATGCGAGCAACCAAGTCATGCCGAACAAATGCACCTTGGGTGGGGAATTGCATTAGTTTTATCTCAGGCCACTCAGGATTGCATGTAAAGGTAATAAAGAGGTCTGGGCGACCATATTTACGGACGTAAGCCATGCAATCCTGGGCATACTCATGCATGTGCCTTGGACTGCCCACAAAGGAAGAAGGAAGAATAACTTGTCTTCCAATAAGGGCTCCTGTCAGTGCGAATAGCATCTAACAGATTTATGTATTCGGTTGCACCAAGTTGAGCTTGATGCGCTGAGATGTAATGCAGCCTTTCAGATTCCACCTTGGCATAAATGTCGACCAGAATTTGATGGGTCAAATCTCCAAAAGCCAGTAACCAATTTGTTATGCCAGGATTACGGCTACGAATCATTAGCAGTGAAGCATAAAAATCCATGCAAGAAACCGTCCTTGTGCGCCGAAGGAACCCCATCAATCAGCTGAGGGATATGGAAATGATAACCATCTTGACTATTCCAAAAAACCAATGGGTATTGCAGGGCGTCATAAGACCTTTGAAACTCGTTAATCCTCTGCACACCACTGCCTCTTTTGGAAAGAACAATTTCACGTCTGTCACAGTTTTCCTGCACAATAACAATGGCAACCTCATTAATGGTTGGAGCATTGAATGTGCGAGGATGGTGTCCAGGCGGTGCTTTGTCAGCCTCAATGACCAACTTGTAATCAGGAGAAGGCATTTTTTCAATGGAAGCTTTGAACAAATGGACATAAGGATTATGTCGATGCAACATATCTTGCAAAATGCTCACAATGTGGGGCTTAGTGATGGGAAAGTTTCTATGGCGGGTGGCAACCTCTGCACTACTATCTCCGATGAAGAAAACCTGAAGGAATGCTGGCTGTAGTTGGCGGCTATCAGAGTTGAGTGGAGTGGTGGCAATACAGAGTCAATTCTATGATAGACCAGTTCTTGGACCTTAAACGTTGGCATGTAACCTGGCAATATAACACGACTACCACACCCAAAATATATCATTTGGAAGGCATTGTTATAGTGACGGACACGTTGCATGAACTCAGCCGAGTGAGGAGAAGACCCATCGAGCAGAGTTCTGAGAGCTTCTGGGGGTTCAGGTAAATCAAGAATTCTGACCTTCCCCGCAGAACAGCACATTCAAGGCCGCTCACCATTGTACTTAAAGGTAGTACAATGTAGACATTGTTTATCCATATGGCCAATCTGAAGAAAAGTAAATTGTTTATAATTCAGGGCCGGATTGTAATGGAAAGCAGCATTGAGCATATTAGCCCAAGTGCTAGCTCGTTGCCTGAAGTGCCGCAACCGGTCAGCCTCCTGTCGTGTTTGGGACTGCTGGGGAGTCTCTGATGCGCGTGAACTCTGTGGCGCAGCTGGTCACTTTGGAGGCGGGCTTGAGACTGTTGGGGATTCTCCGTAGTGAGGCTACTTTGGCCTCTAGCAGCTCGGGCAGCCATGCGGCGAGCTGCAGAAGTTCTTACTCCAATTGCAGATCTTTTGCGAGGCATATCAAATGGGATGATTAAATTTGAAAATATGTCCTAAAAAAACAGAAATAGCACAATCAGTACCAAAAATATTTTTGTATATAAAAAAAAAGCTTTTAATGAAAACAGTGCAGACCCAAAACAAATCCAAGGTATCAGAATAAGTTACAGAACAAAACTGATTATCTAGTAGAAAAGGCAGAAGTATGTTGGAAATATTCTATATACAGTTACGAGCGTCATGCGTTCTTAATAATTTTTCATCTCTGTCACCGTTTGCTTTTTTTTTTTTTTTTTTGGAATGTCGCTCTCCTATTGGTTGGCTACGATCACGCCACCTTTGACCCCCCCCCCCCCACACTCGCTTTTTGTAACTATTGTGTTGGAGCGGGTCGCTCCTTAAATAAATGCATATATTAGTTAATAACTAAATGGAATCCTCTCTTTCTTTTTCCCAGTAAGAGACGCCTACGGAAGCCAACAGTACATAGACAGATAAAGCACATAGGCTATAGTTATTAACTAATATATGCATTTATTTAAGGCGCCAATTTATAAATGTAACAAATAGTATTTGAATAAAAACATTCAATCGGGTAAAACACGGGCGTTGCCCGGGTCATTCGGCTAGTATATAGATAGGGAGATGGGGCGCACTCAAGTATAGGGAAAAAAAGCATACTACCCATCTTATCAATAAAGTCTGCCTTTTTAATAATAGTATTATCTCATATTCAAAGAAAAGTAACAAAACAAAGGCCATCACAACAATAACTAAACATAAGAACCCATTGTCCACACATAGCATCATTAAGTTTGTAAATATCAAAACTACATTGTTCACTAGCCCTAACTTGGTAACTAAAACAAATTTCTCTCTCAACATTTCAGCAGAAAAAAAAAGGTTGAAAAAAACTAATGGCAAAATATGTCAAACAGGTCAATCTTTAGAATGCTCAACTATTTTTTTCCCTAGCCTAATATCTGCGTAGACAAAAAGAAAGCAGCATAATAGCACTACCAAAAACAAAATATACAGAAATGGAAAGCGAATAAAACAGTAAAATAATTGGAAGGGTGAGGAGACAGGCTCTCTAATATAATTCCCCATCTCTCTCAGTAAGAAAAAAATAGGCTTATAAAAATGCAAGCCAAAATACAGTCATGTTAATAAATGTCAATAAATGTTCAGTAAAAAATAAAAGGGCACATGGAACTTAGACAAATATATGACAACAACAGACTGCATTTTTAACTATCAATGAACCATATGATTTTTTTAAAAGAATAACAAAACAAAGGCCATTACAACAATGACAAAACATAAGCCCATTGTTTACATACAGTAATAAAAGTTTGTAAATATTGTCAAATCTGCATTGTTTACTAACCGTAACTTTGTAAATTGTAGTGCCCTATCAACACACACACACACATGTCAGCAAAAAATAATAATACTCAAAAAAAATAACTAATGCCAAAATAGCCATGTTAATATTTTAGGTTGATAAAAACCAAAGGCTATATGGATTATAGACAAACACATGTTTTTGGCTGCTAAATGAGACAGTAATTCATATTAAATTTTCACCACATATGATTTTTTTTTGTAAAAATAATTTTAAAAAATAAAGGCTAGAACAAAAATTAATAAAAATACGAAATCCATTGTGTACATAGTAACGATAGGTTTGTAAAGTTTTTTAAAATTACATTTTTGTGTGCACTTACCGTAACTTAGTAATACGAATTTCTATCTCAATACTTAATACTAAATACTTTTGTAAAAAAAAAGTAACACTCTTTTATAAAAAGATATTTAAAAAAAAAAAAGTTGGGCAAGCGATTTGGGAAATATGCAGAACGCTCATTGGTCGGTTAATTCGCCTGGTGTTGTCACTTCGCCTCGTATTTACTGCCGCGCAAAAAATAGTTCTGGAGATTTTTTACACTTTATTAAAACAATATCGAACTTTCGAGTATTTCTGCCTTCCTGCAGGAGTACATAAAAACGAATAAACGCCGTTAAGATGCTAATAATATGTACATTTAAATATTAGGAGAGATTTTGCATATTGCTTGATATTAGAATATTTTATTAAGTTAGTTTGTATTTTTTGCATATTGACTATTGTTTGTTCGATTTTAAGAATTATCATATTGACTGTAACTTTTATTTATTATTATATAAAAACAAAGGCCAGAACAAAAATTAATAAAATATACGAAAGCCATTGTTTACATACAGTAACGATAATTTTGTAGTTTTTTTTTTTAATTGCATTGTGTGCACTTACCGTAACTTAGTAATATAAATTTCTCTCTCAATATTTTTGTAAAAAAAAGTGAAACTCGTATAAAAAGATATTTTAAAAAAAAGTACGCAAGCAACTTGAAAAGAAATGCAGAACGCTCATTGGTCGCTTAATTGGCCTCGTGTTGTTACTTCGCCTCGTATTTACTCCGTGTAAAAAAAAGTTCTTCAAATGAAAAAAAGAAATAGCCAAAAATACTAATCAAAATGTAGCCGAAAATTTTCCTCAGGTTTATAAAAAGCGACATGCAAAATTTGGTACCAATTGGTTCAGTAGTTTTTGAGTTTATCGCGAAACAGACAGACATTGACTTTTATATATATAAAAGATAAGGATTACAGAACACGAGAAACAAATATGTTACTGATCAAGGTAAGAAATTTCAAAGTCGTTGGGTCGTGAATTTTTTGACAGGTATTCCAGAACTAAATAACACAAGTATTTTATTTACAAACGTACCGATATTCGACAATTAAGAGGCATAAATATATTTATCTGACAGACGGAAAAAAATTAAAAGACATGTGTGGGGTGAAAAGATTTATTGAAGGTATTATTCTTGTAACAAGAAATGTTAACAAAAATATTTTGGACAGATTGAATAATTTTTCCTAAATAATAGGGCGCATATCTTTTGTGGACAAATGTACACAATAACATGACAGGGGAATCCAAATATTCATTGACAGATGTGTAAAAGTTTCGAAACACACAGGGGCGCGAAAAATTATTGAGCTAATGTATAAATGTTCTACCACAATAGGACGAAATGACAAAGGTAGATAGGTTCCAAGACATTAAGGCGAAAATGTTTTATTAAAACAGATACTACTGTTCTAAGGGATATGGAATTGCATGTAATTTGAATTGATGGACACTAACAACAAAACAGACAGTGGGGTATTAATGGTTTATTGAAGAGGTAAAGAATTCCAAAGACATGCTGTGGAGTAAAAATTTTATTAATAAAAAAAAGTTCAAAGATAGAGGGGGGGCAAAGGTATTTTGGCCTGGGGTACAGAAGTTCCACAAAAATCAGATGCAAATATCCTATTGAAATGTGTACAAAAATCCTAATTTAGGGTGGCTCGAATATTCGATTAGAAGAGATAAATATATTCAAAGACAGTGGAGGAAACAGATATTTCATTAACACAGGTACAGATGTTCATAGACAGGAATACGCAAATGTTCAATTAACAGAGGTAAAGATATTCAAAGACAGTGGAGGAAACAGATATTTCATTAACACAGGTACAGATGTTCCAAGACAGGAATACGCAAATGTTCAATTAACAGAGGTAAAGATATTCAAAGACAGTAGAGGAAACATATATTTCATTAACACAGGTACAGATGTTCATAGACAGGAATACGCAAATGTTCAATTAACAGAAGTAAAGATATTCAAAGAGAGTGAGGAAAACAGATATTTTATTAACACAGGTACAGATGTTCCAAGATAGGAATACGCAAATGTTCAATTAACAGAGGTAAAGATATTCAAAGAGAGTGAGGAAAACAGATATTTCATTAACACAGGTACAGATGTTCCAAGATAGGAATACGCAAATGTTCAATTTACAGAGGTAAAGATATTCAAAGAGAGTGAGGAAAACAGATATTTCATTAACACAGGTACAGATGTTCCAAGATAGGAATACGCAAATGTTCAATTAACAGAGGTAAAGATATTCAAAGAGAGTGAGGAAAACAGATATTTCATTAACACAGGTACAGATGTTCCAAGATAGGAATACGCAAATGTTCAATTTACAGAGGTAAAGATATTCAAAGAGAGTGAGGAAAACAGATATTTCATTAACACAGGTACAGATGTTCCAAGATAGGAATACGCAAATGTTCAATTTACAGAGGTAAAGATATTCAAAGAGAGTGAGGAAAACATATTTCATTAACACAGGTACAGATGTTCCAAGATAGGAATACGCAAATGTTCAGTTTACAGAGGTAAAGATATTCAAAGAGAGTGAGGAACACAGATATTTTATTAGTCCAGGTACAGGTGTTACAAGACAGGAAGACGCAAATCTTCAATTAACAGAGGTAAAGATATTCAAAAAGAGTGGGGAACAGATATTTTATTAACACAGGTACAAATGTTCCAAGACAGGAAGGCGCAAATATTCAATTAACAGAGGTAAAGATATTCAAAGAGAGTGGGGAACAGATATTTTATTAGTCCAGGTACAGATGTTTCAAGACAGGAAGACGCAAATCTTCAATTAACAGAGATGAAGATATTCAAAGAGAGTGGGGAACAGATATTTTATTAACACAGGTACAGATGTTCCAAGACAGGAAGGCGCAAATATTCAATTAACAGAGGTGAAGATATTCAAAGAGAGTGGGGGAACAGATATTTTATTAACACAGGTACAGATATTCCAGGTCGTGGGTCACCAATTCCATTTTAACAGACGTATTACTATTACCATATTGACAGGGTAAAGATGTTCCAAGATATAGGGCGGATATCTTTTCCTTACTGAGGTAGACATGTTCCAAGATACAAGGCGAAAATATTTTATTGAAAATAGGAAGAAGTATCTTTAAAGTCGAGGAGCGCATGTGTTAAAGTTAAAAAAAAAAGAAGAAAATGGAGGAAGGTCAATCTTACCCAGATTGAAAATGGAGACTCACCCAGTAGTGCTTGTACAAGTTGTCAAAATAGAAATTAACAGACGATTAATATATACATTTTTTACTATCAAGGATTAATGACTAAAATATTAAATAGATAAAAGGGAAATAATAGTGATACCAAATTGGCCAAAAAACAATAGTTATATTACATATTATAGATATATTTGAATTTGATAAACATTTCAATATTTAATATAAACATATTTTCAGGAATAAATTTTCAAAATTATGTATGATAATTTTAGATTTAAAAAGTGCTGAAATATTTTAAACACGAAACACAAGTTCCAAACAATAATATAGAAAATTTGAAGAGAACATATTTTTCAATATATCTCAATGTAGATGAATGAAATCCATTTAAACAATATTTGAAAAATAGCTTTTTTTTTTTAATTTTACATATGGTTCAATATTGAAAAATCAACAAAATTCAATGATTTTATAACCCCCTCGCTACTCTGGTGACCAAAATTAAGTAAGCACAAAATGCAGATTTAAAAAAATATATTTTATTAAAAATAAAATTTGGTGCACAAATGGTTTAGTCTATGGGTAATGAATCTAACTCTTTGGATTTGAAAAATAAATATATGAAATATTTGCACAATGTCTTAGCGCATTATCTGTTATAAGAAATTTAGACAATATTTGACAGGTAAGCTTGACCATTACAGAGTAAGGGCAGTATAAATATTTTATTCAAAAAGAAAAGATTACGCATGTCAAAATTTGTTCAACTCTCTTATGAAAAATATTAGAACTAGTTGAAAATTTACGACATATACAAAATAGAGGTGGAACATTTTCAAGAAATATGTTTGGGGATTGGATAACGGTCTGGAAGTGTAACTGCATTAAGTCTTCTATAATCACCACAAGGTCTTATTCATTTGTCCTTTTTTGAAACTAAATGTAGTGGGCTCGCCCAAGGAGAATTTGAGGGTCTAATTATTCCATTATTCAACATACAGTATATTGAAATTCTGCTTTAGAGCAAACGTTAATCTCTGTGGATCTAGACGACGGGTTTTTGAGTAAATTGGCTGACCTCTTGTAGGAATATAATGCTTAACGTTATGTTTTACTTCTACAAAATATGAGGGTGGTCTACATAGGTTAGGATATTTGGTTAGGATAGTGCTGACCTTGGATGATGAGTTCAAGGTGCTAATATTTTCCATGTCTGAGATTGACTGAATGACGCTTCTTATAGAAAGATTAGTTATTCCATCAATTAGGCGTTTATTTTTTATATCAATTATCAATCCAAAGTTGTTTGGAAAGTCTGCTCCTATAATAACTTTGTTGGTATTGTCGATTACAAAAGGCCATTGGAATTGACGTCGAAGTCCGATATCCAAATTTCTAACTTTTTTTCAATAGGTAAAATTTCTGTACCATTGGCTACATATAGTTTATAATCAGAGCAAGGCATCCTATTTTTATGCTTTGGAGGTATTTTAGAGATATCAGCACCACTGTCCCCCAAAAAGCGCAATTCCGTGTTTTTGTCCGTAACAAATACTCGGAGATTGCGACAATCCTAAAATTAGCGGAAGAGTTTGTCGCTACTCTGTCCGCCGTGTGGAGTTTTTCCGACTCTTTTCCACTGAACGTAGGCCTGTAATTATTTTGCAAGCAATTAGAACCAAAGCGTAAATGGTAATAGCAGTATTCCCCTTTTGAATCGAAGTATCTTTGAGACTGAATTCTCGGCCTTGACTTAGTGTCCTTGGATCGGGATCTTGATCTATCCAGTCTCAATTCGGACACCTCCCATTCAAGGTCTTCTAATTTGGCGATCTGTTGACGAAGAAGACACTTCCGCATCATATATTTCTTTGGAACGGTTTATTTCATTTATATAATCAGCCATTATGGCCAATTTACTAATATCCTCATCGCTTGCAATGAGTATAATCCTTATGGATTTCGGCAATTTATCGAGCCATAAAGTTTTAATCAAATTGTCGCGGGGTAGCGAGGGATCTGAGCTTTTTTAGTAACTGGCTCGTCTTCATGTCTCCGAGCTCTATACCAGAAATTATCTTATTAATTCTTAAACCTTCACTTTCTCTGAACAATTCAAGTAGTCGTAATTTTTTTCGTCATTTTATTAAAAGTGGAAAATTACTTCTAATTAAAAAAAGCATAGAATTAAAAGTATAAAAAACTTTATTATTTTTGACGCGTATGATTATTTTTAATACAAAGCAATTCTCCTGTCTTTACTGCAATTATAAATCAATGGGCAGTAAGAGCAGCAGAAAATTGTTTTATTTCAAAAAGAATCATCATGTCAAAAATAGTTTACATTTCAGATAACAGATGGCGCGCCAATGCAACATGTCAAAAATAGTGTAAATTAAAAAAATGTATGAAAATATTCAGGAGAAACGTGTTTATAATTGGATCTTAATTTTAGAGAATATGGATTTTAATAAATAGTTTAATAGAGAAAAATATAAAAATTAAAACTATTTTAGACGCGTAAGATTATTTTTGAAATTAAAAAAATGTCTACTGCCCTTACTAAATTGTTTAATTTCAAAAAGAATCTTACGAGTCTAAAATAGTTTCTAATATTCATAACAGCTGGCGCGCTAGTGTATCGTAGAGAAAAATATATTTAGAAAAGAAATATAAAGGTAGGGTTTCAGAATTTTTACATGAAAAAGGCAATACTTTTTTCTATATAGAAAAGGAAGATAAAATTCATTGCTAAAAAATATTAATTTAAGAGATGTCAATTTTTGAAAAAATAAATTATATGAATTACTTTTAAATATATTAAATATATTATCCTGAACATATAAATTTGATTCAAGTAAAAAAACAAGTTGCTCAAGTTTGTGTTTTGAATACAAAAATATTAATTTGAAACAAATTAACATATTCTACTTAAATTTTGAATCGTATTCTTCTTTGGCACAAAATACATTTGTAAAATTCACGTTTGTACTTCACCAGTCATATCATAATTATTTCTAAAATGTAAACTTTTATAACAATAATCTTATGAGATCTGGAAATATGATAAATGGTCTCTTGATTAAAAGGTTGGGACGTAAAATTGATGTTTGTAATAAAATAATCAAAGATGTATTTTCATTTACATTCAATATTTATAAGTTTTCTTAGCGAAAAAAATCAGATTACTTATGTGTCGCTTTTTGAGAGAGTAAGAGAGAAAAAGAAATAGGATTTTATAATAAATTTATATTATCCCATATACACAATATTTAATGAACCATTAATTCATATACGCAAATTTAGGTAAAGATATATGGTAACTTGTAAATAGAATTAAAGGAAATGGCTCTTGTACAAGTTACATTTTACTTTCTTGAATAAGTGAGCGTTTACAATTGGTATCATTTTAAAAATCCACCAATAGAATTGGAGATGTACAATATTGTATTTGAGCATCTCACTTGTCAGCTTAGACATCAGAATGGGATTCAACATCGTCCAGTGGATAGTGAAGAAAGGAGAGAATTTCTCGGTATAAGGGAATAAACATTTGATATCAGCAAATTGAATTTTAAAAACAAAACTTTGCTAAATTCGAAACGATTGTTGATATTTTATATATATAATATTTGAAATGTATTCTATATATGCATGTACTGTGAATATAAATTATTGGGAAAAGTATTTTATAAACTAACTATGAACATAAGCTTTAAGGACCACGGAAATACACATTTATAAATATAAATATTAAAAATGGCATATCCTGACCAGGAGCACATGTGCTTTACAGAAGGCAGAGCGCCATCTGGTGGAACAGAAATCAACTAAACATTGATTTAGCCTGTTCCTTGATATTTGGCCAACCCAATTTCTTGATAAATCTAGAAAAGCCATCCACGAACGCGTTTCGCGCTTTTGGCGCTCGTCAGCGTGGAGTAGGCTGAACCACTGCGACCAAAAAATATTTTTTGGTCCCAATGGCTTCCTGAAAAACCAAGAAATGGGTATTTAAGGCCAAACTTGCGTAAATACGCTTAGCACATTGAAAAAAACAAAGAAAAAAAATATATAAGATTTTTAAACATTTTTAATATTGATTTCAACACCTGATCTTTTTATCTTTTATTTTTTCTTTCGTTTTTTAATTTATAAATATATGAAATACATTTAATCCTCAGTACAGGTATAAAATCGAAACAGCCCAATACAATATTAGAGCTGTGGGGTGGATTAAACTGGCGAGGGAAGGTTCACCACTGATGAGCCAGGCCCTCTCAATAATTTATCTTTGCAGTAAGGTCAGTAGTGAATTGTTTTATTTCAAAAATAATCATACACGTCATAAATAGTTTAAATCTATTATAAAAATCGCCTAAATTCGATGGTTTCATAACTCCCTCGCTACCCCGGTTTCCAAAATTGATCAATCAAACACAAAATGCAGATATAAAAACAAATATTTTATAAAAAAATAAATATTGTGCAGAAATGATATAGTCTATGGGTAATGAATCTAGCTCTTTGAGTTTGAAAAATAAAAAAATATATATGAAATATTGATGTATATATACACGATGTGTTAGGGCGTCATCAGTTATGATAAAGTTGAACCATTTTTGACGTGTAAACTTGACCATTACAGAGTAAGGACAGTAGATAATTATTATATATATATAAACAAGCTTACGAGTTAAAACTTGATTAACATTCTTATAAAATAAGAGAAATGGTTGAATTATTTACGATTTATACAATAAATAGGTGGAACATCTTAATCAAATATGAGTCCAAAGGAATTAGGTTATCTCTAACAGCTATAGCAGTTTTTGTGAGGAATGACTAAGTGACAATAAAATACTTTGAATTGTCTAAAAGCTATAATACTCTCACAACGAGCTTTAATAATGGTTAACAGGCTTTGGAGGAAGAGGCCTTGAAGCAATGAATGCCATTCCTCCAAACAAGATATTTTAGTTTATGGAGGATTCTGGGATGAAAAGCTCCAATACGTCTCTTTAAAACATCGTCCCCGACATGTTTTATTGGATTCAGGTTGTCCGGAGATCTGGCTGGCCACTCTGAATATCCTCACTCTCGAGGAAATCATTGGCCAGCACTGTCCTATGTGTCCACAGCATTATCGCCCATAAAATGTCACCAATGTCACCCCTGAGTGATGTCACAAAGGGCCTAAGAATCTCGTTACAGTATCTTTAACCTGTCAATATGCAGTCCTCAAACACGTGAAGAGGTGTATTTCTGTTTGATGGGAAGCCAGCCCAGACCATGTGAGCTCATTTTCTCTGATTTTAGTGAGACGGAAGCGGTTCTCAGCTCCTCTCCAGACTTATTAGAATCAGACTGAACTCGTCCTTGAGAACATGGGTCCAGGTCTGGTGTTCACGGCACAAATACAAGCGGTATTTCCTGTGAGAACGGGTGAGAGGGATGTATTTGTTTGGTCGTTTTGACATGACGACTACACTCTTGGAACTTTCGAAAGGAGGTTTGTCGTGAAAGTAGTTTCAATGGAAAATGAAAGATCATTGGAGAACTAAGTAGCTATCTTCATGGCTGCTAGCAGTCAGGTACTTGCCATCTTGTGGGGTCGTGGCAGATCTTGTCGGCCATGTTCTGGTGATAGTTTCACTGAATTGTTCCCAGATCTGGCAGGCCACATTTCTTTCAACATGGAGTAATTTCAGTCTGTGATTGACCTACTTCAATCCTACTTCGTAAAACATCGGATTATGTGAAGCCATTATATGCGATATCTTCCAAAGAATACAAAATTTTGAAAAAATATATAACACTTATGATGTGACTAACAGAGCGAATATGTATATAGAATAATTACCTAACTGATGAATTTAAAATTCAATAAAACTAATTTATTGGAAGATATAATAAGGTTCTTATTGAAATTGAACTAATCAAATTTTTATTATTCTAGGTAAATGGTCGCTCTGTTGGTACACTAAAACTTATTCTTTTGAAATATTTTACTTTTACAGGGTGAATTTATCAGTGAATTTTTCATATTCTTAAAAGTAATGCAATTAAAAAAGATTGTTCTCATAATTGGTGTGTATTTTTTAAATTCCAAAATGCAAGCTTTCAAGTTAGAATCGCCTTTCTGTAGTATTATATCTGATATATAATTGAAAGAGCTGCAAATACTACTCACCTATATATTCAATCAGTAATAGTTTAGAAATAGTCATGGTTATATCTTTTTGATACAACTTGTTGGAGAATATTTCTCCTTAAAGCTCTCTTGTATATTTAATTAAAAACGATAATATTGTTACATCATGATTAATGGCGTATTTCTTATATTATTTTTAATATATTTGAAATTTAAATTATATATTTATTTATTTTTTATATTCTATGATATTTATTTAAAACACAGATTATTTAGATTGTCATCATTTGTATTTAGGTACACGTGACTTCACTGCTCTCTTTGATGTGAGAAAATAAATAAAGGATTCTGGTGGCTACTTAAAGAAGACTTATCTCGTTATTCCCTTTTATAAATTTGCAGGATGGTTGAAACACGCTCTGGTAAGATGCAAGACCCAGCACAGGAGAGAATCCAGGCTGAAGAGTCTGCCAAGCCGCAACCTGGTGCAACAATTGGTAGAGATGCTAGTTCCGACCCAGTTGTCCTGAATCCCAACATCGACATCCCCAAGTATGATGGAACGGAAGACCCTCGCCCATGGATTGAATCTCTTGAAGAAATTGGCTTCTTGTACCATTGGGCAGACTACATTATCTCTCGTTATGCCGCCATGAACATGACGGGAAGCGCTAAAACCTGGTTGAATTTACACAAGGCTAGTTTCACGAGCTGGGAAAATATTAAAATCCGCCTCATTCAGGATTTTTCTTTGGACGCGAATAAAGAAGAACTTAGAATGAAGCTCAACAGAATGCAACACTGGAATGAACCAGCAATCAGGTTCGCGGAAGACATTCTAGTGTTGTGCAACAAGGTTGACCCCGCAATGGAAGAAGAAACAAAAATTGAACATGTTATTGGAGGACTGAAAAAAGAGTACTCATTCGCGCTCTACCTGAACCCTCCTAAAACGACCGATGACCTTCTTGTCGTGTGCAAGAAAATGGATTCTTTTGAAAAGAAGTATCGGGAACGTGTGGAGAAATCCAGAAACCTATATAACGGTCCACGCTATTCTAGACCCCAACAACAATCGAGGTACGTGCCGCCGACTGCCGCACGAAACTACCAGACCACTTCCAGGCCCCAAGCCCCTGTTTCCAATAATTACAAGAACGACTCCCCTCCTACCCCCAGACAGTATCGAAACAACTTTCCCCAGCCCTCTACCCCTAGACGTCCTAATAATCCTAACTTTGTGCCGAAACCAAACCTTCAGAGAAACACTTACAATAAAAGCCAAGAAGTGAGCAAAAATAGGACGGAAGATGGAAGACCAATCTGCTTTAAATGTAACAAGCCAGGGCACGTGGCCCGTTATTGTAGGGTCAAGTTTATAAGAATCCTAGAAGAGGATCCAGCAGATACCCAAGAGAAGGTCGAAGAAAAATGCCAAATGAATGAAATATCAGAGAAATCAGGACCTCGGCTTTATGCTGATGTATGTCATAGCACACAGACACATATTCCTACCCGGAATAGATATTCCGTGTTGGAAGATTTAAACTAAGCGTCGCGCCTGAATCTGTCAATCAAAGCAAGTCGACCATAAACGGAATCAAGAAGTTGGACCCTAAATACAAATTAAAAATTAATGTGGACAAGATAGGGACTTTTGAAGCTTTGGTTGATACAGGTGCTGACCTCTCAGTGGTCGACCTCAGAACGGCCCTCGATACAGGCCATGGTATAAGTAAACTCGCAAAAATTTGTGCAGGACCCGATGGAAAAAAATTGGACATGGTAGGAAGTATATTTTTAAATATAAAAATTGATGACGAAACATTATCACACAACTTTGTGATATTGAAAACGCATTTACGGACATTAATTCTTGGGAGAGATTTCCTTAAGAAAATGAACGCAAAAATAGATTGTAAGCAAGAAACTATAAAATATGATTTGACGAATAATCATGACGAAATCAAATTTGAAATGTTGAAAATAAAGAGTGCCAAGGATTCCATTGTACCGGAATGTTCCATGAAATTGATCAAGGCATTGGTAGAAACAGAGGATGGAGAATATATTATCGAGGAGAGCAGCAAAATGTTTCAAACAAATGGACTTCGTCTAGCAAGAAGCTTGATCAATGTTATAAATAGGGAAACACACATCTGGATAACTAATCCGTATCCTCGACCGTTAAAAATAATGAAAAACCAAACATTGGCTTTTGGAAGTAGTCCAGCGAAAATAAATGTGAGTCGAGAAAGAGAGGTAGAAAAGAACGAAGAACCTAGATTCCAAATAAACGAAAATCTTTCACCAAAGGAACAGAAGGAGTTAAAACAAGTTTTAGAAAGGTATGGAGATCTTTTTTCATCGAGATTAGGGAGAACCAATTTGGCAAAACATCGGATAGACACAGAAGACGCGAAGCCAATTAAACACAAGCCTTACCGGGTAAGTGCTAAAGAACGAGATATTATAAAAGAGCAAATTGACGAGATGCTTACAGAAGGCATAATTAGGCCATCTTCTAGCCCCTGGTCTTTTCCAGTAATATTGGTCAAGAAGCGAGATGGTAAATACAGATTTTGTGTGGACTACAGAAAACTGAATAATGTGACAGTAAAAGATGTCTATCCGATCCCTAGAATAGACGAAGTTATGGATACTCTCCAAGGATCTACACACTTCTCAGCAATAGACCTCAGATCTGGATATTGGCAAGTTGAAGTCGAAGAAAGAGACAAAGAGAAAACAGCTTTCACTACAGCGCATGGATTATATGAATTCAACGTGATGCCTTTTGGACTTTGTAACGCGCCTGCTACCTTTGAGAGAAATATGGAGAATATGCTTGGAAATCTGAGATGGCAAATTTGTTTGTGTTATCTGGATGATGTTATCATATATAGCCCGGATTTTCCAACGCACCTCAAAAGACTTGAAGCTGTTTTTAGATGTTTTCGTGAATCTAATTTAAGGTTAAACGACAAAAAATGCCGATTTGCTTTTGAAGAATTGGAGATTCTCGGCTATATAACGAGCAAACATGGTATAAAACCCGCGGAACATAACATCAAAGCTGTCAGAAATTTTCCTCGGCCCAAAAAGGTCAAAGAAGTACAATCCTTTTTGGGAATGTGTTCATATTATAGAAAATTTATCAAAGACTTTTCAAAAATTGCTGACCCTTTGACCAACCTTATAAAAAAAAGTGTATCATTTACCTGGACAGAAAGACAAGAGGAAGCGTTTCAAACCCTAAAAACAGCACTATTAAGTCCACCAATTTTAGGTCACTTCAATCCAAATGCACCTACCTATGTTCATACTGATGCGTCCAACATCGGCATAGGTGCAACACTTGTCCAAGACATCGGTGGTGAAGAGAAGGTGATCTCATATTTGAGTCGTACCCTAAGTAAAGCGGAGCAAAATTATTCAACCACTGAAAAAGAATGTCTGGCCGTTGTCTGGTCAATGTCAAAATTACGACCCTACCTTTATGGAAGACACTTTAAAATAGTAACAGACCATCACGCCTTATGCTGGCTCAAAAACTTGAAGGATCCAACAGGTCGATTGGCAAGATGGGCATTGAAAATTCAAGAATATGACTTCGATATAATACATAAATCGGGAAAGAAGCATCTGGACGCCGATGGCTTATCTAGGGGGGCCCTTACCAGAAACTGATTGGGATGAGGATTTTGAAAGGCTATTTTTAAATCAAATAACAGACGAAGAGGATAAATTTATCGAAAGTGTTAAGAAAAACCTTAATGGAAGCAGGCGATCAATTGTGCAAAACTTTAAAGAAGAAGATGGATGCCTCTTTAAGAAAAACCCGAACCCTGAAGGCAGGGCGTGGTTGCTTGTGGTTCCAGAGAATAAAAAGAGAGAAATTATGAAAGAATATCACAATCATATGTCGAATGGCCATCTGGGCGTCGCCAGAACCATGTACCGAATAAAGAGTAAATACTTTTGGCCATCCATGCTAAAGGATGTCTCAGAATTCGTTAAGACGTGTCACCTTTGCCAAAGTAGGAAAGGCTCAAACCAATTACCTTCTGGACTACTACAGCCCATCCCCCCAGCCAACTTTCCTTTCGAAAGAATTGGAATTGACTTTGTTGGTCCACTACCATCTACGAAAAACAGGAAAAAATGGATAATCGTGCTGACGGACTACTACACTAGATATGCAGAAACAAGAGCAGTCTCGGAAGCAACAGTGAAAGAAGTTTCTAAATTTCTAGTAGAGGATATTTTTCTTCGGCACGGAGCCCCACAATATCTTATTAGTGACAGAGGCTCTCAATTTACCAGTAATTTAATGAAAGAGGTGATGAAAACGTGCAAGATTAAACATTGCTTCACAACGAGCTATCATCCCCAGACTAATGGATTGACAGAGCGGTTAAATAGAACATTGATCAATATGCTCAGTATGTATGTGAACACTGATCAGAAAAATTGGGACGAAATACTCCCATTCATCACTCACGCTTACAATACTACAATTCAGGAAACCACAGGATATTCTCCCTTTTTCCTGATGTTTGGAAGAGAACCCACGTCTCTTTTGGACGACAGGAATATCTCGGTGGACATTGACAAAGATGATTATGATGAATACATAAAACATCACTTAGACAAAATAAACAGAACAAGAAAATTAGTTATTAACAACACAATAAAGACTCAAGAAAGAATGAAAAAGAACTATGACAAGAAACACATGGAAAGAAGCTACGAACCAGGAGAATTAGTAGCAGTTTGGACACCAATTAGGAAAATAGGAAAGTGTGAGAAACTACTGAGAAAATATTTTGGCCCATATAGAATATTAAAGAAGCTGTCTAACGTAAATTACTTAATTGAGCCAAAAGATAATCCTGGCCAAGACCCATTGATTGTCCATGTCTCAAGACTCAAACCCTATTTTGAGAGAATTGATGAGGTAACTCACGAGGACGTGACGACCTCTGGAGAGGGGGAAGTGTTACATCATGATTAATGGCGTATTTCTTATATTATTTTTAATATATTTGAAATTTAAATTATATATTTATTAATTTTTTATATTCTATGATATTTATTTAAAACACAGATTATTTAGATTGTCATCATTTGTATTTAGGTACACGTGACTTCACTGCTCTCTTTGATGTGAGAAAATAAATAAAGGATTCTGGTGGCTACTTAAAGAAGACTTATCTCGTTATTCCCTTTTATAAATTTGCAGGATGGTTGAAACACGCTCTGGTAAGATGCAAGACCCAGCACAGGAGAGAATCCAGGCTGAAGAGTCTGCCAAGCCGCAACCTGGTGCAACAATATGTAGATCGACGTTTTACCGCTAATGTTTCTTTTTACAGAACGAAAAATAGTGATTCGCATTATTTAAGGATAAATAATGATATACCTATCCTTAGGGATGAAGTATGAAAGGGTGAATTGTGAAGAGTAATGATGAACGGAAAAATAAAGATAATCTGTATTAAATGTTCTTTCAAAATTTATGGGCTTTTAACTTCAATAACTAGAATTTTATTTTTAAAATGATATTGTTCAATTAACGTATTTCAGGAACCAGCGTATATACAATCATTTTTTGAAGGAGACAGAGGCAATTTTTTTACACTTGGTTATCTCATGTCTTTAATAGAGGTCACTGTGTAATAAATATCTTTCAGAGATATTGTCTGAATCCCGATATGCATGCTAAAAGGTATAACTTCTTTAAGTTTTGTTCATTTATTGTGAGTGTATATAATATTTAATAAAATGTGGAGGTGCCATTGCTCTTAATATAAATTTGGATATGTTGCGAGCAATCAAATAATGACATGTCAAGTATTCGACTCTAAATAAAGATAATTTAAAATTTAATATTTTCGAAATTATTAAAGAAATGTATTAACAATGGCGTCCCATGTAACAATCTATATAGATAATCTATATAGATAATACCGTAACAGAGTTTTCCATTGTAAAGTCCTGAGCTATCTCCTCCGAAGATTCTGAACTACACATAACAATCTATATACCAAAATTTTCGTTATTTTTTTCTTCGTGTCATAGGCCTGTTTTTATTTTCCTAATGTTAACAGTTATTTTTATTTTTTAATTTAATCTATTTTACAATCGTAGATTTTTTGCATTTATCATCATCAATTCTTTTGTTTACAATTGCGTAACTTTTATAGAGAAAAATAAAGAAATACATAATTGATTAGATACAAAAGTGTGAACCAGAAAGTCGATTTTTAAAAATGTTATTATTTAATATAAACTTATTTTAATTTAATTTTGAAATGAAAAGGTAGTGTAAAAGTGTATATGAGGTTAGATTCAAATAGGTTAAATTATGTTAGTTTAATCGCTAAATAAGGTTAGTTTTAGATAAGTTGAATTAGGTTAGTTTCAGATAATTAAAAAAAATAATGTTCGTTTTTAGAAAAATAATTCGAAATAGTAAGTATATATATTAATATAAAAGATCGAAATGTAAATATCACTATGTCCAAAATCTTCGCTTTAACTCGTGTAAAACGGCTCGAAGGTACGGCGGTGTCAACGTAGAGCGCCGCCTACCAAAGTTAACCTTTTCTGGGAACTCACCAGGTTATATTATTTTTCGAATTGTAGATTGAATTATTACTTTTAATCTATCTTTTATAGTGTCTTCAATAGTGTGTGACGTTTCAGCAACAGCATCAGACAGAAGAATAAATGAACTAAAGAATAAAATCTCATTTTTTCTTTTGTCTGATGATGGTGGCATTTGAATTAGGTCTTATTTTTTTTTATTAATTTGTTATAGTTTTTCATTTGAATTTAGCTACATTTTTGTGTCTTATTTCTTCTTTATATTAAAACTTAGAATTAAGCTTTGCTTTTTTATATACATGTTTATTACACATTTAGCAATACTTTTTCTTTATATTTGCTCTTATTTACTCATTTTTTTACTCTTTCACAATCAGATTTTGAAAATGGCTAAATGGCTTCACTTCTCCCTATTTGCTTTTGTAGCTTTTCTTATAAAAAAAATATTAGAACTTAGAATTAAGCTTTGCTTTTTTATATACATGTTTGTTACACATTTAGCAATATATATATCAAAATATTTTTTGAATACTTACCTCTTTTAGTGAATTTTTGTCAGGGGGGCTACAAAAGTGCCGTACTTATGCAGTATTTTGATGCTTTTCCTGTGAAAAGGATAATGAAATTTAAAATTAAGCTTTGCTTTTTTATATACATGTTATTTACACATTTAGCAATATATACACAGAAATATTTTTGGAATATTTAACTTTTTTGGTGAATTTTTGTCAGGGAAGCTATGGACTGCCGTAATCATGCATTATGTTGATGTTCTTCTCATAAAAAAAATATTTGGGTTTGGAATTGGGCTTTGCTTTTTTGTATACATGTTTTTTACATATTTAGCAATTTACACACAGAAATTTTTTGAATATTTAACTTTCTTGGTGAATTTTTGTCAGGGAAGCTATGGACTGCCGTAATCATGCGGCTGCAAAAGTGCCGTACTTATGCAGTATTTTGATGCTTTTCCTGTTGAAAGGATAATGAAATTTAAAATTAAGCTTTGCTTTTTTATATACATGTTATTTACACATTTAGCAATATATACACAGAAATATTTTTGGAATATTTAACTTTTTTGGTGAATTTTTGTCAGGGAAGCTATGGACTGCCGTAATCATGCATTATGTTGATGTTCTTCTCATAAAAAAAAATATTTGGGTTTGGAATTGGGCTTTGCTTTTTTGTATACATGTTTTTTACATATTTAGCAATTTACACACAGAAAAAATTTTGGAATATTCAACTTTCTTGGTGAATTTTTGTCAGGGAAGCTATGGACTGCCGTAATCATGCGGCTGCAAAAGTGCCGTACTTATGCAGTATTTTGATGCTTTTCCTGTGGAAAGGATAATGAAATTTAGAATTAAGCTTTGCTTTTTTATATACC